>OZ023317.1:13673170-14120182 GCA_964007375.1 Ophion obscuratus
AAAATCGAGCGTTTTTATTCACCGAAAATCGACACTTCCATTTCGGACCGCGATTGAGCGACGATCCAATCGAACGGACGAGCGATCGAACGAACGAAGAAACTAAGCTTCTGTCAGATGTCAAACATCAGTGTTTGGCCCGATACTACATGTTCATTGAAAAACCATGCATCGAAAAAAATTCTTCGCGTAATGCCTGCTGCTTGATATGTAAAAGAACCTTGTGTTTATTGGTTCGTTCGATCGTTCGATAACGCAACGAACGAGCGAGTGAACGCAGCGAGTAAACGAACGAACAAGTGACCGAACGTTCGAAGGATCGCACGATCGGAATACCGAACGAACAAGCGCATCGACCGGTCCATCAAACGAACGAATGAACGATATTTCTCCATACGCTTGTTCAACTATCCGTTCGCTCATTATGACGAGGACGTCGAGAATGAAGGCATCGCCATGTTATCTGAGCCCGAGGAGGAGGGGTTTGGCAAAGAGTAAATGTGTGTGTGTGTGTGTGCGTGCGTGCGTGCATGAGTGTGTGTGTGTGCGTGCATGAGAGTGTGTGTGTATGTGTGTGTGTGTGCGCGCGCGCGCGCGCGCGTGTACACACACACTCATGCACGCACGCACATATACACACACACACACGCGCGCGCACGCACACTCATGCACGCACGCACACACACACGCGCGCGCGCGTGTACACACACACTCATGCACGCACGCACGCGCGCGCGCGCACAAACACACACACACACACATTTACTCTTTGACAAACCCCTCCTCCTCGGGCTCAGATAGCATGGCGATGCCTTCTTTCTCGACGTCCTCATCACAATGAGCGAACGGATAGTTGAACAAGCGTATGAAGAAATTTTGATCGTCCATATCGCCGAAAGCCACAACCACTGTCGTGATTATACGGTCCTCGCAGAGATCCGTCAAGAACGTGTCCATGTACGGCACATGAAGAAGATGGTCGCGACGGTACAATAGGCATTTAATCTGGGTCGCTCCGATCGACGCAACGAGGAGGGTTCAGGGCGGTAAAGAGCACTACGATCGAACGAGCGCAACGAGCGAACAAACGATCGAGCGAACGCAACGAACGCACGGGCGATTGAACGAACGATCGAGTGAACGGGCGCAACAGGTTAAACGAACGAAAGATCGACCGAACGAACGAAAGATCGAGCGAACGAACGAGCGAACGCATGAAACGAACGAACGTGCGAACGCATTGAACGATCAAACGAACCAACGACCGCAAGGTTCTTTTCCATATCAAGCAGCTGGGATGGGGCAAAGAATTTTTCACGTGATAACGTCCTTATAATTCGATGGAGCCGGCTGCACGCACGAAAAAGCATGACTCATCGCCGTTACCTCGCTCTGAGGCGTTCCATTTAAGGCTTGAAGTGTAAGCGAGAGCGCGGAACGAGCGACAAAGAGGTACAATCGGCCTCCGCGTTCGGCAGCGTTCGGCAGCGTTCGACATTTCTCACTCTCCTACTTGAGTGATGGCCTCTGTACACTGCGAGCGACGAGCGACGAGCGATCAGCGATATCCAATGGCAACGTCACTCTCATAGAGCATTTTCGTCACACTCGAGCTCTCATTGGATATCGCTCATCACTTGTCGCCCATCGCGCGCAGTGTGCAGAAGCCATGAGCGATGCGTCCGCGTGGACAGCTGCTATACAATAATACATGTACATGTTTTCGTCAAGTATGAAGTGCAGTGAAAAGTGAATGTGGTGTGAATTGTTTATAGCAACGATAATTGCGGCGATAAAGGTAATGATTCTTTCGATATTAAATATATGTTCAGTGATATATTGTCGAATATTCGTGCTTTCATCATTAAAATAAATAGCATCGGTCCGCTAGTGCAGCGATTGTAGGTTATGCTATAATTGACAAAACTATAACAATAAGTTAACAGAACTATTTCACGATGAGTAAAAATCAATTGCTTTACTATTCGATCGAAATAATTATCGAGCGTAGCTATGATTTCAAAAAATTAAAACAATTTAAATGTTAAATCTTCCACATATCATAACAACGTGTCTGAAATGACAGGTTGGACCAGCCAGCCGTCAAAGGGAACAATTTTCTCCTATATCAAACACATTGCGGCGGGCTTTTTAAAAGTTAGAGTTACAAAAATTTTAATGATGTTTCCAATTTTTTAATTTTAAATTTAAGATTTATGAACAATAATTTAATCACAGTTTATTCTTATAATAAATTATTCAAAATTATTACTTTTTTACAACAAATTACAATTAAATTTGCAAAAATAATTAAGTAACTAATTGAACAACAACTTTTATTCAGTTCACTTGCTGAAAGAAATAATGTCAATACAAAATTTATTATTATAAAATAATAAAATCAAAAATTAAATTTTAACAGTCGAGTAGAAATTTAAACAATAAATTTTATTCAAGTATTTTGAAAATTTAAAATGATTTTCTGAACGAAGAATTTTATGAAAAAATAAAAGTTGTAAAACAATTGCTCAAACACATTCATACTTGTAAAAAATATGTACATTGTAAAAAAAATAAATAAAAATTGACATAATTGTATTTATGCGTGCACATAAATGTAACTTGATCAATTAAATTGTGATTTCCATTTACCTCCTTCTCTATATCCATACAAAATATCTATCAAACAAACAAAATTAAAATTTTCTTTTGAAAAATGAAACCTTTCCATCAGTATTTTCTTATGACGTTGTCACGTTCAACTATCGTCAGTAAACCGACTTTACAGGCAACCGATTTTTTTTTTAAATGTGGTTTTTTCAACGAACATAGAGAGTTTTGCCCTGAAAATCAACGCTCTTACTTTGGACTGCGCTGTTCGTTTGTTCGTAACAAATGAAAGATCAAACGAGCGTAATGAATGATGAAACGGACGATCGAACGAGTGCAACGAACGAACGATCGAGTGAATGGAACGGAGGACCCAAAGAGAACGTCGATTTTGATTTCCGTTCCTTTTATGTCGATTTTGAATTTTTTAACGATATTTTAGTACAATAGCCATTTTTTTTATTTCGTTTTTCATTTTTTATTTCAATTTCGTGAAATATCGACTGAGTACACGCTCGGGGACGAAATCTTAAGACTTTCTAAAAGTATATCGCTTGAGCTTGAGAACATTGATTTCAATTTTTATTTTCAAGAAGAATATAGCTTGAGAACATTCGTTTGAATTTTCATTTCAATGACGATTTCGAACCCGTTGCGTCCGTTGGATCGTTCGTTCGTTCACTCGATTGTTCGTTTAATTGCGGACTGCGGTGTTCGTTTGTTCATTCCTTCGTTTGATGGACCGGTCGATGCGCTTGTTCGTTCGGTATTCCGATCGTGGGATCCTTCGAATGTTCGATCGCTTGTTCCTCCGTTCACTCGCTGCGTTCACTCGCTCGTTCGTTGCATTATCGAACGATCGAACGAACCAATAAACACAAGGTTCTTTTACATATCAAGCAGCAGGGATTACGCGAAGAATTTTTTTCGATGCATGGTTTTTCAATGAACATGTAGTGTCGGACCAAACACTGATGTTTGACATCTGACAGAAGCTTAGTTTCTTCGTTCGTTCGATCGCTCGTCCGTTCGATTGGATCGTCGCTCAATCGCGGTCCGAAATGGAAGTGTCGATTGTCGGTGAATAAAAACGCTTGATTTTCGTTCGCAATAAAATTTGCATTGTAACAAAATCTCTCGGCCAATTACTGCTTTTCGATATCTAAAAGAAGCTTACTTTCTTTGTTCGTTCGATCGCTCATTGCGTTTGTGCGATCTTCCATTCGTTGCGTTCGCTCAATCGCGGTCCGAAGTGGCAGTATTGATTGCCGGTGAAAAGAAACGCTCAATTTCCGTTCACGAAAACTATGCATCGAATTTTAAAAAAAACCTCTTTCATTCTATCGCTGCTTTATTGATATGTAAAAGAAGCTTGTGTTCATTTCTTCGTTCACTCGTTCGTTCCACTCGTTCATTCATTCGACCGGACGGTGCGTACGTGTGTTCGTTCGGTCGATTGTTTATTGCATTCCCTCGATCTTACGATCGTTCTACCGGTGCGTTCATTTGATCATTCGTAGCGACACACACGCACACACACACATACACGCGCGTGCGCGAGCGCGCGCACACACACACACACACGTAAGTATAACTATGTCGAGATCATAACCGAAATAAAAAATGAATATCGGTATAAAAAATCAGAAATAAAAATCGAGATAAAAAATTACGTTTTTTATGTATCCGGTTATTGTATATTTATTGTAGCACCGTTCTTTCTCGAAGACGTATCAATTTGGGCGTGTGCGTGTGCGGGATCAGCGCTACAGCTCGAGCGCCTTGTTTCTCTCTCTCATCGTCGCGCTGTATAGTAGGAAATCTCTCTATTGCTACAGCTCGCGCGATCTCTCTCTCTCTCTCTCTCTCTGCTGTCGTCATTTTATAGCAGATCTGTTTCCTGCTAACGATGCGCTCTCTCTGCACACAAACACCTCACTAGTGGGAGATCTCTCTCCTGATACAGATCGCGCAGTTTCTCGCTCTCTCTCGTTTACCACATACACGGCTGTACAGCGCGCTGCCGTACATACATGCCGCACATACATGCATCGAAGCAATACTGCATCGTTGTCTCTCTCTCTCTCTCTCTCTCTCTCTCTGAAGATACGGGAACTCGGACTGACATCTTCCGCACGCTCCCATGCTCAACCTCTCTTCTCTCTTGACAGCTTGAATAATCAATTCCTCTCTGCAGGCTTATTAGTCCCTCAACTACAAGGATCACGAGTCGCTACTGCTGATGCTGAAAACGCTTTCACCCTGCGACGAGTCTTAGGTGAACACCTGGACTTGACGGTGCGAGCTGTTGCCTCAGATGTGCCAGGAACTGATGGAATCTCCGCCAAAATGCTCCGCCTCGCTCTGCCGTTTCTGTGGTCTCACATCTGTCATATCTTTAACTACTCCTTGGATCACTCTACTTTTCCCAATGAGTGGAAACGAGCCCTCGTGTGTCCTATCCCTAAGATCACTACGCCTGCCTCGCCAGCAGATTAAGGTAACAGTACCAATGCTCGGACGGGTCCCACTGTTCGGACAGTAGTTCGAATATTTCACTATATCAGCTATCTAATTAATAGATGACGAAAAGTGACGCTTGCAGTCTATTCGGCCTTCAATTGTTAATTGATTATTGGAAAATTGTACGCTAATAATGCATTTTAGTCGTAAAATTGACGAGTTATGTTAACGAGTCCGCGTTAGTCATGTCATGAATGCACTTTTCTAGATCGAAGAGCTAAGGAGTTACGATAATTTGTGATAGTAATAGAGGTCTATTTTTTTATCGATTTCTAGACTAGACTTATGATCAATCGAAAGCGAATCGAACCGACTTTTCGACACCGTCGTTACGTTTTGGTTTGTATAAGGTTTTATATAATAAATTCAGCGTCTCATTCATTGGGACATCTATCCCACGCATGTACCACGGTCGAATCTCATGTCCGATTGCTGATACGAGAGAACGTAGCCGCAGAGACCGAATCGCCGGACGCAAAGCGTTGACAGTTCGTTTCGCTGTGTACCTCCCGATAAATGATTTATTAAGCTTAGTTTCTGATTTTGATAATAGAAGTAAAGACAAAGACAAAGACAATTATATTATCTATATTTAGATAATATAATAGGTAACGTAACTAGTCGCGACGCAAACAAAGCTTGTGGTTATGTCGTTATAGGGACGTGTCCCATAATTGGGACATGATAGTGTCCGAATATAGGTACGTAACACTAACAGCTGTCCAAAAATTGGTACATTTGGTACTATTGAACATTTAAATGTATAAAAATAAAAACATTAAACTTTCCGGTAGTTATTGTATGTGTTTTGAAAACTAGAAATTACGAGCTTCACGTTGGTTCCAGTCATTTTTGTGTTAAACAGTCCATAAATGAATAAAAAAAACCCTGTAATCTAAGGATGCTCTTAACCGTCCGAGCATTGGTACCTTTACCTTACCGGCCCATTTCTATCTTGTGCGTTCTATCCAAGATCCTGGAGCGTATTGTCGCTCAGCAGATATCTCGACACCTCGATCTGCATGGTCTATACGATCCCTATCAATCAGCCTTTCGACGACACCACAGCACGCAATCAGCATTAATTAGAATCGTCGATGATGCGAGGACTGCCATCGACAAACGCGAAGTCACCATCTTACTTGCTTTTGATTTTTCTAAAGCCTTTGATTGTGTCAGGCATGACCTCCTACTCTCAAGGCTCATCGAGCTCGGTTACTCAAGTGCAACTGTTCGCTGGCTTGCTTCATACCTTGGTGGGAGAAGTCAGGCCGTCTACAACCGAAACGGACAAATCTCCGACTGGGGCCACCTCCACTGTGGAGTTCCACAGGGTTCCGTACTTGGCCCGCTGCTTTTCTCCATCTTCATCAGCAGCCTTGGCGGAGTCCTATCAAGCTCTAGGTATAGCTTCTACGCCGATGACCTTCAAATCTATCTGACATGTCGCCCTTCAGATATCGTCGAAGGCATTGCGCGCATCAATGCTGATTCTAACTCCATATATACCTGGACTTTGATGCACGGCCTCAAACTTAACTCTACTAAAACGAAGGCTTTAATCATCGGATCTTCCCGCTACGTGGCGTCTTTATACGCATCGGAACTCCCTCCATTTCTCGTTGGCCAGACACCAGTACCGTTGTCAAACCCCATCCACTGCCTTGGTGTCACTATCAACAACACTCTCTCCTGGCGGGAGCACTTTATACGGATATCAAATCGGATATGCAGTACGGTTCATCGGCTCAGATCCATTCGAAGTCGCTTGCCGCTCCAAGCTCGAGAAGTACTGGTCAGGTCCTTAGTACTTCCACACATCGACTATTGCTGCCTTCTCTTCACTGACAGTACCATTGAACTCGACCTCAAATTGCAGCGAGCCGTAAATCGCGGCGTCCGTTTTATCTTTAATCTGCGGCGGGACCAACATATCACGCCGTACTATCAAAAACTAAGATGGCTAAAAGTGGCTGAGCGACGCATGTACTTCTTGGGTACATTCTGCTACTCGACCCGGCTGTTCAGAGAACCGCAATATTTGTTGGAGCGCATCTCGCAACCGGCTCCTAGAACGCAGCACGACCTTCGGCGATATGTGCATAGCTCGGACTGCGTCATCCCGCCTTTCTGCACAGAGGCCTACAGAAAATCTTTCGCTGTCACGGCCTGCACTCTCTGGAACTCACTGCCAGCTTGCCTCAAACAACTCACTACACTGGATGCTTTCAAGACCGGACTACGTAACTCCCTAATGGCCAACATGCACTAGTCATGTGAGGTCCTCATCAGCCCTTATAATAGTCAAAAACAATTCAAGAACTGACATATGTAATTGTACAAGCACGGTGCTCTTAGGGCACTTCAGTCCCAGAGTACGAAATAAATCTCTCTCTCTCTCTCTCTTTTTCTCTCTCTTCTTCTCTCTCTCTCTCTCTCTTTTTCTCTCTCTTCTTCTCTCTCTCTTCTTCTTTCCAGACCATCGCACTTAGCCCATTAACGCCCAAGAATCGTGATTTTTTCCTTCATTTTCAAGCCAGATGTTTATTATATAAAAAAAATCATAAAAAATGAAGAGATACGTTCCCTAGTATTTTGGAGGGTGCTCTTTCAGAATCTGGGGTCAAAATCGGGTTTTGTCCATTAGGAAAAAAAATATGGCGGCTTTTATATAAAAAAAACAGGAAAAATCGATGACACTTTTTTTTTCAAAATTTTTTTTCACCTCGAAGCCGTTGAAAAGTCCGGTTTTTTTTTCAACCATGGGTGCATACAATAGTGACGATTGAACAATTAATTTTTATAATTCGTCGTTGTCAACATTTTCACCCCCAAAATGGCGCTTTTCACCCCCTGAGTGACATGAAAAATTTTACGCTCGGTGTGTCAAATAAAAAGTAGTTGGATTTGGACGAAAGTTGGTACTCAGAGGTTTTTGAGGTCGCTGATTACGATTCTGTTCTCAAAATTCCGAAATTCAAAATGGCGGAGCTAATATGGCGGACACACATGCAAAAGTTCATTTGAATTGGATAAAACGTGGCACTCGGGGGTTTTCGAGGTCGCTGATTATGATTCTGTTCTCAAAATTCCGAAATTAAAAATGGCGGATCCAATATGGTGGACACAAATGCAAAAGTTCATTTGGATTGGATAAAACATGGCACTCGCGGGTTTTCGAGGTCGCTGATTATGATTCTGCTCTCAAAATTCCGAAATAAAAAATGGCGGATCCAATATGGCGGACACAAATGCAAAAGTTCATTTGAATAGGACAAAACGTGACACTCGGGGGTTTTCGAGGTCGCTGATTATGATTTTGCTCTCAAAATTCCGAAATTCAAAATGGCGGATTCAATATGGCGGACACAAATGCAAAAGTTCATTTGAATTGGATAAAACGTGACACTCGGAGGTTTTCGACGTCGCTGATTATGATTCTGCTCTCAAAATTCCGAAATTAAAAATGGCGGATCCAATATGGCGAACAAAAATGCAAAAGTTCATTTGTATCGGATGGAATGTGGCACTCGGGGATTTGCGCGGTTGCTGATTATGATTCTGCTCTCAAAATTCGGAAATTCAAAATGGCGGATCCAATATGGCGGACACAAATGCAAAAGTTCATTTGAATTGGATAAAACGTGGCACTCGGGGATTTTCGAGGTCGCTGATTATGATTCTGCTCTCAAAATTCCGAAATTAAAAATGTCGGATCCAATATGGCGGACACAAATGCAAAAGTTCATTTGAATTGGATAAAACGTGGCACTCGGGGGTTTTCGAGGTCGCTGATTATGATTTTGCTTTCAAAATTCCGAAATTCAAAATGGCGGATCCAATATGGCAGACACAAATGCAAAAGTTCATTTGAATTGGATAAAACGTGACACTCGGGGGTTTTCGACGTCGCTGATTATGATTCTGCTCTCAAAATTCCGAAATTAAAAATGGTGGATCCAATATGGCGGACACAAATGCAAAAGTTCATTTGAATTGGATAAAACATGGCACTCGAGGATTTTCTAGATCGCTTATTATATTTATGCTCTCAAAATTCGAAAGCCTTTGGGTATTTAAATACCTGGTATTTTCAGGTATTTGAATACCCAAAGGCTTTCAAATTTTGAGAGCAGAATCATAATCAGCGACCTGGAAAACGCTCGAGTGCCACGTTTTATCCAATTCAAATGAACTTTTGCATTTGTGTCCGCCATATTGGATCCGCCATTTTTAATTTCGGAATTTTGAGAGCAGAATCATAATCAGCGACCTCGCAAATCCCCGAGTGCCACATTCCATCCGATACAAATGAACTTTTGCATTTTTGTCCGCCACATTGGATCCGCCATTTTGAATTTCGGAATTTTGAGATCAGAATCATAATCAGCGACTTCGAAAATCCCCGAGTGCCACGTTTTATCCAATTCAAATGAACTTTTGCATTTGTGTCCGTCATATTGCATCCGCCATTTTGAATTTCGAAATTTTGAGAGCAGAATCATAATCAGCGACCTCGAAAACCCCCGCGTGCCACGTTTTATCCAATTCAAATGAACTTTTGCATTTGTGTCCGCCATATTGGATCCGCCATTTATTATTTCGGAATTTTGAGAGCAGAATCATAATCAGCGACCTCGAAAACCCCTGGGTACCATGTTTTATCCAATTCAAATGAACTTTTGCATTTGTGTCCGCCATATTGGATCCGCCATTTTCAATTTCGGAATTTTGAGAGCAGAATCATAATCAGCGACCTCGAAAACCCCCGAGTGCCACGTTTTATCCAATTCAAACGAAATTTTGCATTTGTGTCCGCCATATTGGATCGGCTATTTTGAATTTCGGAATTTTGAGAACAGAATCGTAATCAGCGACCTCAAAAACCTCCGAGTACCAATTTTCGTCCAAATCCAACTACTTTTCATTTAGGACACCGAGCGTGAAATTTTTCGTGTCACTCAGGGGGTGAAAAGCGCCATTTTGGGGGTGAAAATGTTGACAACGACGAAATAAAAAAATTGATTGTTCAATCGTCACTATTCTATGCACCCATGGTTGAAAAATAAACCGGACTTTTCAACGGCTTCGAGGTGAAAAAAAATTTTGAAAAAAAAGTGTCATCGATTTTTCCTGTTTTTTTTTGTTTAAAACCCGCCATATTTTTTTTCCTAATGGACAAAACCTGATTTTGACCCCAGATTCTGAAAGTGCACCCCCGAAAATACTAAGGAACGTATCTCTTTATTTTTTATGATTTTTTTTATATAATAAAAATGTGGCTTGAAAATGAAGGAAAAAATCGCGATTCTTGGGCGTTAATGGGTAAGATCTCACGCCCGCTACAGCTCGAGGGCTTCATCTCTCTCTCCCTCTCTCTCTTGAGCTTACGTACACCTGCGTTGCCCTGCACGCTTTCCCTCCTCCTCCTCTACTCCTTATTCTAATGCATTTAAAAAATGTTATAGGTGTATTATTTATATCGGTAAGAAATTTGTCTCTTTCGGTGAAGACACGCGTCGCCCGAAGTTCAGGGTCGAGACATTTTTGCGATTGTCAGCAAAAACGCATAACTCGAGATCTCTACAGAGTAGCTCGCGATTGTGCACTGTGCTGGACGATTCAAACTCGCGCACACAATGACCGCCAGCATGTAGAGCCTCCGGCAAGAGTGCTAAAATGTCAACATTTGCAAAAGGGGCTTTTCGTTCGCTCCAGAGCTTCAGTTGCTCTCCGAATCGTGAAGCTCGTAGACCTCACCTCTTTCTCTGTGACATTTTAAAAAATTATGTAACATTTATAAACTTATGTGATATTTGGAAAAACTGTGTGACATTCTGAAAAATTGTGTGAATTGAGCGAAACGTATCCCGATTGCTCCGGGTGTCCGATGACACCTCTCGCGTGCTGCATGTTTGTGTATTTTCGAAAATTTATTTATTCTTTCAAAAAAGGATCCACGGGCGGTGGATGTGTGTGAGTGTGTGTATGTGTATGAAAATATTGTGTATGTGTATGAAATATATTTATCATTATGTGAGTGTATGAAATTATATATCATCATGTGAGTGTATGAAAATATTATTTAAAAAAAAGAAAAGAATAATAAAAATAACAAAAGGGGGCTACTATGGCGACACCACCGTTCCTCCCCACGCTTACCCCCACCACCTCGGCTGCCCCCACCACGGGCCGAGGAGTGCGGATAGGACTGGGGGTCGCCATAGTGGCCCCCTTACTACTTATGCTTAATAATTACCCCAAGTATTATTTGTCTAAAACGCTTCGTGGCAGGCCGTTACAGTGGTGTTACCCCTTAAGGAAAATAATGTTGGCAAAAATTTCGGAAATTCATTTTTTCTCAGAATTATTAGGGATAAAAGAATGTAATAAGTTTTTTTTACGAAAACCTCATTTTTTTTTATCTTTAACTTTTCTCCGAATATCTCCGCAGCCGTTCACTCAATAGGAAAAAGAAAAAGTTCCGGAAACTAAATAATAACAAGTTTTTTTAAAGAAAATCTCATTTTTTTCGTGTTTCAATTTTCTCCGAATATTTTCGCAGCCGTTCACTCAGGTAATAGGAAAAAGGAAAATTTCCGAAAAAAAGTATTAATAAGTTTTTTTTTACGAAAACCTCATTTCTTTTCATCTTTAACTTTGCTCCGAATATCTCCGCAGCCGTTCACTCAGGTCATAGGAGAAAGAGAAATTTCCGGGAAAAAAATGAAAAATCATGAATTTTCAGTGAAAAAAATGTGTTTTTGGGAAAAAGACCAGAACTTGAATCTGTTTTAAATAATTTTTTCTCCGAAAATCTCAAATATCACTAAAATATGAGAAATTATGAAAAATTTGGAGAAAAATTTGCACTAGGGGCCCCTGCGGACCGAAGCCAGGAACGCTACCAACGGGACCATCTCATCGCTTGTAGAATATGTGCACTTTCTGGTACTTACGATTCGCGGCCGGATGGATGATTGGCTTGTTTTTGGGGATAATGCTTCATCGCTTCATGAAAGTATGAAAATTAATATAATAATATGCATGTAAATATATTTCCGCTTACTTTTATGAATTATAATTTATTTGGCATAAGGACGGGTGTGAGTAAAGCGTAAACAATTTTATATCAGATAAATAAGTTGTGATTTAGATTTATTATTATGTTTAAATCAACGTATAAACTAAAAAAATAAGCGATCAGAGTGCCAGATACATTTTTTTTCTATACATTAATAACGCAGAGAATCAAGAGCTAAATAAGAATTGAAATCATCTAAAAGCCTCGCGCGTGCTGTCGGGTGACTTCACGCGCGAGTCGTGCTCAGATTGCTTTTTCCCTCGAAGCCTTCGTTTCGGCTTGGCCGCACCTGAACGTGCTCAGCGTCCATGTGTTGGTGTAGCTGCCGAAGGCGCGGTCGGGAAACTTCGAACGTGCTCGGCTCTTTCCGAAGATGTCCGAGCGTCGCTCGCTCCAGGACACGCGCTAATATGATTGTGTGATAGGCGCGCAAGAGACTAGAGAGGCGGTAACATTTGCGCGCGATCTGGCTGCACTGCTCTCTACCGTATGCCGCTAACTTAACTTAACCCATTATCGCCCAAGAATCGCGATTTTCTCCTTCATTTTCAAGACAGATTTTTATTATATAAAAAAAATCATAAAAAATGAAGAGATACGTTCCCTAGTATTTTCGAGGGTGCTCTTTCAGAATCTGGGGTCAAAATCGGGTTTTGTCCATTAGGAAAAAAAATATGGCGGCTTTTAAACAAAAAAAACAGGAAAAATCGATGACACTTTTTTTTCAAAATTTTTTTTCACCTCGAAGCCGTTGAAAAGTCCGGTTTTTTTTTCAACCATGGGTGCATAGAATAGTGACGATTGAACAACCAATTTTTTAAATTCGTCGTTGTCAACATTTTCACCCCCAAAATGGCGCTTTTCACCCCCTGAGTGACACGAAAAATTTCACGCTCGGTGTCCCAAATGAAAAGTAGTTGGATTTGGACGAAAATTGGTACTCGGAGGTTTTTGAGGTCGCTGATTACGATTCTGTTCTCAAAATTCCGAAATTCAAAATGGCCGATCCAATATGGCGGACACAAATGCAAAAGTTCATTTGAATTGGATAAAACGTGGCACTCGGGGGTTTTCGAGGTCGCTGATTATGATTCTGCTCTCAAAATTCCGAAATTCAAAATGGCGGATCCAATATGGCGGACACAAATGCAAAAGTTCATTTGAATTGGATAAAACATGGCACTCGGGGGTTTTCGAGGTCGCTGATTATGAATATGCTCTCAAAATTCCGAAATTAAAAATGGCGGATCCAATATGGCGGACACAAATGCAAAAGTTCATTTGAATTGGATAAAACGTGGCACTCAGGGGTTTTCGAGGTCGCTGATTATGATTCTGCTCTCAAAATTCCGAAATTAAAAAGGGCGGATCCAATATGGCGGACACAAATGGAAAAGTTCATTTGAATTGGATAAAACGTGGCACTCAAGGGTTTTCTAGGTCGCTTATTATATTTCTGCTCTCAAAATTCGAAAGCCTTTGGGTATTTAAATACCTGGTATTTTCAGGTATTTGAATACCCAAAGGCTTTCAAATTTTGAGAGCAGAATCATAATCAGCGATCTCGAAAACCCCCGAGTGCCACGTTTTATCCAATTCAAATGAACTTTTGCATTTGTGTCCGCCATATTGGATCCGCCATTTTTAATTTCGGAATTTTGAGAGCAGAATCATAATCAGCGACCTCGCAAATCCCCGAGTGCCACATTCCATCCGATACAAATGAACTTTTGCATTTTTGTCCGCCATATTGGATCCGCCATTTTTAATTTCGGAACTTTGGGAGCAGAATCATAATCAGCGACTTCGAAAACCCCCGAGTGCCACGTTTTATCCAATTCAAATGAACTTTTGCGTTTGTGTCCGCCACATTGCATCCGCCATTTTGAATTTCGGAATTTTGAGAGCAGAATCATAATCAGCGACCTCGAAAACCCCCGAGTGCCACGTTTTATCCAATTCAAATGAACTTTTGCATTTGTGTCCGCCATATTGGATCCGCCATTTTTAATTTCGGAATTTTGAGAGCAGATTCATAATCAGCGACCTCGAAAACCCCCGAGTGCCATGTTTTATCCAAGCCAAATGAACTTTTGCATTTGTGTCCGCCATATTGGATCCGCCATTTTGAATTTCGGAATTTTGAGAGCAGAATCATAATCAGCGACCTCGAAAACCCCCGAGTGCCACGTTTTATCCAATTCAAATGAACTTTTGCATTTGTGTCCGCCATATTGGATCGGCCATTTTGAATTTCGGAATTTTGAGAACAGAATCGTAATCAGCGACCTCAAAAACCTCCCAGTACCAATTTTCGTCCAAATCCAACTACTTTTCATTTGGGACACCGAGCGTGAAATTTTTCGTGTCACTCAGGGGGTGAAAAGCGCCATTTTGGGGGTGAAAATGTTGACAACGACGAATTTAAAAAATTGATTGTTCAATCGTCACTATTCTATGCACCCATGGTTGAAAAAAAAACCGGACTTTTCAACGGCTTCGAGGTGAAAAAAAATTTTGAAAAAAAAGTGTCATCGATTTTTCCTGTTTTTTTTTGTTTAAAAGCCGCCATATTTTTTTTCCTAATG
The DNA here is from genome assembly GCA_964007375.1 of Ophion obscuratus. Classification (NCBI taxonomy): domain Eukaryota; kingdom Metazoa; phylum Arthropoda; class Insecta; order Hymenoptera; family Ichneumonidae; genus Ophion; species Ophion obscuratus. Next base: position 13,687,976 of record OZ023317.1, read on the forward strand.
GACAAAACCCGATTTTGACCCCAGATTCTGAAAGAGCACCCTCGAAAATACTAGGGAACGTATCTCTTCATTTTTTATGATTTTTTTTATATAATAAAAATCTGGCTTGAAATTGAAGGAAAAAATCGCGATTCTTGGGCGTTAATGGGTTAACTTCTGTTGCGTCTACAGCCATCTTGAGCTCGAATAACCGTATTTGTCATGAGTACGAGCACTATACGCATACAGGTATAGACGGCCGCATATTCTTCTCATTGTTTGATGCACAGACTGTTTGTTAAGTATCTACACCAAGGTCTCAGAAGTATTGGCCATGGTGAATGCTCGGTCACCTCTCCGAGTATCGACCATGCATGATGCTGCTTAACTTGAAGGATCGCCGGAGCTAATCCCTGACTGGCCATTCACTAGTATCGGTTATATACATATTGGGTTGGTACAAAAATCTTGCAACACACAACACGAGTAAAAAATAAAAATATTTTATTTTAATAATAAACGATTATTCAGTAATGTAGGCTCCCTCCGCATCTACAACTCTTGCCCAACGCTCTGGTAGACTTTGCACGCCCGCAGACAATTCTGAGAATTCTTTTGATCGTGAATTAAGAAAGTCGTCCAATGTATTTTTGAGATCTGACAGATCATCAAATTTTTTATCCCGTAAATAGTTCTTCAAAGCTCGAAGCAGGTGATAGTCGGTAGGTGCTAAGTCTGGTGAATACGGTGGGTGTGGTAGAACTTCCCATCCTAGCTGCGAAATAGTTTCTTGTGTCATCTTAGCGACGTGGGGTCAAGCATTGTCATGGAGAAGCCGAACGTGAAGACGTTTACGCCTTTTCTGTTTCATAATTTTAGCCACCTTTTGCAGTTGTGCAGAATAAATCTCTGCCTGTATTGTGGTGTTGGTTGGCAGAAATTCGTAATAGAGCATGCCCTCAGAATCCCACCAACAACAGAGTAAAACTTTCTTCATTTCACGGGGCTGTTTAGGGGTCGGTTCTGGTTTTTCCCCTTTCGATGGTCACTGATGCTTGCGCGTGTGATTAACATACAACACCCAGCTTTCATCCCCAGTGACTATTTCTTGAAGAAAATCCTTTCTTTGCAGACGATGCAGGAGTGAAAGACAGATGGACATGCGTGTTGCTTTGTTTGATTCGCTGAGATTATGCGGTATCCACGACGAAACAACTTTCCTATATCGCATCTTTTGTAAATGTCGAAGGATCGTGGGCTGACTGCAGTTGACTTTGTTGGCTAATTCTCGTGACGACATATTAGGCTTTGCCTTTATAAGTGCTCGCAGTTCTTCATCGTCCACAATCGATTCCCTGCCGGACCTAGGTTTGCCTTCAAAAGATGTATCGCCAGAATAAAAACGCTGATACCAACGGGAGACCGTTGAATAATTGACTACATTAGCCTTGAACGCACTGCACATATTACGGGCTGCAGCTCTTACAGAATGCCCTTGCAAGAATTCGTAATATGCGATTGCTCGAAGTGCACGTTGATCCATCTTTGCTCATACTGGCTCCGCGGAACATCTGACTCGCTTATATTTCCTGCGGCATGGAAGGTTCTGGACCATTCTTGTATTTCCTATTCTCGAATGTTCTCGAACTTCATTATTAGGAAAAATATTTCAATTGAAAAAAAAATGTTGCAAGATTTTTGTACCAACCCAATATATATATTCGAAGGCAATAGAGCAGCAGAGGTCTGTAATTGGTATAATTCTCTGCAATCATTTTCCAAGCCCCGGATAATCTGTATGCAGCAGTTGGAATGGATGACTTGCAGCATCAAAAGCTACGATTGGCCTCTGTATCGACGCTCGAAGAGCGTTTATACAATCTGGAGATGATCGTTAAGAGTTTTCTCACCCTTTCTCACTTTGTCCTCTCCTTTTTTCCCTCTCTGTCTTCATCTTTCATTGTATATCCCTCTATTGGCTTATGCAAATTTATGACAATTTAATGCTCTTAAGACATTCGTGCGGAAAATCGATTCTTGTCAAATAAACAGAAAAAAACTGAAATCCTGGCGAGAGTCTGTAAGTCGATGAAGGCGGGTAACGTGGAAATCGAGAGGAACAAAGTGAGAGGAGGAGGAGGAGAAAGAGAGAGAGGGGGTTGGGGGACAGAATCCGTCGTATATTTTGTCTTGATTTATTATTCCAATCACATCTACACGCATTTATAACGGCGATGTGTCAATAGTTGGTTAATTTTTCGCGACAAAAATATAAATAAAACATGCTCGTTTGTTTGTGATGCCTTGTGTCCTAAACAACATATGAAGTTTTGTACACGGTAGGATAGCTCTCTTTCTTATGTGTGATTGTAGCAAATGAGGGGCCGCGCGTAACAAATTCAATTTTTCTCTTGGAATATTTTATCAATGTTCGTACCGTAATTTTTCTTCCGACAATCTTTCTAACGATGCTCTAAAAGCAAAACTTCTCATTACTCGCACGCGTTACTTTTTTGCATTATTCTTTTTCTACCATAATTTCCGAAGAATACATTTTAAGGCGTTACCCCCAGTTGTAGCGCAAAAAAGGGCTTTTTCATGAATTTTTTTAAACAAAACTACAAAACTTTTTTAATCGATCAATATACCATCTTAAAGAACACATCTTGAAGAACTTTCAGTAATTTTTTTATTGAAAAATATTACATTGTTTAGTGGCAAATGGCCGTCAATGAAATAATGTTTTTATATACACGGTTTGCGGTGATCAACATTGCGGCGAAGTGGATCATCTGAAAAAAAAAATGCGGATGGATTTAGTCAAATATAAGTATGAACTAGTCTTTAATCGAAGGATTTTTAAAAATATTAATTTTTCACAAAATAGCCGACTGACAAAGTTAATGGTTCGATTTTAACGAAAAAAAAACGGCCGTTTTTGGCTATAAAACGGCCATTTTTTTCGAATAAAAAATCGAACGATTAAAGACTACATTTTTATGTATTAAATAAGCCTGCAAAATTTCAAGAAGATGCCATTTTGAGAAAAACGCGTTTAAAGTTTCCATTTCAGTTTACACGAAGAAAATATTGTTTTTTGTAAACTTACATAGAGTCATCTATTCCGGGCCCATACAGAAGTTCTTCCGCCGACGATGCTGCTTGCAAAACGGAAATTTGGTGTTGCCTTCGTAACATTCTTCCTTCACGAGTGCTCGCGGCCGCACGTCTCTCTGCCAGTGCAATCTGTGCTTCATCCATTTTATCAGCGTATTCGTGCGCGTTGTGTCCACAGCACACTCCGATTGAGTTCAAATAAAATAATAATGATTTTGAACCTTCGTTGAATAGTCCAACGGCAATATAAGCTGCTAAATTTACAACGATTGCTCCACTCGAGACGATTTTTGGGCTGATTTTCCAAATAAGTTGGTTGAAGCTTTCGTTGTTATTTTGATTGAAGCCACCGACGCATCTTTCGAGCGAAGTTTCCTTACTCAGATCGTTGTATATAGGTCTGATGGCATCCAATACATTTGATGGAAGTGGTTTGTAATCGTGTTGGAAAGCCTCGTTTCTCGCCTGAGCTCGTTGATACGAACACCACGATTCTTCACCGGTTGGACATCTCTCATGGTGTGGATTGGCATCGGTTGAACTGTAATGATTGAAGGTCGCCCATATTGCCTCATGCATATCGTGAACAGAAGCAGAATGGCGTCGAATAGCAAGTCCATAGTACACAGTGAGCTTGTCAATAAATTTTCCTGTCAGCTGTCCTTTACCATCAAGCTTTTTGTTTTTTTTTTTACTAAATTACGAAGGCGGGAACCCCTACGCTTTTGGACGTGACCGATGCATTCTTTTTTTATAACTTCTACGTCGTCATAAGGATGAGAATTTACTAGCCCAGTGTACGTTTTCGAATCTCCGTCTCCAATATAGTAACGGTACAGGACATTATATTTTTCTATTGAACGCTGGAAGATTTCGATAATGGAGTCCACCTTCATTTTTCCCGAGGAGCCTTCGTGATTTGCACTGCAGTTATCTTCATGTGTTTCGTACCATTCTTCGTATTCCGCATCATTTAGCTTATGTTTCCACGATTCACACATTTTACAATACGCACTTTTTACCACAAGATCAAGTACTTTTCCACTGTAGTAGCCTATGACTGATGTGACTCCGAACAACGCCGTATATCCTCGCTTCCTCCAGGATCCATCTCCGGAAACTGTTAATTGAGGAGTTGCATCGCCTTCTTCATTAGGTGTATCTTCAATTTCTTCTCGTACGGCTTTTTTAAATATTACATCTGCACATGTTTTCACAGACTCTTAAATACTTTTCAAAATTATTGAATATGTAGTCTCGATAAGAAACCTTGGCATGTCCATAAGTCCGCAAAATTTTTGTGCTTCAGCCAATCCTATGCCGAGAACTCGCATGGTGAATATAAATCGACGATTTATTTCATACGAATGTTCCAAAAAAGGAGAAGATGGTATCAAATTATCTGCACATGAGTCACATTTCACAACGATTTTGAAGCCTAGTCCTCTTGCACTTGCTGTTTCAAATGTAATATTTCCATTACACGTTTTGCACTTCACTAAATTTGAAATAGCAGCAAACACAACCCAAAAGTTCAAAATCAGATATTCAATATTAGGACTTTGATTCACAGTCATATTAATATTATTTTTCAGTTTCTTCGCAGACGTGCTGAAACTTTCGTTTTCCGTTTCGGCCAGGTTGGGGCCGAAACGGAAACACCCTTCCTTTATTTAGTCGAAATTTCCGTAAATTATCACTGCTTCTTGTTTGTCGCGAACCTTTTTTTCGATCCATTTTTGAATGTAAAATGAATAAAAACTGCGCTTATAATATCATGAACGGCGGAATATACGTCTTATATAGTCGAACTTTCGAGCTACACTGACGAGTTTAGACCATAACAAACAACGAAAATACGTTTTTATAACTTCCAGTCTATTATATGAACGTTGTGAATGCCAGGTATACGACCCTTTTCATCGAATAATGCATTGAAGGTCGGAGGGAGACCTTCCTGGTCGAGCGCGCCAGACGGCAGACTAGCCGGTCGTTTACACAACGGATTCTTCTCTTTCAACGCTCATATCTCAGTCAATTTTGTTCGGATCGACTTGAAATTTGTTGGACATATTCTCAGATAATTATACTTCAAAAAAATGCAATAAAAAAATGGATTTTGTCAAAATCGCAAGTGGGGGTAACCCCTTAATATATACATCTTATTGGCACTTGGTTTGGCTATATATTGGGTGTACAACTTAGTTCAGTCCGTTTTTTTTCCTTAAAATACGCACTTATTTGAATGATAAAATGAATTAATACTTTAATCAATATATTGTCCATCGCTAGCCACTACTTTCCCCATTTTTCTGGTAATTTATGAACTCCATCGTGGAAGAAGCGTTCATCTTTTGAAGCCAAGAATGAATCGAGCCAATTTTTGATACCCTGTTGTGACGTGAAGCGTATTCCAGTCAAAGCGTTCTGCATCGATCGAAAGGAATGGTAGTCGGAAGGGGCAAGGTCTGGGCTATAAGGCGGGTGAGGCAGAATTTCCCACCCGCTGTTTTCCTAATAGTTTTTAAACACAATAGCAACGTGAGGCCGAGCGTTGTCATGTTGAAAGATTATGAACTCGTGTCTGGTCGCATATTCTGGACGTTTGTCGGCTATAGCTAAACGATGTTTGGTTAAGAGATGTTGATACTTCACGATACAGCAAAAATTAGCTGTTGCTGTCAACCATTTATAGCACCTAGAGCCATCTTTTGAAAACGGACTGAACTAAGTTGCACACCTAATATATGTATATCTATGTATATATGTGTGTGTGTGTATATATATATATATATATATATATCGACAAGGTGAATGCTAGTTGAGACGTCGTTATAATCATGGCATTGGTGGGATATGAACGAAGCTGTCTCGTATATTCAACGAATTTACATCACCAAACGAATTGCGAGATTCTTAATACAGAAAGTGAGTGTTGCCGATTCATTTTCTTCGTACATGCTTTTTCAGTCACCCGGGACGTAGATTTTCACATGGTAGCTCTGCATTGGTAACTGGATGGAGGGATGTACCCGTAGTGGAAGTAACATGTATGAAACGGCTTCACTCCCTTTGCCAAAATGAGGAACTCACCTCTCCATTCGCTGTGTGATCTCGTGAGTACTTTCTTTTCCGTGAGAGCACACAAGATTCCGATCTTGTACAGGAGTCACCAACCTAGTCGAACAGGGAGGGCCTACGTCTCGCAGATATTATAATACACGAGAACGGCCCTGATCGGAAGAATAGTATCGGAAGAATAATAGAGCAATGTAATAACATGTACAAAGTTTGTATGCAAGTTGTGTGCATATATATATATGTGTGTGTGTGTGTGTGTGTGTGTGTGTGTGTGTGTGTGTGTGTGTGTGTGCGTGTGCGTGCGTGCGTGCGTGCGTGCGTGTGTGTGTGTGTGTGTGTGTGTGTACATAAGAGCATGTTTTCAATATTTTTCTCCCCACCTACTCTGGGGGGTTGTGGAAGAGAATTTATCGGAAAACACTCGAGTAGGTAACTTACGTGCTCATTTTTTCAATTCCATTTTAAAAAATGCACTCTCTTCGACCCATGAAACGTCGCGTCAAAATATATGGAGCAAAAACTTTCGCTACTTTTTTTCTACCGTAACGTATTCTTATGAATAATCTGAATAAATTGATAAAAAATGTTGCCATTTTCAATGAGTCGTCGCTAATTTATGCGTCGCTTCAAAACACGCGAAAACAAGGAAGCTAGAAAGGGTATTTTTCGAGTGCTTTATTAAGGAGAAGGAGATTGCAACTTGGGGATGGGTTGCTTTGGCCAAGTATCGTTCGCCGTTGTATGGAAATATGCGTGTAAGGATGCACCATATGCAATATACAGCCTTGCTCTTGGCTTCTCTGACTGTCATGCAAACCGGTCGAATCCTATAGAGAAACGAGTAATTTATTTATTTTCCTGCTGGCGTATCTCCAACGAGTACTATAAGTGCGAGCATATTCTCAACACACAAATGAGTCATTGATATATCCTTGAACTCAAAATACGTGGATTAAGAATTTAAATCGTGACTTCCCGTTGCCTTCAGATCAAATTAATATAAAGTCGATTCCTGGTCTTACGAATTCCCGAAAAACTTGAGGTACATGTGATCTAGAGGTTATTCGATATCGGAAAACTTCATTGCCCCCATTTTATTCACGCAAGTAAATGGTATTATGCTTGATCAAGCGGCCAATCAGGATCGCAATTGCTCGTACCCCATGAAAATAATGTCTTTTTAGTTCAATTCGGGTTCGATAGAAAAAAGACGGAACAAACCAATCCCTTCCGAAATTCCTTTCACACAACAGTGCGAAACTCGGTAGCTTCGTCGGCTATTCCGGATAAATCGAGTATAGAGCACATTGTCGACGAAACTCGATGTAATTTATCCGTTCGCTTGGCTTTTCTCCAAGGATATTTAGGAGAACCCTCTTGAAAGATACCCATGTAGATGAAAATATATTTCTAGAAATATAAATAAACGTACAGAGGAAAATCGTATCGATTAGCGGAATTCTATAATAAATTGAACATATATAATTCACGTTATGAAATTAAATAAAATTCTTTTTATATAGGAAAAAAAATCTTGGTGCAATTCGAAAAATGCCAACATATAAAACCCATGCCATTCAAAATAGCCCGTGAAAAGTATTTTTATGTACGGCGTAAAAAAATAAAGCATTGGTCCTGGTTGCCTGATGAGGCCCCTATCAGGTTGCCTGATCAGAAAGAAATATTTAATTTAAATAGAACCTTTTTAAATCCAATATGTTTTTGCCATGTGTCAAGGCATACAATGATCTTATTCGTTTCAGGTTTCTTTTTGAATATTAAATATATTCAAATTGAATAAATAAAGATTCGATTCGAATAAATCTTTATTTGCTTACAATATACATTGGAAATCCAAGTATCCTATATATATATATATATATATATATATATATATATATATATATATATATATATATATAATTCCTCTCAAACAAACTCACAAACCTGCCGAGATCTCCTAACATGCATCCGAGTTGCATAACGTTTTTTTGTCATGACAGTCCATAAAACCTTTTTTTTTAAATAGAATTCAGGTATACACCGAAACTCCGAAGCTACGATGCTGTCAAATCAAAGTGTCCATGTGGAAAATAAGAGCTTATGTGCATCTATCGGCTGCTGAAGCAGTTATAGGGCAATCCTATTTATGGCCCTATCAAAGAAAGCATTAGTACGGCCTATCAGAGCAAGCCTTGGTAGGGCCCTATCGGGGAAAGCTTAGTAGGATCTTATCAGGGACGGCCTTAATAGGGCTATTTTAGTATTGCCCGATCTAGGGCCTAGGTACTTCCGGCCCGGTCGCACAGTGGGACGGAAACCCAAACCGACGGCCAAAAGTCTAAAAATAAAGTATCGATTTCGGGGATCTGCAGTGGTGGGTTAGAGATAGTAATAGTCCAAGGGTCGAGTTCCAGACTCGAGAAGGGACGATCCTTTATACCTGCTATTGTGTCCCAGTTCAAAAGTGCCCTTCGCTCGAACCAGTCGCGTCGCGCTCTGTGCCTAATTTTCAGTGCGCTCTTGAAAACGTCGCCAGTTACAGAAAAATAAACTGATTGACGATTTTCAAAATGGATTCGAAAGGGGAAAGTAACTAGAATATCATCATGTAATGGAAAATTTGTAATAATGATGTATGTGATATCAGTTAACGAATGATTTTTCCGAAAATTAACGTAAAATTGCTACTGAAAATTATAAACACCTAGAGAAACGTTGAATTGTAAAGCGTTGTAAAGCGGCCGGACTTATTTGAGGTTGTAGATTATTCTATTGTTTAATGGAAACAGCAAAAAAAATTGCGCATTATGGCGCCACCGCTATTGGTACAAGGTTTTGTGATAAAAAATGCATTTTTCTCGATTTCGAACAATTCAAACACAAAATATGGAGAAGTGATTAAGATAAAAGTTGTATGGTTTCAAATTATCTCGTCAGGGGTGTACTCACGTTGCGCGCTCAGTGCCCTACGTGGGCCCAGTGAGGCCCACATAGATTTTCTTGATCATTACCCTCAGTTTTTATAGCGGATTTAGATTTCACGCTTCAAAATTGAAATATTTTGTATCAAGTCACTTTCTGCCTCTTCCGAAGGCCCAAAATCTTGGCGAAAAATAACGTCTAAAAAGAATGCATATTTTGAAGTGTCTAATCGAAATCGAAGATAAAAAATGAGGATTTTTTTTTAAATTTCCTTATGGTTTTCATAGCATTTCACAATATTATAGTCATCTATAATATTGTGGAATGAGTAATAGTGAGTAAGGCTGAATATGTAATTACTTATTCATATCAGGAGACGCGGCAGCGTCTTGACGCCAAGTAATAAAAAAAAAATGCGACGCCATTGATCGATGCCACCGACCTCGACGCCACTGACCGACTGACGAACACGCCGCGACTCTTTATACAGTAAGATGGGTTTTAGCAGGCGACGTTTTAACTTTGTTCCTATATTACGCGAAAACGCGGCAACAAATCGAAAATCTAATGACAGTTTACCAATGTAATGTGATTTCTTCCTATCGATTTTGTTCGGGCTATTTTTCGATTTGTCCACTCAATCTCGGGATCTCATAATTTACGGCCGAATTTTCGGGTGACTTTTTACCCCAAAAATTGTTCGCACTCGTCCATTGTCTTTCATTGAATGAAATAAAGTCGTTGGCTCATGTCGTAAACATAACACATACGCCGTTTTGTGAATTCATTAACACTCTAGCGCAACAGGCACAGCAACGCCACCGCTTTCTCGAATGGCACGACTCGAACTACACCCTGCTTGCAATATATATATATATATATATATATATATATATATATATATATATATATATATATATATATATTAGGGTGATTCGTTTCAGGGCAACTTTTTTTTGACTCATCGTGCCCGAAAACCTTTAGTTGGTACCCAAAAACGAAGTTTCGTGAAAGGGGGGTGTTGTTAAAAACTATTTAGAGGTCGCGAATTAAAATTGAAGGTTTCCTATTTGATTAACATTGAAAAAAATGTTTTTCTCATTATTAGTGTTACCATTCCGTGAATTTTGATATCGCGACATTTTCCAAGTGGGTTCTCGTAGGAAATATGATACTCCACAATAAAGTTCATTGAGCCATGGCCGTAAATTCAACCGTTTCAGCGGCATCATTATTTTAAGTGAATATTGTGCAAAATATCTATTCAAACAATTGTAACGCCTAAGCTATTAGATATATCGAAAAAAATTCAGATGAGAACTTTGTAGAGAAAGTAATTTTCTACAAAAAAGTCTTATAAGCCGAGCCCGCAAATTCAACTCTTTCTCAGCTATAGGTGGATGAAGTAAAATAAATAGATTCTTTTTTAAACAATATATATATATATATATATGTATGTATGTATGTATGTATGTATGTATGTATATCTTAATACAGTCGCTTTCTATGTGTACAGTACGGTGTGCGGAAAAAAATCGATATATTTTTTTTCGATTGCATCCACCAAAAAAGGTGAATTAAGGTAAAAAAAGAAGAATTCTCGAAGGAGAGCTCAAAAAAAATTATTTCGAACGGCGCATTGCATTTGAATACTTTCCATAAGAATAACACAGGAAAATATTGGCACTTCTGAACGTCGTAGTAAAACTCTGCAGAAAAAAATCTCACAAAAATGTCATTTAGATATTCTGGTGGAAAATTGAATTCTCTACAAAAAAGTTCCTACGAACAATTAGCTTAGAACAACCGTTCAAGTGGTATTGCTGTCTGAAATTAATTTTTTATTTAAGCGACGTGCGCGCCATAGCGCACGTCGCCACCTGGCGGCAGCATGCGGTAGCTCGTAGCGCAAAATTACAAGCTTCACACTAACGCCACGAACGGGAAACCGCAACATTTTTCCCTCATTTTGGCCCCAAATCAAGATCTGTCACTGCTACAAAATTTCATTCGTTATTGCGAAGTGAATCTTGTAGTAGGGGAGGCTGCCTCGAAAAAAATAGCTAGTCACTTGTGGTACATTAACGACAAAATTGTTGCTTTGTCGTTTTTTGACAATGCTGTGCCGATAAGTGTGAAGGCAAAAATGGTACAAGCTCTGCAATCTCGAGAAAAATCCAAAAATCTTTCCGAGTCATTGTTAAAAAAAATGATTGGGAAATGGTGCTGAAAAAAGACATAAGCGATTTCGTTACTCAAGAATCCTTATTTCTTTTCCCGCAATTCAATTTACCTCATGATTTTTTGACAGTAAATATTGAATTATGGCCGGAAAATGCCACTTATTTGAGTTGCTTAGAGTTTTGTATCCCAAAGTCGTTAATAACTTAAGCCGAACGTGGTGTCACTTTGATAGAAGCATATAACGGTTCATTAACAAAGAACGAAGAGCAGCTTCAATATTTATTGGGCGTAGTGCAAAATCATCGACAGAAATACCCCAATTGCAACAAACAGACTCTGTAAAAAAGGAACGATGATTCTCAAGCATTATAATGTAAAAACAAATTATTTTATCTTATTAAATCAAATTAATTGACCAAAACTTTTCGAAACACGATCAATGATGGACGTCGTTTCTTTTATATTTCTTGTTGTACTTGATTCTTTTTTGTATCAGAGAAATATTTTGAGAACGATTCTATGCAAATTGTATGTTAGAGCAGAATATTCTCTACAAAAAAAAACCCAAAAAGTTTTTTCGTAAAGCGAAAAATTCGTTTTTCACAGCCTTTTGAATTAATTTTTTTCTATCAATTGAATTTCAGACAGCGATTCAAATTGACATTCTTGCGATGCAACCGACACCTGTATATTTGATCACGGGTTCATACGAATAAAATTGGTGCGAACCTGTGATTGTCGCGTAATCGTATTCTATTAGGATAGAACCTAATGTTTGGCTGGATCTCACAGACTCAAGCCTGACAGCGCCCGCATATGCCTCGCCATTCTTTTCATACTGTGGTGATCACCATATTTTATTGTTGCGGCTGCACAATCTATGTCTACATGGAACGATGATAGTCCGCTGTCTCTGAGAAATCTTCGAGTGCCACATCTGCATCGAGGACTTTCCTCGGTTATGTCGTTCAACGCCTCGAAGTTTATCGTCCCAAGTACGCTCAATGCGTCGAATACTATGGAAAGCCAAACTTCAGATACTCCATGTCGCTCGATGCCTCGGATCGAGCAACATTTGGGCATGAAACCCTTTTCCGGTACGGAGAGCGACAACGAGACCTTTAGACATTTTCCCAGCTTGATATAACATCAAAATGATTAAAACATGAAGAATGAATTTTAGCATTTTTCATAAAATGAAAAGGCCTTAGGACTATTATGCCATCTGGCCAAGGAATGCCAGATTGTGAATCTGGCCTGTGCGCTTGAATGATTGTGCGCTTTTTAATGTTAACATGAAAGTGTGATTGAAGCTGCATATTTTATGTGTTACGCGATTATCGGCTATTATGTAAATTAGAAATAAGATGATTGTCAAAGAAACCTTTTTTTTGTCAGACCGGCTTTAGTTCTAATTTACTGTAAACCAACCTACGATTTTTTGAATAAAAATCCTGAAACTGAATATAAATGTGCGAAAATAATTTCTCTAATTTCTATTGTGCCAAATTAAATACGGTAAATGAAACTGAATTGATTAAATTTATCAAACATTTAAAATGTAGAGACCCTCAAAGTTTCATTTATAGTCACATATAGGTGACTTGGTAAAAAAAAATATTTTGCACTTTTTAGTACATTAAATAAAAGCTTGTTTAAAAGAAAAGTTTTTATATACGAATTTTCCGTATCAATCTGACTGTGTTAAATGAAAAAAAAAGAACCGCGTTTCGAAAATATATGGTTCTGCACTTTAAGGTATTTCTTTCACGAACCCGAATATTTAACAAATAACTGATTTTCGTCTATTATTTTTACACGGTGTTTACATTCTTTTATTCAACCGAATTTATTTTGAACGATAAATGTCAATTGTCTTAAAGAAAAAAAAAGATGAATCCTCTTTGAAAATGGGCTTTATGGAAAGTATGGACCGGCCACGGTGACCAATGGCATTAAGATATGTGCGCCATTAAGCCTTCATGCGACGTTGGCACGCTCCACCTCTCCGTTTCGTCGCCGGGAGAAAAACTGACGTCTTCATTTACATAAAAGTCAATATTTAATAAAGGCCGTAGACAGATCATTTAATTTTTGGGTGACAATTTTGATATTGTACCGAATGATTTGACATTTTTTCATAACATCCTTAACATTTTTCACCCTATTCGGTGTTTAAAACTGCCAATCGGCATGAGTCTAGGTATCTTCTTATGTAAAAACGGTTTGTTCAATTCAAATTTAAAATTAAATTATTAACTTAAAACCCAATCCAAAATTATTAAAATCAAATATTAAAATTTGAAGGGTGCATTCAGTACATGATAACGAATCCACTATATAAATTTGAACTAATGGTAACATTTGATCACTTGACCCGAAGCTTCTTAACGATATAAGGAAAGACGTGTATTCTTGAGCAGCCTCCAGCAGGGTAAATGTGACACGTTATCGGAGTGCATTCGTTTTTTGTTTAGAATGAACAAGTCGATTCGCATTCCACTCGCTGAACGCGCAAATAAATAACGCAATGAAGTTGGATTTTCGTAAAATTTTTTTATCTATCTCTAGTCTTTTTCAATTAAGAGTTTTCTCCTGCTGCAACAAACAAAGCGCAATTCATGAAACATGGAGACGGTATATCAAAAAGTAAAACATGAAGAGGTACAGAGTTGGGCGTTATTCTATTTATAAATACGAATACAAATTTATTTACATCGTGATTTTCATGTGAATATACAAATGTATTCATAGTTGACTTTTTGTATTTACATGCATGCATACAAATACAATTGTATTCACGAATATTCTGAACATACAAATAAATTCACAGAAAAACTTAAAAAACAGAAAAAACTAAATTCACAAAATAAGTTGTAAATTTTTCCATATTCAAGACAAATTAAAATCAAATTCACAATGATTAGATTAAAATTTACATCGTTAGTGAGTTCGTACGCATTTTGAGAGAAAACATTGCCTCGAGGCAAAGAAATTTTTGCACAAAACTTTTTGTGCGAAAATTCCTTTGCCTCAACACAATGTTTTCCCTCAAAATACATAAGAACTCACTTATGGTGTAAATTTTAATATAATTCTCGTGAATTCGATTTTAATTTTCTTCAACTTGAGGAAATTCACAACTCATTTAGTGAATTTTTTCATATTTATGATGTAATATTTGGACCTCACAACTTTTTTTGCAAAAATTTCTTTGCCTCGACGCAATGTTTTCTCTCAAAATACGTAAGAACTCACGTTTGGTGTAAATTTTAATCTAATCATTGTGAATTTGATTTTAATATGTCGTAAAAACGAAAAAATTCTCACCATATTTTGTGAATTTCTTTGTGTTTACAATTTATTGTGAATACATTTGCATTCACGGATTTTGATGTGATTTTTTTTTATTCACAGGATTTCTTGTAAATATTCACATTTTTGTGAATGTTCGCCATTTTTTTCTGTGACTTTATTCGTATGTTCAGAATATTTGTGAACACAATTGTATTTGTATGCATGCATGTGAATACAAATAAGTGAAGTATGAATAAATATTTCACTAATAGGCGTCTGTAAATCACCCTCCAAATACGTCGATTTAATAGTGGAAGGGAGTGAAGACATAAAAAAAAATATTTCTAGCATTTGGTAATATACAAGGTTTCAGAAACGACGTGTCCTATTTTTTAACTATCTGTTTAAATCTCACCTTTTTAGAATCTTTGAAAAAGTTAAAAAAAAAAGAATGCCAAGTAATGAAAACATATTTGAATTCATTTCTCTTTGAACTGGCGCAGAACGAAAAAAAGATTTCTCCCCTTTCAAAAAGATATGAAATCCCTTTTAAAAACGGTTAAAAAGTAAAAAAAAAGAACGCCAATTAACGAAATGCCCCCGAAAACATTATTGCTTGTTTGACCATGTACAGAATTCTGATTTATCTTGAAATATTTTTTAATTTTATTTAACGAATTCTTTTATTATATTTTTTCAATTAAAATGTACAAAAAAGTGAAATAACTTTTTATAAAATAGCCAAGCAAGTTTATTAAAAACGTAAACAATATTGTTAAACCTTAGAACTAATATTTTCCTAAATATTTCATTTTTATTTTGAAAATCACATTGCTATTGCAACAAAAAATTTGTATTACCATTATATAAAAATACAACGTATTTACCACATAAGTACAATGGAAATGCCGTGCAACGACTTGGCGTGCATGGTTAAGAAAAGAAGCTTGGCGAAGGATTTCGTCTTTCCAACTACTTAACTCTCAGGTTGGGAAAACATTGA
This sequence comes from Ophion obscuratus, assembly GCA_964007375.1. NCBI lineage: Eukaryota > Metazoa > Arthropoda > Insecta > Hymenoptera > Ichneumonidae > Ophion > Ophion obscuratus. The sequence goes on from OZ023317.1 coordinate 13,703,562, forward strand.
CTGCCGCAATTTGTTATGCAACTGGGAATCAAATTTTGTGATCCCGCAAAGTATGGATCAAATCAGTGATGTTCCCCTAGACGACACGATACTTTAAATCTTTTTTTATGCGTAATTTAATATGATATATAAAAGTATATACTTTCTCCTCTATCAGACAACTTTATACATTACATGAAATATATTTCGTATATACTTTTGTGTAGTGATCTGTTTTTTTATGTATTGTATCCGTCTCTAAGCCACAGCATCGGCAAGTTTAAAGGTCGAATTACGGTGAAGTCGTCTTGCTGGTGAAAAAAGAAATATCTGAGTATCTCTCCTGATACTCATTGCTCTATATTCTATGTTTTTTCCGAGTACAGTCGAATATTTGTCAATAGTGGATATAACGTAGCTTTGACACGGTCACGTGAATTGTGTGAACTGATATATACACCGATAACACTATATATCAATGTTATCTTGTCCGAATCACACTAGCGCAAGGTGCAGGAAATCGCATTGCTAATAACACTGGCAGTTGATGCGTTGTGACAGGTTATATATATATATATATATATATATATATATATATATTGTAACGGGTCTTAATTCGTTACAGATCAACTTATGGGTTCGAGACTCGAACAGGGAAGAAATTAATATAAACTCAGGTGTCTTGGGTATTTTTTAACAAAAAGTATGATTTAGTCAAGTTTTTATGGCTCGATATAATGTAAAAATAACGCTATGTATAAGTGTAGTGTGTTGTTTGTGTTGTTTTTGTATTTTTCCGCAATGTTTTTCTCGGTCGGTCAATTACTCTTTACTCGCATGGTACAATTAGTTTGGCGGGATCATTTATCATGGATCGATATTGATTATACCCTCTCTTCTATTTCTGTGGCTTCTGTCGGCCTGAGTTTGCGACGTGCTTTCGCTAACGGCGCGATAGGTATCGGTATTTAGCCTATAGCGACGCGGTACTTTCCGTTGTAACGTTCCCTTAGGGCGAGTCGAGTCGCGGTGCTCTCTCACTCGTGGCGCTAGGACTCGCGATCTACGGGCCGTGGGCGCGCGCTCTCTCTCGTCACGCGCCACGATCTATTCCCCTACCCTAGCTCTGCCCTTCGCGCCGCGGTGATCGATGCTCTCGCCCGATCAATTATCGCGCGTCGATAATTGATCGCTCGGTCCTTGATCTTGGCGTGCGATGTCGCCATCGACCGGTCTACGATAGTCTAATCGAGAGATGTGCCGCGAGCACTCGACTGACCCTTTTTTGCATAGGTTTCGGCGCTCTCGTAATTTCGGAATACCTCCTTGTCCTTTCTGCGATCCTGATCCATATAACTCGATGATCACGATGTGTGTGTATGTGTGTGTGGGTGTGTGTGTGTGTGTGCGTGTATGTGTTTCGTATGACTGTAGCGTACTCTTCCTTATCTCCTAATGTAATATTTCGTGTATTTTCCAAATTTAATATTCTTCCCTTATCTCTATTCGTAACGCTCGCTCGTTATGCTACCTTCTCGGATCCTATTTTCTCCTACTCTAATTTTCCTATCTATTTTTCGATAATTGCTCGCTCCACTTAAGTGGTTAACTTTCCTTATTGCTCTTTTTTGTTTTTCTTTGATTTTCCAATATTTTCTCATAAAAATAAATTTATTTCAATTCTTCTTCGTTTTTTGTTCCATAACGTTCCGTGTTCTAGACGTTTCCGATCCGCGAGGGATGTACTTGGTCCAGCAGTATTTGTTATCTTCCAAAAAAATGAAGAGAGCTTTCTAATGCCTTTTGGGCGCGACTCCGTTTTTTCCTTGTTTCTCAACGTTCCGTGTTCTCAGCGTTTCCTTCCACTAGGGATGTACTTTGCCAAGCAGTACTAGTCGATCCACGAGGAATGAAAGAAGTGATCTTTCAAATACTTTTTGGACGCGACTCCTTGTTTCTCTTGTTTCTCAACGTTCCGTGTTCCCAGCGTTTCCTTTCACTAGGGATGTACTTTGCCAAGCAGTACTTGTCGATCCACGAGGGATTCAAAGAGTGCTTTTCCTCCAAAATACTCGTCCTTTTATACGCATATTTTACCGCCTTTTCGTTTCCCCTTCTCTTCTGTTTTCCCTTAATTTAATTAGTCGGTTTTGTCCGGTGTTTACCGGATCCTCTTCCTTCATTTTATTGGTGGGTTTCTCTGGGTTTTACCGGTTTCTCTTTCCCCTTTTCTTTTGTCTACCCTTAATCCAGTTAGTGGGTTTCTCTGGGGCTTACGCGTTTTTCTGTGGGTCCAAGCTGTTTGACCTTGTTTTTGCCTCGATCCGTCTCTCGCTTACCCAAAATCGGTTACCTTTTGAATTTGTGGTGGGGGGAAATAATAATGAGACGGACCTGTACGTCTCAATATATATATATATATATATATATATTAGACTGATTTTAAAAAAAATATTTTTTTTTCTTTCTGGATACTCGTGCTATTGTTGGGCACTAATAAAAAATTCTCTAAAGAAATGGGCGCGGTCACTCAATTTTTAGAGGTGGCTATCTCGACTTTTTTGTATTTGAATTTTTTTTAACGAACGTATTGCATTTAAGCATAGACATGGCTTCGGATTACGGATGAAAATCACATCCAGCAGCTATTTCGTAACAAAAATAAACTCTAACAATTTGAAAAGATTGCAATATTCACAATTCAAATCCAGGTAGGTCAATAATGGCGTCTATACTACTCTCGTTATTCATGTAGATTTATTTATACGCATTAACATTTCGCACTTTTTACGAAAAATTAAATTATAAGCTTTTATTCATAAATCGTATATTTATCATTTTCAAAATGATACACTTATATTATCTTCAAACTCATTTATATTTCTTCCCAGCCACTGTGCATAACATCGCGCATGCCACTGCGCATACCACTGCGCAAGTCACTGCGCATCCGCCAAAAACTTTAACAAAATCGGGTTAAAAAGAATTTGCCGTCACAAATATTGAAGGAGCGTAAATTTAAGAGACATTTGGACAAACTGTTCATCGTTGCACATTTTCATTCTGCCCAAAATGTTAACGAAATTGAGCGATTATTTTTGCTATCACACGTTTCGATTATTTTTCCGTTGTGACGGCAAATTCTTTTGAACCCCATTTTTTTAAGTTTGTTCCAGACTAGATGGAGTTTTATTAATTTCACGATTGCGTTATTCAATCGACGCGTTGGAATTTCAGCACATTTCCATTGTTCGAAAACTTCTTTCATCGTTTCGTGTGCACTTCGATGTATGGTCGGTTTTTCTCTCTTATGTTTGTAAAAGAACAAACTCAAAACTTTCCGATTTGACGGTCAATGACGGGTACTTATTTTCGGAATTTCCTTGCCGATTAGCCAAATTGTGTTGTCTTCGTTTTTCCGAGACATTGTTTAAAATTGTCTTTAATTCAGTCACATTGAAAAAAAAAACAACACCACTTACAAATGCGCTGCGCCAATACAAAATGGCGCCGCGGATGCGCAGTTACATGCGTAATGGTATGCGCAGTGGCATGCGCGATGTTATGCATAGTGGCTGGGAAGAAATATAAATGAGTTTGAAGATAATGAAAGTGTAGCATTTTGAAAATGTAAATACATGATTTATGAATAAATCTTATAATTTAATTTTTCGTAATAAGTGCGAAACGTTAATGCGTATAAATAAATCTATATGAATATCGAGAGTAGTAGACGCCATTATTGATTTACCTGGATTTGAATTGTGAATATTGCAATCTTTTCAAATTGTTAGAGTTTATTTTTGTTACGAAATAGCTGCTGGATGTGATCTTTATCCGTAATCCGAAGCCATGACTATGCTTAAATGCAATACGTTCGTTAAAAAAAATTCAAATACAAAAAAGTCGAGATAGCCACCTCTAAAAATGAAGTGACCGCGCCCATTTTTTTAGATAAATTTTTTTTCATTAGTGCCCAACAATAGCACGAGAATCCAGAAGGAAAAAATTTTTTGTTTTCGAAGCTATTCGTTAAAAGCGAATTTCTCGAAGCTATTCGAGAAAAAGCTCGATATATATAGTGTATCTTCCCGAGCTTTTTCTCCTAACCATGCACGCCCAGTTATTGCACAGCATTTCCAGTGTACTTATGTGGTAAACACGTTGTATTTTTATATAATGGTAATACCAATTTTTTGTTACAATAGTAATGTGATTTTTAAAATAAAAATGAAATATTTAGGAAAATATTAGTTCTAAGGTTTAACAATTTTGTCTACGTTTTTAGTAAACTTGCTTGGCTATTTTATAAAAAGTTATTTCACTTTTTTGTACATTTTAATTGAAAAAAATATAATAAAAGAATTCGTTAAATAAAATTAAAAAATATTTCAAGAAAAATCAGAATTTTATATATGGTCAAACAAGCAATAATGTTTTCGGGGGCATGTAATATACTTTAACATTTTAGAATCTGCCGACGATGATCTTGCAGCACCTGGTTTAACGAGAAAAGATATTTTCGCACTCATGAAATATCACTTGAATCGTAGTGTAGCTTCAGCATATCTGGAAATTGAAAAGTTCATGTCACAGAAACTACAACGACCTTTTACTCTGCCGGATGACGCAAAACTTGCAATACGCGCATTATTGTCCCAATTTAATGAAAAGTGGAAGCAAGCTTCGAGGCACGAAGACAGATTTTTCGACAAATTTTCCACATGGCTCAGTGTGTTTGTTCCCCTGGACAAAATCCAAGTAGCTTCAATACAGTCCAGCAGCATGGGTCGGCCTTCTTTAGGATTTGCTGAAGCTAGCACGCGCTCGAAACGGAGGAAAACTGAAGATTTGCGTACAACTAGAAGTACCGAAGAACTGGCTTATGCGGCTCAAATAAGCCTTCGAGCAGCTGGTAGATTTGATGCCGCAAAAGTTTTTATAGATATGACGCTGGGAAGCCCGTCAAGGGCTCAAAAGTATAGAGAATCCTTGGAATCGATTTTCGTAATTCCTTATACTCCTGATAAAGCCCTATCGCTTGTAGTTGAACTTAATATATCAAAATCTGACTATCAGAAACTTCGGAATTCAAACAGAGAACAAGTCTGTTTGAATTACAGCTTTCAAGCTGTAAGTTATTTCCGTCGTTTAATGTAATACATCAAGCGAAGCTTCAATATTGTCCACCGAAATCAGACATTAGCGTTACAGAATGTAGTGCTGAAGTGAAACTGCAGTCTTTGCTGGATCACACAATTCAGAGAATGTTGTTGATTCAAGACGAAGTTATTAAAAGCTTATGTAAAGAAAGAGTTCGCAACTTAAATTTAATTTGTAAGTGGGGTTGCAATGGCACTTCTGGCAAAAATGCATATAAACAAAGATTTTCCGATGATGATGGAAGTAAGTCTGATGTTAACATATTCTTCACGTCGCTTGTTCCATTGCAGTTGATATCAGTTGACCAAGAAACAAAAAATACCCTTGTTGTATAGAAAAATCCCAGGCCATCGTCTACCCGTTTTTGTCGGCCAATTAGCATTCCACTTTTGCATGAAAATACTGAAGCCACAGTGAGCGAAATGGAGTTTATTAAACAGCAGGAAAGTAACCTTGTCCCTTACGAGACTGTCATTGGCGGAGAAGACATATCCGTTTCTCTCAAACTTGCATTCACCATGATAGATGGTAAAGTTTGCAATGCAATCACGAGTAATACTTCTGCTCAACGTTGCTATTTATGTCAAGCAACATCAAAAGACTTCAACGATATCGATGCGATGTTGAAAAGAAAAATCAATGAAGATTTTCTACAGTTCGGGTTATCAACTCTGCATGCGTGGATTCGCTTCTTCGAATGTTGTTTGCATGTAGGGTATAAACTTCAAATTGAAAAGTGTCAAGCTCTTATTGCAAATGATAAAGAAATTGTAAAAAACCGAAAAGCAAGTATACAAAAAGGTTTCCGCATACAATTGGGTCTCATAGTTGATCAACCAAAGCCCGGATTTGGTAGCTCCAATGACGGGAATACTGCTCGACGGTTTTTTAACGATTCAAAAATCAACTTCTGTTTCGATTACGGGGGTAAATGAAGATCTGATCAACCGATTTCACGTTATATTGTGAACACTTTCGAGTGGCCATGAGATTGATATAATCAGATTTCACGATTATGCCGTGCAAACAGCTCGCAACTACGTGAAGTTGTATCCGTGGTTTTATATGCCGACTTCAATGCATAACATTTTGATTCCTGGCGCAGCGATTTTAAAGTCTGCAATATTACCAATTAGACAAATGTCCGAAGACGCCCAAGAGTCTACCAATAAATACATGAAAGAGAATAGATCAGATTTTTCACGAATATTTTCGCGAACAAAAACCATGGAAGATGTTTTCTCACGCCTACTATTAACGTCTGATCCATACATTTTTCGCCTGCGCAAATTACCTGGTAAGAAAATGAAATCGTTGTTACCAGAAGCAATCTAGTTATTAACTGCGCCAACCGTCTCTACAAATGCAGGGAGCTCTGGAAATGCGTCATCAGTTGAATTCACTGACTGTGAATCAGATTGTTCTGGTGACAATGAATAAAATTGTATGCAGAGATGTTCATACCTCGATACTTTTGTATCGAGATACAAAAAAGATACTCGCTACATTTGTGTCGAGTAGCAAAAAAAATGTCGCTACTCGATACATTTGTAGCGATTAGCGAAAAAAATTGCGCTACATTTGTATCAAGTAGCAACATTTTTTTCGCTCCCCGCTACATTTGTATCGAGTAGCGACATTTTTTTGCTAATCGCTACAAATGTATCAAGTAGCGAAATTTTTTTCGCTACTCGATACATTTGTAGCGAGAAGCGACATTTTTTTCGCTACTTGCTACATTTGTATCGAGTAGCGAAAAAAATTTCGCTACTCGATCCAAATGTAACGAGTAGCGAAAAAAAATCGCTACTCGATACAAATGTAGCGAGTAGCGAAAAAAATCTCGCTACTCGCTACAAATGTATCAAGTAGCGAATTTGTTTTGCTCCCCGCTACAAATGTATCCAGTAGCGACATTTTTTTCGCTACGGGCTACTCGATACTTCGGTATGAAAGTATCGAAAATGTATCGAAAATGTATCGAGTAAGCGCAATTTTGTTCGAAAAATCGGTATACCGATATAGCACTGTAGTGGCGAACACAGACACTTTTCGTCTTCTTCTCTCTATATATAACCGACAGTTAATCATAGGCAACACAACGGCACGTGAAATTTAAAAAAATCAAGATCGATGCTCATCTTATATACGGGAGACCGGGGAAAAACGGGATGCGCAAACAAATCACGGATTTTTTTTTCTTCAAAATTCTGTTTTTTTTCAAGTTGTTTCAATTTTGAAAAATCAGTTTTAATTCAATAACCTCTTAGGATAAATTCGTACAATTTTTGTTCAAATGGGAACGTTGTAGCTCTTGAAAAGACGCGTCGATCGAATATTTTACCATTACTGTTCAATAATGTCTTCATCCTCAAAAAAATGATTGAAATACCAAAAAAAAAGTGTTTATTGAATAAATTCAAAAACAATCAATTTTTCGGGGATGGTTTAAGTGTACGAATAGTAGAGAATAATATTCTCTATATTTTTGTTTCTATGGACCACCCTTGAAATTTGCTTTTTCCAACCCCCCTCTCCCCCCGCCCGGGGGTTGAAAATTAAAAATGAAATTTTGTGAAAACTATAGACCGCACGAATTCGCCGCCATGGAACAATTTGTAGCTTGAACGATCAGCTATATTTGTCCACAGCGCCATACTCGTGTCTCTTTATTTTCGGTCAATAGTTTTCCCAGAATTTTATTTTGAATTTTCGACCCCTGGGGGGGGGGGGGGGTGAAAAAAGCAACATTCAAGGGTGGTCCATAGGATCGAAAATATAGAGAAAAATATTCTTTACATTTCCTACATTAAAACCATTCCCGAAAAATCCATTGTTTTTTAGTTATCCAATAAACCATTTTTTAAATATTTCAACAATTTTTTTGGCGGTGAAGATATTATCGGAGAGGGATGACCAAAGACTCAATCGACGCGTCATTTCAATGGCTACGACGTTCCCATTTGAACAAAAATGGTATGAATTTTCCTTAAAGAGTTATCGAATTAAAACTGATTTTTCAAAATTTCACCCCACTTTTTCACCCCCAAAATGAACTTCCACGACTTCGGCGCTGCGGACAAAAATAAAGCCCGGATTGTTCTGAACATTTTGTCTCCCGGCGCCGACCTTGTGACGGTTGTACTTTGGCATTAATCCACCCCCATCCCCCTTCATCCCCTTAAAAAAAACCTACACCCCGATTTTTAGGTAAACTTGGATTTAGCACCCGCGACACTTCCAAAATGACCTGTCAAAATCTAGCCTTCTTCTAATTTTTTCTGATTTTCCGATTTTAATATACAGCACGACTGTACTAATATACGATTATCGGTCAGCGAACTATTCGCTCGATGGATTTCTACTTTTTTCATTAAATTAAATTTTAATATCTCATAGAGTTTCTCCAAAACAAATATTTAATTTACGTGGAAGCGTGTACTTTTCATGAAAAGTTTCGAGTACCGACTGTTAACTCATTTATAATTTCGTTGAGATATCGCCACTTCTGGCTAGCAAGTAGCGAAAAAAACTCGCTACTCGATACAAATGTAGCGAGTAGCGAAAAAAAAATTCGCTACTCGATCCAAATGTAGCGAGCAGCGAAAAAAATTCGCTACTCGATACAAATGTAGCGAGCAGCGAAAAAAATTTCGCTTCTCGATACAAATGTAGCAAGTAGCGAAAAAAAACTTGCTACTCGATACAAATGTAGCGAGTAGCAAAAAAAATTTCGCTACATTTGTATCAAGTAGCGAGTATCGGTCGATACAAATTTTGGACATCTCTGGTTGTATGTAATCGAATGTATCACGATGACTGACCAGTTATTCGGAATGTGGATTTTTTTCCGTCAGTTACTTGTTTTTATAAGCGAATTCATATTTATTAAGAAATATAATGCTAATTTCTACACTTTGTATACGTTATTTTAATCTCAATACTTCGTATCAACCTGATTTTAAGGAAAACCTCTGCAATGTGACATAAATGTAACGCCTTTTCTACACAAGTACATATTGAATAATGATAAACGAACAGCTGTCTGCCCCTCAAATTCAGAAAATTTGAGGGGCAGACAGCTGTTCGTTTATCTATTTGACGTCGTTTGGCAAAGTTTCGTCGGGATCTGAAGAGCCGTTTCAGAGATTTTTGGATATCTATAATTGTTCTACCATACCGACCGCGATGAGGTGTCATTCCGTCTTAATACTAATTGTTCGTGTATAGTGGAGAAAATAAATAAATAGAGCCAAATGGAAATTATATTCAGACATTGGCCTCGTATGTAACCCTATACAATGAGGGAATTTCGAAATCACCCGCCTTTTTTAGGGTAGAAAAATGTAAACCCGTCGATTACACGAGAATAAAATATGGGAAGGCGTTGATAGATAATGTTAAGTATAAAGGTACAAAAATTATGATTAATCAAAGTCATTAATATAACCCGTCATAAAAGTTACGAGTGTATGAAACTTTACACAAGTCAACGAAAAAAAAATCGTTGCGCCTGCAAAATTTGCATGTTTTATACCTATATGAACCTATATTTCAAATTACTTCACAGGGTTTTCAAATTAATTTTAATTTCATAGCGAGTGTTTTTAACATTTCATTCAAGAAAGTTTTTATTTGTTTTTTAAAAATATTATATCCTGCTATAAATTAATTCAGTGATATGCCGACAGTAGCAAAGCTATGACGAGTTAATTCGAAGTACCCTAATGTATTTTGTTACATATGCGGAGCGTATGATATTAACAAATTTAGAATAACGATTACAGGTTTCGTGAAAAGAGTTTTTTTCTCATTTCGGGATAGAAATAAAGTATCCAGATAAATTCGCAGAAAACCTTGGCTCGTTCAGTGAAGAGCAAGAACACTTCCACTAAGTATACAAATTATGGAACATAGGTATCAAAGAAGATCAGACACACACACAAATGATGGCTGATTATGGTTGGAATTTGAGGCGTCACTTTCTCGACAAGACGCACTCACAAAGTCACAAAAAGACGCTTACTCGACGGAAAAATATTTTAAAGCTGACATTCATCAATAAAATTAATTTTTATTACATAATTGTATTGTCCGTATTTTTATGTAGAATATCAATATTGAGTATTGAATTGGGTAAAGAGATAAGATTTTAAAAATATACAGTTTTGCGGCACTAAATCGGCTGCTGAGCTGTGTTGTTGACTGCTAATTTTTCGTGTAATGCTTTTAAAGGGCATATTTTTTATCACGAGGATTCAGTAATTCAGCGAGATTTGTTGAAGCCTAGATACTAATTATTAAATATGCTCTAATAAGCTCAAACCGGAAGAATTGCAGAATAAATGGGATAAGCAACAAAGGAAAAGTGTTGAAAGGTCTTACAGGGTTTCATTCACAACATAATTATATTATTAGTAAATTATTACATTATTAGTATACATAATGTATATTTATGCATAATTATATATACAGTATATTTACATATCATTATATATACAGTATATTTATACATAATTATATTATTAGTAAAAACCGACAGTAGTGAACATGCAACCGACGTAAGTGCATTATACGAAACATCGGATGTGAATAAACCTTTGGGAAGTCTCTGAGGAACTGGCAACGGTGGATTTACAAAATGTTTCGTAAAAAGTGGACATGGTGGAGTTATTAGCTTAGCTTCGTATGTCGTCAGTCGGACGACATACGAAGGAACATAGGAAACATTATTAAAAAAAAACGTGTGTCGTCATATTGGACGATTGACAGAGTTTTTTATTATACGTCTCGAATATTTTTGACGAGAGAGCATTTTTCTCCAGTGGCTGACGTGGCTAACATTTATATAGATACTCTCTCATATAAAGATGTCTCGGTTGTCGCGCCGAAACGAGCGAACGTTGCCAGATAACTGGAAAACGTCAGCGCGACGCCTCGAGAAGTGGTTTCGGCGAGTGATCTTGGCGCCGTTATTCATTCGATTTGCTTTATTTGCAGTGAATTCACATTTTGAATTTGCCCGACAAATAGAAAGGAAAACGAAATATAAGCGGGCAAGGAACGATAAAACGAAGATACGAACCCCATATCGCCCCGTCACATTTTTTATCCATCGGTATTTTTTCCTTCCGTTTAAGCATAAATATAACTGTATCGATTGCTGATAAACATATTTGCGATGTTTGCATCGTCGGAATGCAACGAATTTTTTTTTCTGCTGTTTTTAAATGTCGTGATCACTGGAAATATATGTTTTGCAACTTCGAATTGTAAAACTTTGAAAAATCCGGGAAATCCTTTAAATACGTTGAAATCCTATGCATGGGTGCTCGCTGTGAAAAAGAACGTCCGAAATATCTCCCTCGAAGATGGTTCACATTTTAGGCAAACGCCGAGCACTCCAACCTTCGACATTCTATAGCGCAGGTAGGGGAGGTTATTTTCTTATTTTCAAAATAGCAGCCGTAGAGGGAAAAAAATCGCTATAAGAAAAGCTATCTCTCTCGCTTCTATAGCGGTTCGATCGATGCGCTATTTCGCGTTGCAACGAAATGGCGAAATATCCGACGCATTCATTGCGGATCGCACTGCGAATTTATACGGATGCACTGATTTTTCTGGTTCAACTTCATTTCTAAATGAACGAAGGGAATCATTTGGGAAAAGAAAAAAAGGTGGCTCACTGGCTGAGAACTATAAATGATGAATATTAATTTGTTAGTGTACATTTAAAAAAGTGAAAATTCATTTAAAGTGTTTAAAGTTCATTATTTCGATTATTATCCAAAATCTCTTCCAGAGATTAAAGGTTTGTAAATGTTTAACAAAGATCCGAAAAAACGTGGAGTTTATAGCGTAATAAAATTATTTAAAAAATTAAATCCCCCCAAATTTATTTCTTAAAATTATTTTATTTACAAATTCAATTAAAATTTTTCACCTAATACAATTTTTCCCTAAATTCATAATAACATTATTTCAAAAATTAAATCCCCCCAAATTTATTTCTTAAAATTATTTTATTTACAAATTCAATTAAAATTTTTCACCCAATACAATCTTTCCCTAAATTCATAATAAAATTACTTCAAAAATTAAATCCCCCGCTATTAGGACGCTCATAGCGTAAACATTTTTTTGGATGGGTCTTCCTTGGGATGCAATCGCAACTCTTCTCAAGCGCAGTGATCAGCTCCGCTCGAGAAAGCCAACCGCGCCACGACTATTACTCCTCTGGATAGGTTTTTAAGGTAGGAAAACCAAGACCGCACCAGGACTTTACCCCACAGGATCTCACCTGAAACACTCCAATGCTACGTGCCTTTCATGCGAATTGATATTTTCTAAGTTCAAAAACGATTCTCGTGCCGAACTACCATGCATAGTTCTTCTTTACGTTTTTTTTTTGCATTTGGAGTGTATTGATAGAAGGATGTTAGCCCAATGTGATCGCGGGCAACACCAGACTCCAATTAGCACATCTACCCGATCACGTGAGGCATTGTGCGAAGCGCTGGCTCAAGACCATGGTCAGAACCTCCGCCGAGGGGACTCCATTACACGAACCTGACCACCAAGGTTTCGCTTAGCGTGCTGAGTACTCGACTTGGTACCGGTCAAATTCTTGCCTTGCCCGGATCTTCCTTATACATCAGCTCTCGACCGGTAAGCCATGGCTAGGATAGTCTGGACTCGCGGCATATGTTAGTTGAGCGTGCAATAGGATAGTAGACAGGACAGTAAGGCTTAGAGAGAGAAAATCATACCATTCAATTTTTAATGTCCGGTAGTATAGAGTATGCAAGCGGAGAGGTTGTCTCAGTAGAAAAACGCAATTTCAAGTTGTCAAACAATACTGACCAAATGACACACTTGGCGACATCAAGTTGCCCATCAAATTTCACATCCAATTCCCTGGATTTACCAATAACAACCGCAATCGGTTACAAATCGTTTTCTACTGTGACAGGAAGAACGAAGAAAATAGCGTCTCCCAGGCTCTCGTACCGCACGCCCTGGCCAGGAGTCGCCGGTGAGACATGCCGGGTACCTAGCTAACCAGAGAAATAGCGTCTCCCAGGCTCTCGTCCCGCGCACCCTGGCCAAGAGGCGACGGGGAGACATGCCGGGTACCTGGCTGACCAACGAAATAGCGTCTCCCAGGCTCTCGTCCCGCACACTCTGCCCATGAGGCGACGGGGAGACATGCCGGGTACATAGCTGGGGTGGTCGCCGTTGCCCCCAACTGGGCAACACCAACACCTCTGTTATCCAAGACGTATCTGCCTATAGGCCCGATAATTGCGGCGCACTGTTACAGTCTCGTCAAAATGAAATCCAGCGTCCTCGATGGTAAGGCGATGGTGACCCATTTCCGAAGGCCGTCAGCAGGGACGACGCTGCTTTGACCCTTCGCCTTCCGGAGTGCACGCAGGTCTTCAACCTGGTACCGATCATTCGGCAGGACATCAGCGATTCTAAACAGCCCCTTGAATTCGGCCATCAACTTCCTGCTATGCCCTGTAGCGACAGGATTCGTGGCCACCATAACGACGTCTCCGTTTGAATACCGCGGGGCTTGGACCTCCGCGCGTCGAACGCCGTCTTCTGGCGCTGTTGTCCTTCATCTGTCGAACGCTTAGCTTCCTTCCGTAGTTCCTCGAGATCTATTCAATCGAGAGTCGACTGGATCCGACCAATTAACGCCACACCTGCACTGCTGCGAGGCTTCTACCCATACAACAGCGATGCCGAGCTCCCATGCGTCGTTCGGTTTGTGGAGGAATTGATTTCGCCCTGCGTCTTCTTCCAGAAGTCCTCCCACGTGTCCTCTAGCGCCCAGCACCCGTGGCTGCCAGGGACCTCAGGACAGTGCGATTTATGCGCTCACATTGGCCATTTGCCCGTGCCGTCGCCGTCACATTGAGGACATGTTTGATCCCATACTCCTTGCAGAACGCAGCGAAACGATGCGAGGTGATACAGCTCCCCTTGTCGCTCACAATCAGCATTGGGACCCCAAACAACGCATATAACTGGCCGTGAGCGTTGATGACCCGTTCCGTTTTTGTGTCGCGTACGGGTTCGAGTACGCAGAACTTCGTGAACCCGTCTACTATCGTCAGTATCCGCGTGTTTTCACGTTTGCTCCGTACAAACTGACCCACGTGGTCTAGATGCAATGTATGAAATGGGATAGAGACCTCTTCAATGGGGTGTAGTAGACTCGGTTTACGACCAGACGAGAATTTATAGTATAGGCAGTTAAGGCCCGCATGTACGTATTTACTTATGAATTTGCGCATCCCTGCGAACCAATAATTTTCTCGGACTTTCTCAAGGGTTCTTTCCACAGAAAAATGTCCCTGATCGTCATGACACATGTTTACGATATTGAAAGTGATGCACGTGGCACCAGCCACTTATTACCCGTTTCGGTTCTCCGAAACACCACGCCACCCTTGGGATCGTACTTTTCGAAGTATTGTTTCATGTCAGGCTGAACGTCTCCAGATTCTAAAATTTTACGGATCACGTCTACGTTTGGGTCCTGTATTTGAGCAACCTTTATCCATTCACCGTCCGTTATGTCTACGAGCAGACACTCCACGGGGTTTCGATTCAAATAGTCGACACGTGCGGCTTGTGCCCCCGGCCTATACACAATTTCAAAGTCAAAGTCCTGCATGTACACTTACCACCTAGCTACGCGTGGTTGTATATCCTTTTTTCGTGGCAGTCGCTCTTACTGCGCCGCAGTCCGTCACCACGGTGAATTTGATGCCTAATAAATATACCCGAAAGGTTTTAAGAGCATCGACTATGGCTAACGTCTCTAAGTCGTACGAATGGAACTTTTGTTCTTCGGTTAAAGTCTCACGACTATAGTACGCTGCCACCCTTTTTCTGTCTGTTTTTTTACGCATTGCCCCAATCCTATTGCACTGGCGTCTGTATACAATTCTGTCGTTACGCTAGGGTCGTAAATGGCTAAGACGGGCCTGTTGGAAAGTATGTGCTTTATGGTGTCCACATATTTCAACTGTTTTGCGCCCCACCACCACGGGGCGTATTTACTTAGAAAATTCGTGAGAGGTACACTACCTTACTAACGTAATCTTCATAAATCTATAGGAATAAACAGCAAGTTTCGAAAATTGACGCACTTGTTTTATATTACTGGGATAAGGAACTTCCAATATCGCATCTACTCTGAGAGACTTGGATTGAAACCCTACTCCCCGATCTCACTACTGAGATATTGAATCTACGGTTGTAGGAATTTGTCATTAGAGAAATTCAATGTAGAATTTTTTTGTTAAGATCTCTAAAACTAATTATAAGGCCTTGAGGCCGTCTTCTGCGGCCGATATAAGAATAAAAATATCGCTCATGTAGAGCAGAGCTTGGACCAATCGTCGATCACCTATACCTCTCTTCCCGTAAGAGTAGCAACGGCCCTTCGCCCCTCGATGTCTTTTCCTACCTGTCCTTCGTTGGCAACAGCATGCCTCCCTTTGTTCTAGACGTCATCGGGGAAACGACTCCCAAACAATGGTTTAGTTCGGCAATTGTTTTATATCGAAATGCTAGAACTGTTTTGCGGATATTTTCGTCGTGTATTCCCCAAGCTATGAAATCGACAACCTTTTCTTCTTGGAGTCCTAACATGAGACGGTTCAATATGCCCATTTTTACGAAACAATACAACTGCAAGTCGTGACTGGGTTTTCCCGAATATTCTGCTGCTTCCTTTAGCAAGTAACCGAAACCTTTATCCTCTGGAAATTGTCTCACGAGAGCGCGCTTGAACGCCTCCCCCGGCAAGTGCGCGTCTTGCAAATCTTCCAAATCTTTGTGTTTCCCCGTAATTTACACACCGCCAAATAGAGTTTGGTCTTATCATCCCAATCATACAATATGATACACGTGTTAGCCTTTTCTAGCCAGTCGGCGGCAGTTAAAGTTTTTTCTGATGGGTCGAACTCGGGTAAGACCTTCTCATTTACGAAATGATTCGACGGCCACGAACTGGATTTTCCGATACCTGCGACGACGTCGGTGAGTCTAACAAAGTCCGAATCACGGCTCTTACTTATGGAGCTCCTGTGCGGACTGATGCTGTGGGCACGCAGTGAGCTAAGGCTTAGTCGCGACCCGGATCGTTGACGCTCCGTTGATGTATCGGAGTCGCTAGACGCTTCGCGGTGGCGCTTTCGCGACCTTCGGTCCTTATCGCTTCCGTGTCCTTCAGTTTGCTCTGCCCACTGTCCAGACGACATCTTGCTTTTTAACATTTGTCCACACTTGTCCACACACGATTTTTGTTTCTGACTGACTCACTTAGTTTATCCACGACACACGCAAGGTATGAATTAGCGTCTACGATACGGCAGTCAGTATTATCGTTCATAAAGGATGAGCTGAGTGTATCCCACTTCTGATATGTAGGAAAATGTTTGATTGACGAATTGTAGGATTTCACAAGATAGTTTTAATTAATATAATCGTCCCGACTGGTCAGGATACTCTTGTACATTGATCAGTTAATCGGTTTAACAAATGGAGAAAAAGTCTTTAGGATGGTTATCGCGGCTGGTCACTTCGAGGTCTGGAGACAGAATGCCCCTTCGCTGTCCATTCCTAGGCGCCTCGCCTAGGACCCTTGGGCCTTCATTCCTTGTCTTCTCCCTTAGCTCCGGAATAAACAGCCCTGGGGTTTATGACCCACTCAAGAGTCTCGTAACCCTATCTCCGACCGAGTCCCGTCGACGCAAAACGAAGAGGAATGAAAAACTTTTCCCACAATACGAACCCGTGATCAAACATCAGGTATCGAATAAGCGGCCTAATTGACATTCGTGCGATGCAATCGACACCTGTATATTTGATCACGACTTCATACGAATAAAATTGGTGCGAACCTGTGATTGTCGCGTAATCGTATTCTATTAGGACAGAACCTAATGCTTGACTGGATCTCACAGACTTAAGCCTGACAGCGCCGCCATATGCCTCGCCATTCTTTTCATACTGTGGTGATCACCATATTTTATTGTTGCGGCTGCACAATCTATGTATACATGGAACGATCATAGTCCGCCGTCTCTGAGAAATCTTCGAGTGTCACACCTGCATCGAGGACTTTCCTCGGTTATGTCGTTCAACGCCTCGAAGTTTATCGTCCCGAGTACACTCAATGCGTCAAATACTATGGAAAGCCAAACTTCAGATACTCCATGTTGCTCGATGCCTCGAATCGAGCAACATTTGGGCATGAAACCCTTTTCCGGTACGGAGAGCGACGACGAGACCTTTTGATATTTTTCCAGCTTGACATAACATAAAAATGATTAAAACATGAAGAGAGAATTTTAGCATTTTTTATAAAATGAAAAGGCCTTAGGACTATTGTGCCATCTGGCCAAGGAAGGCCAGATTGTGAATCTGGCCTGTGCGCTTGAATGATTGTGCGCTTTTTAATGTTAACATGAAAGTGTGATTGAAGCTGCATATTTTATGTGTTACGCGATTATCGGCTATTATGTAAATTGAAAATAAGATGATTGTCAACGAAACCTTTTTTTTGTTAGACCGCCTTTAGTTTTAATTTACTGTAAAACAACCTAAGATTTCTTGAATAAAAATCCTGAAACTAATTATAAATGTGTGATGATAATTTCTCTAATTTCTATTGTGCCGAATTAAATACGGTTAATGAAACTGAATTGATTACATTTATCAAACATTTAAAACGTAGAGACCCTCAAACTTTTATTTATAGTCACATATAGGTTACTTGGTAAAAAAAAATATTTTACACTTTTTAGTACATTAAATAAAAGCTTGTTTAAAAGAAAAGTTTTTTTTTATATACGAATTTTCCGTATCAATCTGACTGTGTTAAATGAAAAAAAAGAACCGCGTTTCGAAAATATATGGTTCTGCACTTTAAGGTATTTGTTTCACGAACCCGAATATTTAACAAATCACTGATTTTCGTCTATTATTCATTCATTCGTCAATTCAACCGAATTCATTTTGAATGATAGATGTCAATTGTCTAAAAGAACAAAAAGATGAGTGCTCTTTGAAAATGGGTTTTATTGAAAGTATGGGCCGGCCACGGTGACCAATGGCATTGAGACATGTACGCCATTAAGCCTTCATACGACGTTGGCATGCTCCATCTCTCCGTTTCGTCGCCGGGAGAAAAACTGACGTCTTCGTTTACATGAAAGTCAATATTTAATAAAGGCCGTAGACAGATCATTTAATTTTTGGGTGACAATTTTGATATTGTACCGAATGATTTGACATTTTTTTATAACATCCTTAACATTTTTCACACTATTTCGTGTTTAAAATTGCCGATCGGCATGAGTCTAGGCATCTTCTTATGTAAAAACTGTTTGTTCAATTCAAATTTAAAATTGAATTATTAACTTAAAATCAAATATTAAAATTTGAAGGGTGCATTCAGTACATGATAACGAATCCACTATATAAATTTGAACTAATGGTAACATTTGATCACTTGACCCGAAGCTTCTTAACCAT
Source organism: Ophion obscuratus (assembly GCA_964007375.1). Taxonomy (NCBI): domain Eukaryota; kingdom Metazoa; phylum Arthropoda; class Insecta; order Hymenoptera; family Ichneumonidae; genus Ophion; species Ophion obscuratus. The sequence continues at coordinate 13,722,267 of OZ023317.1, forward strand.
ATAAGGAAAGACGTGTATTCTTGAGCAGCCTCCAGCAGGGTAAATGTGACACGTTATCGGAGTGTATTCGTTTTTTGTTTAGAATGAACAAATCGATTCGCATTCCACTCGCTGAACACGCAACGAAAATAACGCAATGAAGTTGGATTTTCGTAAAATATTTCATTTATCCCTAGTATTTTTCAATTAAGCGTTTTCTCCTGCTGCAACAAACAAAGCGCAATTCATGAAACATCGACACGGTATATCAAAAAGTACAACATTAAGAGGTACAGAGTTGGGCGTAATTCTTTTTATGTATACGAATACGAATTTACTCACATCGTGATTTTCATATGAATATAAATACAAATGTATTCATACTTTACTTTTTGTATTCACATGCATGCATACAAATACAATTGTATTCACAAATATTCTGAACATACAAATGAATTCACAGAAAAAATTGTGAATATTCACAAACAAAGTAAATATTTACAAAAAATCCTGTGAATTAAAACAAAATTCACAGCAAAATCTGTGAATGCAAATGTATTCACAAAAAATTGTAAATACAAAAAAATTCACAAAATAAGTTATAAATTTTTCCATATCTAAGACAAATTAAAATCAAATTCACAATGATTAGATTAAAATTTACACCATTAGTGAGTTCGTACGCATTTTGAGAGAAAACATTGCCTTGAGGCAAATAAATTTTTGTACAAAACTTTTTGTGCGAAAATTCCTTTGCCTCAACACAATGTTTTCTCTCAAAATACATAAAAACTCACTTGTGGTGTAAATTTTAACATCATTGTCGTGAATTCGATTTTAATTTTCTTCAACTTGAGGAAATTCACAATTCATTTTGTGAATTTTTTCATATTTATGATGTAATATTTGAAACTCACAACTTTTTTTGCAAAAATTTCTTCAACTGAACCCAATGTTTTCTCTTAAAATACGTAAAAACTCACGTTGGGTGTAAATTTTAATCTAATCATTGTGAATTTAATTTTAATTTGTCTTAAATACGAAAACATTCTCAACTTATTTTGTGAATTTTTTTGTATTTACAATTTTTTGTAAATACATTTGCATTCACAGATTTTGATGTGATTTTTTTTTAATTCACAGGATTTCTTGTAAATATTCACATTTTTGTGAATATTCACAATTTTTTTCGGTGAATTTATTTGTATGTTCAGAATAATTGTGAATACAATTGCATTTGTATGCATGCATGTGAGTACAAATAAGTGAAGTATGAATAAATATTTCACTAATAGGCGTTTGTAAATCACACACACACACACACACACACACACACACACACACACACACACACACACACACACACACACACACACACACACACACACACACACACACGCGCGCGCGCGCGCACACACACACACACGCACACACACACGCACACACGCACACACACGCGCGCGCGCGCATATATATATATATACACACACATATATATATATATACATTGTGCATCTTCCCGAGCTTTTTCTGTTAACCATGCACGCCAAGTCGTTGCACAGCATTTCCAGTGTACTTATGTGGTACATACGTTGTATTTTTATATAATGGTAATTCCAATTTTTTGTTATAATAGTAATATGATTTTTAAAATAAAAATGAATTGTTTAGGAAAATATGATTTCTAAGGTTTAACAATTTTGTTTACATTTTTAGTAAACTTGCTTGGCTATTTTATAAAAAGTTATTTCACTTTTTTGTTCATTTCAATTGAAAAAATATAATAAAAGAATTCGTTAAATAAAATTAAAAAGTATTTGACGATAAATCAGAATTTTGTACATGGTCAAACAAGCAATAATGTTTTCGGGGGCATTTTGTTACTTGGCGTTCTTTTTTTACTTTTTAAAAGTTCCTATATACCCTATATTCACTTTAGCACAAAATATTTGTCTCGATAGAAGATATCTTCCATTGCCACGATTTTCTAGCTTGGAAAATTGATTTTTTCCGAATGATATGGATATACCCATGCTGAGATTGGCGAAGAAAATATTCGCCCACTCCCCGCTCAGTAGGAGGATGGATTTTCTCGTTCCTAGCCGAGAAGTCAGTGAAAAGCGTCGGAGAGTCGAATAATACGAGATAAATCCGAGAGTCTCTTCGAGAAGTTTGACGACATCGGGAGCCGGTCTCACGTTACTTGCTGGTTGCTCCACTAAGAGATTTTCACGAAGCTGGCGATACATTCCGGAAAGTGTGGATTTCGTTCAGATTTTTCAGACCCCTGGAAATCTCTCCCTCCCTCTCTGTTTCGCCTCTCTCTCTGTTTCTCTCTCTCTCTGTCTATTTATATATTTTTCTCTTCCCCTTCCCGTTTCGTCGATATATACGAAGCTTAACTTTCTCACTTCCTTGCTAGTTTCTCTCGATATACCAGAGCTTTGCAGTTCCCTCGCAGACGTAAAGACTCCACCGATATCGTCATCGGTTGGCCAACGTGGCCAAAGCTTTCCGAAAACGAGAAAAACCAGACGCCCAAAATAACTCGAGAACGCCAGTCTTCTCTTTGCCGTGAATTTCAAATAATAGAGCGTAAGATCATGTAGACATGTGCTTCGAGGTAAAAGTATGGGTTTGTTTGGGTCTCGGCCACAAATGCATCACCGAAGATCGATTTGTGCAGTGCTTCTTGTATACGCACTCAATCTATAAAACGACGTCCAACTTTGGAAATTGATACTGCATAATGGTTACCAAACCGCTAGGAGTGTTTTTCGGCAATCATTTTTATTTGAAGGTATACCAGAATCAAATATGTTCCCGCCAATGCAATATTATTTTCGCAGTTTAGAAACAAACTGGCGTATGTTAAAAGGAAGATATGTTCTTACAATATACAATACTTCATAGGTATAGAAGTTGAGTATTATGAATTACGCACGTGTGTAATCTTCTATGATAATGTAATCGCAAGCGTTCTTTTGTCAGATTCCAATGCAATATATCTTTGTGAAGAGGAAATCAATATAAACGTGACAATGAAGACGGCAAATATGCGAAAGTAAAATACCGTCCATATTGTACACGAAGAGAATGTCAAATCTCACTCGCATCCATCTCGCTTTTGTTTCCATGCTGCTTCATTTTCGAATATCTCGTTCTTTACCCCGTCATATCGAAACACCTACAAGTCATACGGAAAGCAACGTGTAATTCCTCCTATACACGAGAAGTATACAACTGGCTCGTTCCCGAATGGACACAGACACACGCACATCATATACACGGTGACTTTTATAATGTAAGGATGTTTTGTCAGGATATTCGGGTAGCGATTAATTGAGACGCGTTTTAGTAATAATAGTTAAGAAAAGACTTTATTTTCGTCTCATGTCGGACAGCATCGTCTCACCCGTTCGCTCGCCTTACGACGACTAACTCTCTTCTCCTTCCGTGCGCCGCACTCTCGATCGCTGCCCGTAGGCTTTGTCGTGCGCTCTAGGTCGCTACCGTGTTTACATTTGTTTATTTTTCCGAATTCGTTCGGTTATTCGCTCACAACTCGGCCTTTCCTGACTACTTGTCCGACCCGGACATAGTTAACGAAACACATTTAACAACAGATTACAATATCTTAGAAATATTATTAAGAAAATAGGTTATTAAAATATTATTTTACATTCAGATCACGCCACGGTCGGATATTGGCCGCCTCCCACGTGCCTTCGTACGGCCGTCGCGACGATTCGGAGTTTTCAGTATCTCGAACAACATATCTGTCGTTTCTAAGAACTATCACGATCTCGTACGGTCCCTTAAATTGGGGCATAAGCTTCTTCGATGCGCCGGGAGTACTATCAAAGTTTTTAATACTAACGTAATCGCCTTCTTCGTAATGATGAGCAGCTTTTTTGTGCAAATCATATTGGCGTTGATTATACTCTTGGCTTTTTAAAATATTTATTTCGGCTTTTTTTCGAAGTGACTCGAGGTCGCGGTCGTCTAATCTGATATTCTCATCGAGATATTCTTTGACGCTATCTATGCTCGAACCGCGTTGGTTTACGCCAAATAACAATCGGCTCGGCGTGTCTCCCGTTGACTTATTAATCGTATTATTGATCGCAAACTCTACATCGGTGAGTACCTTATGCCAATAACGATGCGTAGGGTTATCAACTAGTTTCGCGAGCATCGGCACCAGAACGCGGTTGACTCGCTCGACCTGTCCATTCGCCTTCGGCGAACCTGTGGCAATTTTTACATGACGTACATTATGTTCGGATAGAAATTCCTGAAATTCGCCACACGTAAAGCTAGTTCCTCGGTCGGATACAATCGCGTGAGGTCGGCTGTAGTTCGCAAAGTGATTCGTTAAACATTCGATAGTTTCTTTCGACGCAGTCGATTTTGTCGCATACAATTTTGTAAACTTAGTGAACGCATCCACTGGCACGATTACGATATCTCCGGCGCCTTGATTTAACCATGGATAATCAATATTTGGGCCAAAATAAGCACTTTTTGAAGAATAAAAAAATCGCGATTTTGGCTTCGTTTAGTAGATACAGATACAATCCCCTCTCTATAATATATATAGATAAAGAGTCAACCCGAATAAAGAATATCGATGTGTGTGCGGAATCGTTGGGTGGGTCTGAAGCACCTTCGATGTGTGGGCGGAATCGTTGGGTGGGTCTGAAGCACCTTCGATGTGTGGGCGGAATCGTTGGGTGGGTCTGGAGCACCTTCGATGTGTGGGCGGAATCGTTGGCTGGGTCTGAAGCACCTTCGATGTGTGGGCGGAATCGTTGGGTGGGTCTGGAGCACCTTCGATGTGTGGGCGGAATCGTTGGCTGGGTCTGAAGCACCTTCGATGTGTGGGCGGAATCGTTGGGTGGGTCTGAAGCACCTTCGATGTGTGGGCGGAATCGTTGGATGGGTCTGGAGCACCTTCGATGTGTGGGCGGAATCGTTGGCTGGGTCTGAAGCACCTTCGATGTGTGGGCGGAATCGTTGGCTGGGTCTGAAGCACCTTCGATGTGTGGGCGGAATCGTTGGGTGGGTCTGGAGCACCTTCGATGTGTGGGCGGAATCGTTGGCTGGGTCTGAAGCACCTTCGATGTGTGGGCGGAATCGTTGGGTGGGTCTGGAGCACCTTCGATGTGTGGGCGGAATCGTTGGGTGGGTCTGAAGCACCTTCGATGTGTGGGCGGAATCGTTGGGTGGGTCTGGAGCACCTTCGATGTGTGGGCGGAATCGTTGGGTGGGTCTGAAGCACCTTCAGCACCGTTTGTTTGAGTTTGTTTGGGCTTGGTTGGGTTTGGTTAGGCTTGGTTTGTTTGGGTTTGGTTAGGCTTGGTTTGTTTGGGTTTGGTAACCCAAACAATGCAAAGCACGCGGAAATTCGATTCACATCGAAAAATCGGGGAAATAAATGTTTTACTCTTCAAAGCGCTGTAACTCCGAAACTAAGGCTCAAAACGAAAAAAGTTATTCTTGTTTTTCGTATTTTTTTCGCCCATATTACATAATCCAATGATAAAATTAAGGCGCCGGAGATATCGTAATCTCCCCCATCCACTACTACCAAGATGTGCTGTTTAACTAAACGCTTCTTTTCAATCGGTCCTAGATGATCGATATGATATGTCTGGAACGGCCAATTTCCCTTAGGAATGCTGTGTAGAAACCCTTCTGACCGGTCAGGGCGAGGCGAGAACGCAATACACTTTAAGCAGTTACTTATAAAATCTTTGACTTTCACTCGCATCTGAGGGAACCAGTAGTTTTTATTAATCGCATCGCACGTTTTTTCTGCGCCTCTATGACCTAGTTCGTCATGATATTTACGGAGGACGTGACTCTCCATACTTTCGAGTACATAAAACAATAATTCGTCACCCTTCTTCTTGTACACTAGTCCGTTCCGCATCTCGTAATGCTTATCTTCCGTTTTTTCGAGTTTTTGTGCAGCTCTCGGATTTTTGGATCGCGACCTTGACTCAACGCTAGATTGAATTCGAGAGTGTTATCGAGAGAGCCGCGCGACAAACATTCTATTACGAGAATGTTTGTCGCGCGGCTTAAGGCATCTACATGCTGCATCTTCGAACCTGCCCTATGTTCCGTAACATAATCGTAATTCATCAGCTCGATTGCCCATCTATCAATACGCGGATTCATCTCTCGTTTATCCAACGCCATTTTGAGCGAAGCGCAATCCGTCACAATCTTAAATTTTATACCGTGAAGGTAAATGCGAAATCGCCGTAGCGCGTATATTATCGCGAGGGTCTCTAACTCGAAGCTGTGATAGCGACTTTCGGTATCGGTCGTCCTCTTTGAAAAAAAGAATATCGGATGAAACTTAAGGTCCTTTTTCTTCTGCATGAGTACGCCACCGAAACCGTGTCAGCTAGCATCTGTATGCAACTCTGTTTCATCGCACGGACTATAGATGCTAAGCACCGGAGCCTCCATCAATTTTTTCTTCAATGTCTGAAATGCTTTCAACTGAGTCTCGCCGAACTCGAACGGAACGTTCTTACGAGTTAAATCATAGAGTGGTTTTGCCACCATCGAAAAACCTTCGATGAATTTTCTGAAATATGAAGCCATTCCGAGAAAGCACTGAACACTCTTAACGTTTTGTGGAATCGGATAATTTTCAATCGTCTCAACTCCTTGCCGATTTGGCTTAACTCCGCTTTCGGATACTTGGTACCCCAGAAACTCGACTTCCGTATACAGAAACTTGCATTTATCTATCCGGAGCTCCAACAGATTCTCGAGTAAGACTTTAAAAAGTCGTTTGAGTACCACGAGATGATGCTCCAAAGTAGTAGTCGCGACCAATACATCGTCCATATATAGGACGATATCTCCTGACCGAATCAGCTCGTCTAACGCTTCATTCACGAATCTCTGAAACCTCGACGGTCCTACCTTCAGCCCGAATGGCATCCTTAGATACTCAAATACTCCATGAACTGTAGTGAACGCGGTGTACTGTGCCGACTCCTTCGCCATTCGTATGTGGAAGAATCCATCTTTTAGGTCAAGTACACTGTAGTATTTTTTATCCCTGAGCATATCGATTTGATCCTCTATTATCGGTAGCGGATAACTATCCCTGCAGAGAGCTTTGTTCAACACGCGATAATCAATGCAAAGTCGATGTTCACCGTTCTTTTTCTTTACGAGAATGATGGGGGAGACGAATTCGGATTTACTCGGCTGAATTATCCTTTTCTCGAGAAGCTCATCCAACATCTTTCTAAGATTTTGTTTTTCGCTGTACGATACTCGACGCGGGTTGAAATGAAACGGCTGAGGATTTTTCATATTCAATTTTAACTCCATATCTACTATCGGCGTGTTAGGTCTCACGGGAGTAACATACTCGGATTCAAAAAGTGCTTTCAATTTCGACTCTATCACGATTGGTATTTCCGGATTAATGTTCAACGATTCTGAAACTGTATCGCGACTGTCACCGATAGAAATGTTCATTATCTCGTCAATCGCGTGATCAACCACTCTCCTCAGGCTCAAACCGAATATTTTCAATACTTCACGACCGAGTACTATAGAACTTGTCATCGTCGTATCCGGAACGACTAGTACGATCACGTTTTCTTTAAGACGTTCGTCAAGTCTAATATTCAATTGAACCTGTCCAACGATACGCAAGGGCGAACGGTTAACGCCGTGATAATCTTTATCGGAATCTAATGGCTCGATTGCTTCTCTGGGTATCAGGCTTTCTTTTACAAAGCTAACCGCGGAACCTGTATCCAGCAACGTATTCACAACAAACTTACAATCGATATCGTGACGGCTTATTCGATATTCGATGTCCCGGAAGATCGTCTCTTCTTCGTCTTTCTCCGGCCCGACGATGGCGATTTCGTTTTCTAAGTCGGCGTCAGTGACAACCGTCACCTGTGCTGATGTCGTCTTCTTTGTCGGACAGTCCTTCGACACGTGACCCATCTCGGCACACGTAAAGCAAGACCCTTTCTGTCGTTTTGGCTGCTCACAACTGGTAGCCAAATGTCCCAGTTTGTTACAATTGTAACACCGAGGCGTCTTACGTATTTCGTCACCAGGTTTGCTCGGCTTGTCATCACTTTTCTCGGTGTTCTTCTGAGCACTCTCTGCTTTCGTCTCTGGTTTGTTCGGCCGCGAATCGCGTCGCGTTTGATGCTTTGCGTTCGGCCGTAAAGACACTTTCTCGAACACTCTTAGCATATCTTCTTTATCAGCGAACTCTTTCATCTTCGCTAAGTCTTGGAGATGGTCACTCGGAATTCCGTCGATAAGGTAGTCTACCATCTCTTCGTTATCAATTGGCACTTCCTTCGCGAGAATGATTTTATCATGATAGTAGTCAGCGAAGCTTTCCGTCAGTTTCCATTCTCGGTCTTCGAACTTTCTACGTAGAGCAACACGCATGGGACGATGGTCGTACATTTTTTTGAAACCATCGAGTATTTCGTCGAGCGTCATGGAAATCGTATCTTCCGATTGAAACGATATCTTCGCTTTTCCTTTTAATTTGTTGCTGATGAGTAATTACGCACGATCGTTATCGAGCTCGTAAGTCGTACAGACCAATCGAATTTGTTTTTCCCATTTGGGAAATGTACCACCGTTTCCATCAAAGAACGCCACCAATTCTAACATGGCGTTGATACTCTCTCTCCTGTGAGTTCCTTCGGACGGCGTGGTTGATCTTTGGCGTAAAAGATCCGCCTCGCGTCTCGCGAGTTCGACCTCTCTTCTCAAAAGCTCGTTTTCTCGACGCATAAATTCGAATTGCATCGTTTCTTCACGACGCGCTAATTCGTCGGATGTCGGCCGTTGGACGTCTCCTGGCGTCTGAACTCTCTGAACGTTTCTTTCACGATCCCGATTATCAGCGTCCTCGGAGTCGTCGTCATTGTCTGAGGCGCGCTCGGCAGCACCAGCAGTCGATCTTCGATTGATAACCTCTTGCATCCATTTTCCGGAAGGATCAAATTCGTTCCAAATTAATTTGGCAAAAAATAATAATTCCACGGGAAATTACTTAAAAATGTTTTGATAGAATTATTTATTGCGAAAGTTATTAGCGAATCGCAAATGATGAGGAATATTGTTTGCGGACGATGAAATCCGCAAACATTTTCGAAATTGACATTATTTCCGATAAAGTTCGCAATCTATCGATCAAGTTCAATCGATTATCTTAAACCTCAATCCATAAAGGCATTTCGGGCACATTGATCCCGTGAAACTGGGTCGTTTTCGTTTTTGCACTGCCAAACCAACAATTGTCGGTGGAAAAAATCTGAAAAAAATCATGGCCGATCTTTAGACCGTACGTCTACAGGAACAATAAGGTTATTTTCGATTTTTTTTAAAATAAATATTAAGTGAAGAAAATGATCTTGGGCGGGGCGAAAACGACACAGGTTTGCGTATCGCGGGTTAGCATTTGGTCCGCAATGGGTCAGATTGAGTCGAGAAATCTGACGATGCTGCGACAACGACGGAAGGAGCATTATTCATTCAACAAAGATAAAATCGGTGCTCGCAACGGTTCTCGGAGCACCGATCGGACATTCCTGACACTACTTCTCCGAATTCGTCTCCGATTTTATCTTATTTCCGGTCAGATTGGGTCGAGAAGTCTGACGATCCTGCGACAACGAGGGAAGGAGACAGTTCTGACAGACATCCTGCGACATACGGAGACAGTTCTGACATTTTTTTAGACACAAAGGTGCATACCCGTGCTGTTTCCAATTATTATAATTGTTTACATTATCCCGTGTAGAAAATTGAGCCGGGACAAACTACTGCCCGTTGTCTGCCTTCCTTAGATAATATCAGGCCGTGGCCAGGCCTTGCAGCGTGGATCAGGTTGGCCATGTAACAGATCTTAGGTCAGGCCACAATCCGCCGTTCCCTTTTTGGGGAACTGGTTAGGAATTTGACAGCAAATGATCAAATCCTGTAAGAGCTTTGGGCGTTTTATCCGAGTAAAATAAATGGTATTAGGCGTTACTGATTCTTATCATCCCTTGCACTCAAAAGGTGGTTCTCGCTCACCACTACCCGAGCGAGAAAGGCCTCGAGTGCAAAGGTTTATTTCACAAGTGTCACAAAATCGTAAGCATAAAAGCACACTGTAAGCATAGCATTTCTGTACGTGGTACAAGAACAGGTCGAACTTTCATCCTCATAGATAGCCCCTTGCTTACGCGAAGCGCTTTAAAGCCACCCGGCGGATTGTTGGCGAAATACATTCAGGTAATGTCGTCCCGGCCAGAACATTGATATTTCCTTACAACGCGACAAGGCGTTCCAAAACCACGAATGACCTGCTTTGTCTCATTAAATAATTTTGTTATTCATTATGCTCAAATCATTAGTTATTGTAATTCCTAGGGGTGTGCGATGTTCGGGTCGGGTCGGGTAGCCGACGGGTTACATTTTTGCATTACCCGTCACTACCGAGTACCCGAATTTGGTAATCGGGTACTCTCTAATTTTTAGTACTCGTAAACGGCGAGTACTCTTAAACTTCGAATATTCGTAAACGACTCGGAGATCCCTATCTATTATTTATTTTTTTATTTATTTTTTATTTAAGTGAATCGATCAAATAATCTAAGAAAACGGAAACTCAAAGAAGGCGATAAAACAAATAAATGATAATACTGTAAAAAATCTTTTTTCGTCTCACTTTTCTATCCTGCGTGTGTGTACGAACGTGCGAGTGTGTACGCGCGTGTGTGTGTGCGTGTGTGCGTGTGTGTGCGTGTGTGTCTTTTAGGGTGGAGTGAACAACGGTCACTTTTGGCGGATCGTATCGTAATAGCGCGGGAAAGTTGCGTTTTCGCATCACTAAAAAATTTGCGAAAAGAAAAAATGTACAATAAATATCTTCTGTTCCGGCGAACGCCTGAACGTTTTCAATTTTTTAATGTGGGTTTTAAATGGAGATAAAACCCAAAAAGGCCATGATTCAACGCCTTGCGTTTATTCGAAGCGAGAAGAATGTAGCTTCGATTTGACATTTTAAAATCGAAAGTATCTTGATTGGTTTCCGAGAACAAGTCTTACCTGGAAATGAATTAAAAAATTACAAAAAAATAAGTTAAGAAGAATGAATCGCCGAAATTATCATTTAGCACTAGACAAAATTAATAAAAATTCGACGAAGAATCTTGCTTTTATTCATTTTTTCGACATTCAAATATCTCGATATTTCGTGAAATGCGAGTGTCTTAAAAGAAGTTTGCCTGAAAAAAATGTTAAATATATACACAACAAAAATACTAAAATTATTAAATGAATTATTTGTATTTCTTATGACCTTCAACCTATCGGCGAAGGGTAGGGAACATAAAGCTGGAGTCTATTTCGTCCATTTCGGTACGTTTCCGTGGCGCTATCTATACTATGAAACGAAATTTTGTTCCGGCAACACGATTTATCGAGTACCCGATGTGAGACGAGTACTCGAAAAACTCGGGTACTCGATAAAGTTCAAGTATACCCGTCCGATCACGGGTACCCGAAAAAATCGGGTACCCGATTGGATCATAGTCTAATTACCGGACCCGACCCGACCAATTCTGCTACCCGCACACCTATACCAAAAATTCTAATTTCAGGAATTTCCCGCGCAATGTCTGAACTGACCGCATTTTCAAAAATTTCTTCATTCAACTATATTCCGTCTGATTTTCGGAATATAGTTGAATAATATATCTAAGATACCGAGAATTAACGAGAGACGCCAGTAGCGTAGCGCGTACCCAGGAGACCATATGAAATAAATAAAAATGAGACAAAAATAAGAAATTATAGCAAACCGCCTGAAAGTATTTTTTTACGATTGAGATTGGGTCATTTGATGTGAAACAATAATTTTTCAGAAGAAAGTCTAAGCACCTTATATTTCGAGAGGGAATTTAAAAATGTTGAAAAATGTTATTGATCGGAATCAGCATTCGATCTGAAAACTGTTGGACATGATAAAATAAGTTGCCTAGATGAAGAAAAAATTGATATCAAATAAATTTAGTGCAGAAACTTACTAATCAGACAACTTTTCGATACTCAGAAATCATTATAAAATCGTACTGAGGCTTATGATAGTCGATGTTACAAGCCAATGAATAAGTTTCAACCCTCAAATTCTAAGATAATGTTTAATGGAGAGCTTACCCGAAACCGTCGAACTGAAGTTGAAGGTCTTTTTAACTAAATTGCACAAAAAGAAACTGGGATAAGGTTTAAAACGTATTGTTTATTGAACGTGATAAAATTTGACTACTTTTAATCACTGTCGGACTCATCGTTATTATCGTCGTCATCAAGATCACTCTCCAGGTCGCTACCAAGATTGTCAATGTCTTCTTCTGGAAAATAAATATCATTAGTTAAGATCACACATTTCTTTATAAAAATTCTACAGTAAAAGTCATGTCAACTATACCCTTTGTCGATGTTGATTCTTCGTTCACAATAATGTCGCTTAATTCTGGTAATTGGTTGCCGGAGAACCACGAAACATCGGAACGTCCCTCGTTGTCATACGATACAAAATCTGTGGGGCTGAGATCTGTTGGATTTTTCGTATGAGCGTTGCTCCATATTTGTGCAATGTATTTTATCCGCTACAAATGCTGCTCAAATTCTGTTTGCCTGGCGGCAGATTGCACTTATCGTAATTTTCTGAATGCAGATTTAGTTAATCAAGCCAAATCGACATAATTAATTGTTGTTTCGTTGTATATCCTGCACGTGAATTCTTCTAAGAGGTTGAACACATTCTCGGTATCAGAATTATATCTGCCTACATCTGCGACATCCTCATGCCCAAATAGGGTTTTACAATCGGCACAGTAACGGTCCACGACTGGTTGCCAGAGAAAAAACGATGGTGCGGTAATGGCTATGTAAGTGGGCCAGATCCGAACCATGCGTGGTTGTTAATGATAAACCATGAATGGCTGCTAAGACTTATCCAAATATCATACGCCCATATTGGCCCAGCAACAGCTATCGGATCTTCTGCCGAAAATGAAAAACAAAAAATTAAAAAATTATCAATATAAAAATCCTAGTACCCGAGTCGAAATTTAGACCCCCCTTTAAACCTCCTTTCGATCCCAATTTGTCATTCAATGGAGGTTCAAGAGGTTCAAATGGAAATCTCAAAAACATGTATATCAGAACTTACTGAACCTCCAAAAGTGGCAGAAATTGGACTTTTTCACTCAAAGGAGGTTTAGTAGGTTCATCTGAACCTCCTTTAAACCCTAGTGAGCCTGATTTAATGCTTACGCAAACCTACAGACCCTCTTTTAAACCTCCTTTCGCCCTACTAACTCTTCTTTGACTCCTTTCACCGGTGGCTCGCAGAGCCTCCTAGCCCTCCTTTAAACCTCTTCTGACCCTACTAACCCTCCTTTAAGCCTACTTCAATATGCTGCTCCCGCTCCCCCCCCTTCTCTCCCATCCGCAGTTCACCGATATTCCAAAGAAGGGATAATTATAATTAAAAAATATTTTCAGATAAACTATATATCATTTATTTATAATAATGAAATAAACTTGAAAACACACAAACAAATGTAGTACCAGCGTACTTTACTGGACTACTAACGTATACTATATTTGTACTATACTATAGTGCATATATAGTATACGTTTAATATAACGTTTTTTTAAGTTACACGAAATAATTTATAGTTGTGACAATGTATGTATATGTTTAGAATTAATAAATCAATCTTATAATAAATAATCAAACATCATATTTTTAATTCACACATATAATTTATTTTTCAGATATAGCTTGACCCTACAGAACCTCCTTTGGATCCAATCTTTCATTTTCCTTCTGCTTTGGATTCAAAGGAGGTTCTGTAGGGTACAGATATGACTTTAGGCCAAAACGAGGTTGTGTAGGTTCACGCAAGCCGAGCCCATAGGCCTAAAGGAGGCTCAGGAGGTTGAATAGAAGGTTCAGTAGGGCTAAAGGAGGGCCGCCAACGGTGCAAATTTCTCCATATAGGTTCAAGGGGAGTCAAAGGAGGGCGGCGGTCTGTGCGTTACAAAGGAAATAGGTTCTCGAGCATTCAAAGGAGGGTCTAAATTTCGACTCGGGTAGTATCTTTTTTGTTTTCTTCTGCTTTACTTATGTCCATGTACATAGAATAATTGCATTAAAACGCGTTCTACATTGTTCAAGTTTTTACTATTGTTCCAGTGTTGAGCGCCCTACCCACTTAGCTATCCCAACAGTTACAGAATTCTTCGTTTGTTCGTTCCTTACTTTTATACCGATAATTTTATTCGTGACATTAAAGTTTACTGACAATTTTTTTGGTCCTTTTAGGCTGTGAAAATAACTCGCTCGTTTTGGGTGAAGTTCCGAAAAGCATACTCCTCTGATCGAGCTGAAATTTTGCACCGAACTTCCTCTCAATATCCTAAGAGAAACCCTTGTTAAACTTGTGAGAGAGAAGACGTATTAATAAAAGTCTCTGAACTTGTGGCACACTTAACACACGTATAATTTATTGTACTATTTATTACAGAAAGGAACTAGGAGCTAAGCTTAAAGGTAAGTATCGTAAGTTTCCCCGCACTACCGCGGTTAATTTTGCTAATTCCCTTACGCGCGAGGCACACTTCCGCCTACACGCGAGCCACTCCACATGGCTGTTTTATCGCAAGCTCACTCTAACTCTCTCTCACTCTCACTCGGTTCCGAACCCTCACGTCCGTGCACACAGACCGTCCGAGCGAGAAGAAGCTCTCTCGCTTCTCTTTCCATCTCACCCACTCTGTTCCCGGCAAGACCTCTCGACGCCTTGCTCGTCTCGTGGCGTTCCCACGCGCCATCTGTCTGCCCAAACGCGCGCGCAAATTCAAACGAGCTAGATGGCCCTGGCCATCTTTAACAGTTCGGCCATCCTATTCCGCAGCTCGTCCTCGAGCTGCTCGGACTCCACGCATTCTTCTCTTTTTTTTTATCACAGTAGTTGGTACACATATAGATAAATAGATCATATAACAACACATATAATTCGTTGAACACAGCTGGCTCTTCCATACACTTCTTCCTTTCTACATTCCTCCACACTCACATTCATTCACAGGATGTAATCCTCCAACCGACGGGGCGCGCGCCTCGACCTCCCAGAGCGCCGGTCCTCGTTTTCGGCTTGCTGCGGCACCTCGTCGGGACTCGCCTCCTCCGCCCTTTTTCTTTGCGTGTTGTCGGTCTCTTCTCCCGATTCGTTGCTCCCCTCGCTTGCGGAATCGTCGAGGGCTGGTGTCCATGGTTTTAGCTGACTCGCGTGTGCCGTTGAAGCGTAGCGTCGCCCCCCCGCTGCTTCGTTCAGATCGGTCACATGGAAGGTGTCTCCTGGCAATTTCTTGACGATTACCAGCGGTCCCCGGTACCTTGGCCACAGCTTCGTCGACTCCCCAGTTGCCGGCGGTACCGTCCTTGCGTACACGATATTTCCCGCATCGAAATCGTGGTTTCGTTGGCGACCCCGATCGTACCGGCGCTTGGCCCGGTTCTGGGCTTCCACAATTCGTTTCCGCGCTTCTGCTTGAAGTTCCGTCGGATGCGCGTATCCCTCCGCGTCGTCTACGGTCAGTTTGCGTGGCTCGCCCTCATTCCTGCGCGGTACGTACCCGAACACGAGTTCGAACGGACTCTTGGCTGTGCTCGCATTCTTCATCTCGTTCACATCGGTTTGGATTCGACGCAGATGTTTGTCCCAGGTACCTCCGTCGTCCTGCTCCAAGTTCGCTCGGATCGCCGGCACTAACGTCGCGTTGAGTCGCTCGACCTGACCGTTAGCCTGGGGATGCCGAGGCGAGTTTAAATGATGCCGGATCCCATGCCTCCCGCAGAACTCCGCGAACGCCCTCGCGGTATAGCAGGTTCCCCGGTCCGTGACGATCCGGGCTGGGGCCCCATACTCGTTGACAAATTCTTCCAGATGCCGGACTGCGCTGCTCGTCCGCGTATCCTTGACTGCACGAATGTAGGCGAACTTTGTTAGATTATCGATCATCGCGAGCACATACTTGTTGCCACGTCTGCTCGTCACGAACGGACCGAGATGATCAATGTGGATGAGCTCGAACGGGCGACTCCCTGGTGGAATCGGGTGAAGCTCGCCCGCTTGCCTACCTGGTTTCGCTTTGCCCGTGATGCACGTGACACATGCCCTAATATGCCGTTTTACGTACGCTCGCAACCCCGGAAAATAATAGTGCTCGAGGATCCTGGCCGCGGTACGCTCCGGCCCAGGGTGGCTTTTCAAATCATGGAATTGCACCACCACGCTTTTCCTCATACAGCTTGGCACGGCATACAGACGCTTCCCGTCGCGACACTTGTACACCAGCCCGTTATTCAGCTCATACCCTTCAATCACTCCTTTCTCGTAAGAGGTTCGCGCGCTAATCGGTTTCGCCAAGATTTCCCGTTTCAACTTAATCGCTTCGTCGCTACATTGGTACAATAACACCAGCTCCTCATCATTCCCGATGGATAGAACCCGCTCGATCTCGTGCGCATCCGGGGGCTCGACTGCCGCCCGACTCATTGCGTCTACATGCGCCATTTTCTCGCCTGGCCGATGTACTATTTGATACTCGTATTCGCTCAAAAGATCATTCCATCGCACGATTTGGGGGTTTAACGTTTTTTGGGTGCTTAAATAACATAAGGCCTTACAGTCTGTGACTATCGTGAACGGAATGTTGGCTAGCATTGCCCGAAGTCGCGTGACCGCCCATACAATAGCTAATAGCTCTAGCTTACTACTATGGTAGCGACTCTCGGGCTCACTCGTGCGTCGACTGACCGCGTACACGAGGCGGACTATTCCATCACGCCCCCTTTGCATTAACATTCCCGCGAGGCCTAGTGCGCTCGCGTCCGTATGAAGCTCGGTCTCCGCCCCAGGATCGAACGTTTGGAGCACCGGCGGCTCGCTCAGACGCGTCTTTAATCCTTCGAACGCTTCGTGCTGCGAAGGTCCCCACTCGAAGGGCACCTTTTCCCTCAGCAGTCTCGATAGCGGTTCAGCGAGCTGGGCGAACTTTGGAATGAATTTACGAAAATAACTAGTCAGACCAAGGAATCTGCGCACGTCATGGGCGTTTTTTGGCACCGGAATTCCTTTCAGGGATGCAATTTTTGCCGCTCCAGGCTCGACTCCCTTGCTGGAAATCTCGTGTCCGAGGTACGAGACCTTATGATACAAAAAACGACATTTAGCTAGTTTAATGGTTAATCCGGCTCTCCTTAACGCTTCTAGCACCAGGCGCAGCTTCGGCTTCAGGTCCTCCCAGTGGTGCCCCGGGATCAGGATGTCATCCAGATAGAAGAGCGCAACGTTATCCCTTAACGGCCCCAGTGCCTTGTGCATGGCCTTGCCAAAGTACGCCGGCCCGTTCATGAGACCAAAAATCATACGGGTGAACTGGACGGTTTCCTCGGGCGTAATTATGGCTGTCTTTTCCCTTGCTGTCTCCGCGAGGGGTATTTGTAGATAACCATGAGCTAAATCTAATACAATGAAAAGGGCGCTGTCGCGAATTTGCGCCAAATGGTCGTCGATGTTCGGTAACGGAAAGTGGACCCTCTCGGTAACGGCGTTGAGCTTACGGAAATCGACACACAGTCGAGACTCTCCGGATTTTTTTTTCACGAGTAGTACAGGGCTCGCGTAATTCGATTGTGTGTCGACTACAATGCCCGCCTCCCGCCATTCCCGGATAATGTCGCGAATTTCCTTGCGTTCCGTGTCGGTTGCTCGGTAAGGTTTGCAATGTACGGGGGGCGCATCTTTGGTTACCTTGATATCCATCGTGACTTCTCGGGCACAGCCTAACTCACTCGCATCGATGGCTACGCAGTCCCGAAATTCCTGCAGCATGTCGATCAGTTCGCGCCTCACAGCGTCCGGTTGCTCTGGTCCCACGTCGACTTCCTCTTCCGGAATCGCCTTCCAAGCAGTCGGCCGCTCGATGATCTGCACGTTCGAGATCTCTCCGCGCGCGGTCACGCATCCCTGCGTGAGCGTGCAGTCCTTCAGGCCCCAGTTCGTCATGGGTACGGTGAGGTGCATGCCCGCACCTACCACGTCGACAAGCGAGATCGAGTTTGCCGGCACCACGATCCCCTCTACTGTCGACACCGACGTCGACGGCGTGGCACAGTCCGCAGCGATAACCTCATTCCTGTAAAATGTCAACGTGTCACCGTCTTTTCTAAAGGCTACCCCTGGCTGTTCTGTGTAGCTGCGCCCAACCAACACATCCACCACTTGCACGTCATCGGGGACCACCCGCAAGGTCACCCCTTTGACCGTAACCCCGTCGAGTTCAATGTCTGCACGCACGGTACCGATACTCTTAACTGTATATTCCGGCGGACCGAAGGGCTTGAGGACCGTTGTGTCTGTCACCATTTTAAATTGTTCTATTAGCACTCGCGACGCTCTAATAGTACACGCAGCACTCCCCGTGTCTATGAACACCGGCACTTCACGACCATTGATTCGTGCCTTTTTCAGATAACGTGCTGCGGTATAATCCGGTCGCTCCCCAATTGTCAGTGTCGGCTGTCGCTCGTTACTCACCCCCTTAGTGCATTGACTCCGGATATGCCCCCGCTGGTTACATTTATAGCATATCGGCATGCGCCGCTCCTCCGGACAGTCTCGAGAAAGGTGGCCCGGCTTGCGACAGTTGTAACAGGATCGGTCGGCACTCGACCGTTCAACTGTCGTCGGCTTGACTGGCACATCCTGCGACACCCGGACATCTCGCCCACGATTTGTATCCTTCGGCCTATTTCCTGGCCACATTTCACGCGCGCGTCGACCATCGAACTCCCGCCGCTGTTCGTTTAATGTCTTGTCGAAATGCACCAGATCATGGAGTAGTGCGTCCAAGGTATATTGTGCAGAAGGCATCACTAAATTAAATAGTTCACGCGACCACAAGCCCGCTAGTATTTCCGCTCGCTCTTCCCGGAACGCTAAACCGAGCGGCGTGCACAATCTGGCCTTCGCGTGGAAGTATCGTGTCAGGGACTCACCTTTTTCCTGACGCCTTGCCTTCATGCGAGCCCACCTTGTTGACGTGTCTTCGCGGCTCATAAACGTGGCGGTGAACGCCTCACGGAACTCGTCCCACGTTCTTATCTCGGCGGCGCGCGATCGGAACCAGTCCTTTGCCCCATCCACGAGGTGCATACGGGCTGCGGCGAGAAGGTAGTCCTCTGGCCAACTGTGGATTTGTCCCAAGGTCTCGAGGTTCTCGATCCACTCCCGCGCGCGAATGCCGTCGGCTTCCCCTGGAAAGTATTCGATATCCTGGGAGAGGTTTGGAATGACGTGATATGCTGGGATTGCACTCGCTGGCTGCGGAGCGACGTCTGCGTGTCGCTGGCTCGAGTTGTCCGATAACACTCGTGTGAGCAGCCGGATCAGGGACTCCTGGGTTTCTCCCGCAAGCGCATCTTTCACCGCGTTGGCCAGCAGCGTATTCGGTTGAGCTTCGTTGACAGACGATTGCTCTCTCGGCATCGCCCTCGCTTCCGACGGCCCGCTGCTGCTCCGTGAAACGTCGTGGTTCACTCCCGCCGTCTCGATCGTCTGGAGACCCAGCGCTGACGCGCCCGGCACTTGAGCCTCTTCGCTCGCGTTCCGTCCCGCTGTACTCACGCGGTCAACCGGCGTCGTTCGGCCGCCATCTTGGAATGCGCTCCGATTTTCGGCGCTCGCCGCGAAACCCCTCCCTCGCCCTCTCGCGCCGGAGTGGTTGAGCGGCATATTTTGCACAATTTGTCGCGCGAACTTTTCGAAGACTTCCTCATCGACCATGAGTTTTACCTTG
Source organism: Ophion obscuratus (assembly GCA_964007375.1). NCBI lineage: Eukaryota > Metazoa > Arthropoda > Insecta > Hymenoptera > Ichneumonidae > Ophion > Ophion obscuratus. Next base: position 13,742,196 of record OZ023317.1, read on the forward strand.
ACCTCCACTCCAGTTTTTTTTTATCTAGGCACGCGAAATATCCCACTTCTGAATGTTAAACTTGTGAGAGAGAAGACGTATTAATAAAAGTCTCTGAACTTGTGGCACACTTAACACACGTATAATTTATTGTACTATTTATTACAGAAAGGAACTAGGAGCTAAGCTTAAAGGTAAGTATCGTAAGTTTCCCCGCACTACCGCGGTTAATTTTGCTAATTCCCTTACGCGCGAGGCACACTTCCGCCTACACGCGAGCCACTCCACATGGCTGTTTTATCGCAAGCTCACTCTCTCTCACTCTCACTCGGTTCCGAACCCTCACGTCCGTGCACACAGACCGTCCGAGCGAGAAGAAGCTCTCTCGCTTCTCTTTCCATCTCACCCACTCTGTTCCCGGCAAGACCTCTCGACGCCTTGCTCGTCTCGTGGCGTTCCCACGCGCCATCTGTCTGCCCAAACGCGCGCGCAAATTCAAACGAGCTAGATGGCCCTGGCCATCTTTAACACCCTTAAAGGATTTTTGACGACTTGCACTAGTTTTCGATATATCGCATTGTAAAGCTTATTATCTAACGCCATACGAGTATATCTATATATTCGATAGATACCGCCCACTCCTCCGGCCTCGCTGCTTCCTGGCAAACCGTGCTTGCCCGTACGTGCATATCACTTGCCATGTGGGATGGGTTTGTTTGGGTTTATTTAGTATAGTAGGAGCGCAGTACAATAAATAACTTTCAATATACAATATATCGAAAACTATTGCTAGTCGCCAAAATCCTTTTAAAGGTTCTCTTAGAATATTAGAAAGAAGGTCTGTGCAAAATTTCAGCTTCATCAGTGGGATATGCTTTTCGAAACCTTATCCCTCCTTTTTACGTATCAAGAGACGCGGCAGCGTCTTGACGCCAAGTAATAAAAAAAAAAAAATTTTACGCCACTGATCGATGCCTCCGATCTCGACGCCACTGACCGACTGACGACACGCCGCGACTCTTTATACAGTAAGTTGGGCTCTAGCAGACGACGTTTTAACTTTGTTCCGATATTATGCGAAAACGCGGCAACAAATCGAAAATCTAATGACAGTTTACCAATGTAATGTGATTTTTTCCTATCGATTTTGTTCGGGCTGTTTTTCGATTTGTTCACTCAATCTCGGGATCTCATAATTTACGGCCGAATTTTCGGGTGACTTTTTACCCCAAAAATTTTTCAACACTCGTCCATTGTCTTTCATTGAATGAAATAAAGTCGTTGGCTCATATCGTAAACATAACACATACGCCGTTCTGTGAATTGATTAACACTTTAGCGCAACAGGCACAGCAACGCCACCGCTCTCTCGAACGGCACGACTCGAACTACACCCTGCTTGCAATATATATATATATATATATATGTACTCTAATACAGTCGCTTTGACAGCTCGAGTAACCAAACACGGTTAGTCGAGCGTGGATGTGAAAAAAAAACAAACGGCTCTTATTAGAGCCAAAAATTTATTTAACAAAGGTTCACGTCGTTCAAATTTAGGTGTGGATTATTTATTTGATCCTAACATGCGTATATTAGCCGTGGCGCTCGCGCGGAAACCGTCGGAGAAACAGCGAGGACGATACGCAAATAGATACAGAGTAAGTTAAAAACAAGAATGTGCTCATTTCTTTCACTTGCTTATATAAAATCATTAAAAAATTTGCAGACAGACGTGCATGTGTAGCTTTTGTGTGCCCTGAGAGCATAACCTAGCTTCTATATGTCATTACCAATTTGTGTGTTCATAACCTCGTTCCATTAACATTTTATGAACATATCTTCAAAATTTTCTGAACAGAATCTTGTCATAGACGGTGAAGTTTTTTTTTTGTAGAAAATGCATTCGGCTCTGTAGAATTTATATTGACGCAGAGCTTGACAATTATTTTGCCTGAAATATTATTCATCGCTGAAAAATCTCTCATGAGAAATAAAGGCTTTGTGCAACACGATATATAAACCTAGATCCCCTACGGCGTCCAATAGAACATGTAAAATAGAACGCCACTACACGACCATTCCAAGTTCTTGCGAATTTTGTTCATACGAACCCGTGATCAAACATACAGGTATCGATTAGGCAGCCTAATTAACATACATGCGATGCAATCGACACCTGTATATTTAATCACGGGTTCATACGAATAAAATTGGTGCGAACCTGTGATTGTCGCGTAATCGTGTTCTAGGACAACACCTAATGTTTGGCTCGATCTCACAGACTCAAGCCTGACAGCGCTTTCATATGCCTCGCCATTCTTTTCATACTGTGGTGATCATCATATTTCATTGTTGCGGCTGCACAATCTATGTCTACATGGAACGAACATAGTCCGCCATCTCCGAGAAATCTTCGAGTGCCACACCTGCATCGAAGACTTTCCTTGGTTATGTCGTTCAACGCCTTGAAGTTTATCGTCCCAAGTACGCTCAATGTGTCAAATACTATGGAAAGCCAAACTTCAGATACTCCATGTCACTCGATGCCTCGAATCGAGCAACATTTGGGCATGAAACCCTTTTCCGGTACGGAGAGCGACAACGAAACCTTTTGACATTTTTCCAGCTTGACATAACATAAAAATGATTAAAACATGAATTTTAGCATTTTTCATAAAATGAAAAGGCCTTAGAACTATTGTGCCATCTGGCCAAGGAAGGCCAGATTGTGAATGATTGTGCGCTTTTTAATGTTAACATGAAAGTGTGATTGAAGCTGCATATTTTATGTGTTACGTGATTATCGGCTATTATGTAAATTTAAAATAAGATGATTGTCAACAAAACCTTTTTTTTGTCAGACCGGCTTTAGTTTTAATTTACTGTAAAACAATCTAAGATTTCTTGAATAAAAATCCTGAAACTGAGTATAAATGTGTGATAATAATTTCTCTAATTTCTATTGTGCCAAATTAAATATGGTTAATGAAACTGAATTGATTACATTTATCAAACATTTGAAACGTAGGGACCCTCAAACTTTTATTAATAGTCACATATAGGTGACTGGGTAAAAAAAAATATTTTACATTTTTTAGTACATTAAATAAAAGCTTGTCTAAAAGAAAAGTTTTTTTATATACAAATTTTCCGTACCAATCTGACTGTGTTAAATGAAAAAAAAGAAAAACCGCGTTTCGAAAATATATGGTTCTGCACTTTAAGGTATTTCTTTCACGAACCCGAATATTTAACGAATAACTGATTTTCGTCTATTATTTTTACACGGTGTTTATATTCCTTTATTCAACCGAATTCATTTTGAACGATATATGTCAATTGTCTAAAAGAGAGAAAAAAAAGATGAGTTCTCTTTGAAAATGAGCTTTATTGAAAGTATGGCCCGGCCACGGTGACCATTGGCATTGAGACATGTGTGCCATTAAGCCTTCATGCGACGTTGGCTCGCTCCACCTCTCCGTTTCGTCGCCGGGAGAAAAACTGACGTCTTCATTTACATAAAAGTCAATATTTAATAAATGCCGTAGACGGATCATTTAATTTTTGGGTGACAATTTTGGTAATATACTGAATGATTTGACATTTTTTCATAACATCCTTAACATTTTTTACACTATTCCGTGTGTAAAACTGCCGATCGGCATGAGTCTAGGCATCTTCTTATGTAAAAACTGTTTGTTGAATTCAAATTTAAAATTAAATTATGAAATTAAAAATTCAATTCAAAATTATTAAAATCAAATATTAAAATTTGAAGGGTGCATTCAGTATATGTAACGAATCCACTATATAAATTTGAACAAATGGTAACATTTGATCATTTGACCCGAAGATTCTTAACGATATAAGGAAAGACGTGTATTCTTGAGCAGCCTCCAGCAGGGTAAATGTGACGCGTTATCCAAGTGCATCCGGTTTTTGTTTACAATGAACAAATCGATTTGCATTCCACTCGCTGAACACGCAAATAAAATAACGCAATGAAGTTGGATTTTCGTAAAATATTTTTATTGATCTCTAGTTTTTTTTAATTAAAAGTTTTCTCCTGCTGCAACAAACAAAGCGCAATTCATGAAACATGGAGACGGTATATCAAAAAGTAAAACATTAAGACGTACAGACTTGGGCGTAATTCTATTTATAAATACGAATATGAATTTATTCACATCGTGATTTTCATGTGAATATAAATACAAATGTATTCATACTTCACTTTTTGTATTCACATGCATGCATACAAATACAATTGTATTCACAAATATTCTGAACATACAAATAGATTCACAGAAAAAATTGTGAATATTCACAAAAAAGTGAATATTTACAAAAAATCCTGTGAATTAAAAAAAATACACATCAAAATCTGTGAATGCAAATGTATTCATAAAAAATTGTAAATACAAAAAAATTCACAAAATAAGTTGTGAATTTTTTCATATTTAAGACAAATTAAAATCAAATTCACAATAATTAGATTAAAATTTACACCATTAGTGAGTTCGTACCCATTTTGAGAGAAAACATTGCCTCGAGGCAAAGAAATTTTTGCACAAAACTTTTTGTGCGAAAATTCCTTTGCCTCAACACAATGGTTTCTCTCAAAATCCATAAGAACTCAATTGTGGCGTAAATTTTAATATAATTGTCGTGAATTCGATTTTAATTTTCTTCAACTTGAGGAAATTCACAACTCGTTTTGTGAATTTTTTCATATTTATGATGTAATATTTGGAACTCACTTTTTTTGCAAAAATTTCTTCGCCTCGACGCAATGTTTTCTCTCAAAATACGTAAGAACTCACGTTTGGTGTAATGTGAGTTCTTACGTATTAATCGAATACGTTTTAATCTAATCATTGTGAATTTGATTTTAATTTGTCTTAAATACGAAAAAATTCTCAACTTATTTTGTGAATTTTTTTGTATTTACAATTTTTTGTGAATACATTTGCATTTATAGATATTGATTTGAATTTGTTTTAATTCACAGGATTTCTTGTAAATATTCACATTTTTTGTGAATACAGTAGAACCTCGATTATCCGAACCAATTGGGACCGAGACTAGTTCGGATAATCAAAAGTTCGGATAATCGAAACGTGGGTTATTTGTGACGAGATCATAAACAACAACCTTTTACATAAAAACAGTACAGTACATGTCAAATTTTAATATATATATATGTACTGTTTTTATGCACATACATATATCAGGTGTTAAAATATATATATATATATATATATATATATATATATTAAACAGCTGAAAAAAGTCGAATGCCTTTTTTAATATATTTTTTATAAAATCGTCCATTTTTAATTGACGAACGGCCGTAACGCGTTTTTGAGCGGCTAAGTCTCGCAGCCGTTTGAGAAGGAGAAGTTGCATTGGGTTGCTCATTGTTGCTCACGGCAGTGGCAGCGAGCAACAATGTATCTTTCGCGCCAACGTTCGGATAATTGAGCGTTCGGATAAACTAAGTTATCGTTCGGATAATTGAGGGTTCGGATAATCGAGGTTCTACTGTATATATTAAACACCTGAAAAAAGTCGAATGCCTCTTTTAATATTTTTTTAATAAAATCGTCCATTTTTAATTGACGAACGGTCGTAACGCGTTTTTGAGCGGCTAAGTCTCGCAGCCGTTTGAGAAGAAGTTGCGTTGGGTTGCTCATTGTTGCTCACGGCAGTGGCAGCGAGCAACAATGTATCTTGCGCGCCAACATTCGGATAATTGAGCGTTCGGATAAACTAAGCCATCGTTCGGATAATTGAGGGTTCGGATAATCGAGGTTCTACTGTATTCCCAATTTTTTTCTGTGAATTTATTTGTACACGTTCAGAATATTTGTAAATACAATTTTATTTGTATGCATGCATGTGAATACAAATAAGCGAACTATGAATAAATATTTCACTAATAGGCGTTTGTAAATCACCCTGCAAATACGTCGATTTAATAGTGGAAGGGACTGAAGACTTAAAAAAAAATATTTATAGCATTTGGTAATATACAAGTTTTCAGAAACGACGTGTCCTGTTTTTTTAACTATCTGTTTAAATCTTACCCTTTTAGAATCTTTGAAAAAGTGAAAAAAAATAATACCAAGTAATGAAAAGATATTTGAATTCACTCCTCTTTGAACTGGCGCAGAACGAAAAAAAGATTTTTCCCCTTTCAAAAAGATATGAAATCCCCTTTAAAAACTTTTAAAAAGTAAAAAAAGAACGCCAAGTAACAAAATACCCCCGAAAACATTATTGCTTGTTTGATCATATACAAAATTCTGATTTATCTTGAAATATTTTTTAATTTTATTTAACGAATGCTTTTATTATATTTTTTCAATTAAAATGTACAAAAAAAGTGAAATAACTTTTTATAAAGTAGCCAAGCAAGTTTACTAAAAACGTAAACAAAATTGTTAAACCTTAGAACTAATGTTTTCCTAAATATTTCATTTTTATTTTAAAAATCACATTACTATTATAACAAAAAATTGGTATTACAATTATATAAAAATACAACGTATTTACCACATAAGTACACTGGAAATGCTGTGCAACGACTTGGCGTGCATGGTTAAGAAAAATAGCTCGGCGAAGGATTTCGTCTTTCCGACTACTTAACTCTCAGGTTGGAAAAACATAGACTGCTGCAATTTGTTATGTAACTGGAAATCAAATTTCGTGATCCCGCACAGTATGGATCAAATGAGTGATGTTCCCCTAGATGACACGATACGTTAAATCTTTTTTTTATGCATAATTTAATACGATATATAAAAGTATATTCTTTCTCCTCTATCAGACAACTTTATACATTACATGAAATATATTTCGTATATACTTTTATGTATTGATCCGTCTGTTTGTGTATTGTATCCGTCTCTAAGCCACAGCATCGGCAATTTTAAAATTCGAATTACGGTGCCGTCGTCTTGCTGGTGAAAAACGAAATATTTGAGTATCTCTCCTGATATTCATTGCGCTATATTCGATGGTTTTTCCGAGTACAGTCGAATATTCGTCAATAGTGGATATAACGGAGCTCTGACACGGTCACGTGAATTGTGTGGACCGATATATACACCGATAACACTATATATCAATGTTATCTTGTCCGAATCACACTAGCGCAAGGTGCAGGAAATCGCATTGTTAATAACACTGGCAGTTGATGCGTTGTTACAGGTTATATATATATTGTGTATCTTCCCGAGCTATTTCTCTTAACCATGCACGCCAAGTCGTTGCACAGCATTTCCAGTGTACTTATGTGGTAAATACGTTGTATTTTTATATAATTGTAATACCAATTTTTTGTTATAATAGTAATGTGATTTTTAAAATAAAAATGAAATATTTAGGAAAACATTAGTTCTAAGGTTTAACAATTTTGTTTACGTTTTTAGTAAACTTGCTTGGCTACTTTATAAAAAGTTATTTCACTTTTTTTGTACATTTTAATTGAAAAAATATAATAAAAGCATTCGTTAAATAAAATTAAAAAAAATTTCAAGATAAATCAGAATTTTGTATATGATCAAACAAGCAATAATGTTTTCGGGGGTATTTTGTTACTTTGCGTTCTTTTTTTACTTTTTAAAAGTTTTTAAAGGGTTATTATTACAGTTTAACGACCTGCATTTGCAAAACGCCCATAAACAAACCACTAATGGCTGGAATAGATCTGGCAAACCGTTTATCCGCCTACGATATCCCAATGCTGATCGCCATATTATCGGTGCGATGGTATTGGCCCACCAATGGCTGGCATAGATCTGGTAAGCCGTTCATCCGCCTACAGTACCGCAATGCTGGTCCACGAATTATTGGCCGATTATCATCAAACCGTTTAATGGTTGAATGCTGGCATATTTGTTACGACAGGCGACCCTATATGGGTGGTAGCGTATGGAATTTATCAGGATCGTCAATGGCCCTTTTTCCCTTATACGATATAATGCGGGACCGGGCGACTCTGGCATCTTCTTGTCGATTTTTAAGTTATAGGCGATATTGAAAATGTTTAAAAACAGTATTTTGGTAATGCCGTCAGCTATACAAAAAGTTTTAAAAAAATTGTACCGGCTTGCTATAACACAGTTTGGTTAAACTTGTTGACATTTGTTAAAATGCGCTCAGGCCAGATGCTGCGAGCCAAATGTTTGAACACAAACCTTTTCGTAATAAATGACAAAATCTCTGTACATTTTTAAATATCAAGCGCAATATGATAATACCGTCTGTAATTTTTTTTCACATAGCAGAAACGGGATCCCGCGAACCTGCTACGTTTTTTACCGTTAATGGCCAGCTAGTCCAGTTCAGAATCATCTAATCTAACGAATTTATACGGTTTTGGCCATCAAACGATGCGACATAGTTTTGATCGTGGCCTCTCGTACTATAAGAACTGTACAGCTGCTTTGCCTTTTACCCCAGCGAAGATATTAATAATTGATTAGGATAAACTAATACATCTGTTTCAATTTTGGTCACCATTAAAGCATTTATTTCATCAATGATAATTGACGAGGATGAGAATGCTTATCATCAATACCAGACTTACAATAACTAATGATTTGAGCATAACGAATAACCAAATTGATTCAAAGAGCAAACAAGTAAAGCAGGCCATTCGTGGTTTCTGAACGCCTCGTCGCCTTGTCGGGAAATATCAATGTTGTGACCATAAAGGCATTACCTGAATCTATTTCGCCAACAATCCGCGAGGTGGCTTCAAGCGCAGCCTTCACTTGAAGGTCTAAGACTTATTACATGGCAAATCTGATCCACGCTACCAGGTCTGACCATGGCCTGATTTTATCTAGGGATGGCAGATAAGGAGCGGTACTTTTTGCCGACTTAGATCACTACCAAAAACATATCTTACTGGAAGATAAAAGTACTGTGCATAATGATCACAGCTACGCACAATTTTTTTCGATTAAAGATGAATGTTTTTTAAAAATATATTTTATATTCTCTGACCATTTATAGAATTGTCCGGGCTTATAACTTTTTCCAACACGTATACACCTTAATGTTCTGAAATACAAAATACGGCCATTAACGATTATCAAGCGTTTGAAAATATGATTGGTATCATAATAATAGAGTTGTATGCTGGAACTGTTAAATATCCCGCAATGAACCTTTTAAAGAAGTTACGAGACCAATCCTATTTATTTTCATTCAGAACAGAGGGTGGTCGGTTTTCTCGCAATATTGGTCGGTTACAGAAAAAATATGAATATGTAAAGCATCTGAACAGGTAAATTCCAACCTTACCATACGAAAATCGTATTCCAGACAAAGACTGATATCCAAAATTCGTAGATAATTTTTTCAGAAATTCCTGAGAAATTTTGCTTTTTTGTTCCCCTCTACATGTCATTTTTCATAGTAATGGACCAGACTGAAAGTAGCGGTCGGCGCTTTGTCTTTTGTTTTTGAAAACGGGGCTGAAGAGACGAAAGGGACTAGGCGGATGAGGGGCGGCAAGAGAAGGCGAAAGGGGCCGGTAAACTTAATTTTCGATGTTTCCATGACGCTCATCGTCAGCACTCGCGGTTTCGCTTCCTAGATTTTCAAGGGACTTTTTCTCACAAAAAGAATGAACTTATCGTCATGAATCCAACGCCATTCTCCGGGTTTACCAAAATTGTTCGCGGAAACCTAGGTCAAAATTAGTTATAATTACTTTTGTTACGATATGCATAGCGATATAAATACCAATTTGTACATCTGAATACTAAAGTAAATCGATGTATACGTTTTCCCTGAAAAGTGTAGTCGGATCCAAACGTACTGGTTCAAAAGCATATACATGTACACCGCTCAATTGCTTACGGTGACAATGGCATGAAAGACGACGAAAAAAAATATGTGCTTCGATCGTTATCTGCCTATAGGTACATTGATGTATACATATAATACAACGATACTATACCTGCGATAGGCATGAGGGCCCTGGGAAAAAGAACGAGAAGCTAGAACGGAAGCACTAGCCAAGGAAATAATAAAAACACTGAAGAGGAACGGTGAGAAAAAGGGAGAGAGAAATCAAAAAGGCTTTCGCGGTTTTTCATCAGGAGACGCTCTCCCGCGACCGCTCGCGCATTCAGCTTCTCGAGTAACCGCATGAATCGCTGTGCACTTAAGAAAGTTTTCAAAACATATAATACCCCCATGTTGGCTTCGCTCGCTTCACTTTTGGATCGCTTCTTCTTATATAGATTCACAACCCACCGCGCCACAATTTCGCCATTCGTAAAAGGAAGATCTTCGGATTCGTCGGAGATATTATATATCGCGAAGAAGTATCAAGGCTCTCATACTGCACGAATAAAGGATGAACTGAATTCGTGATTGACGTGAATCATCTTTATCATAACTGGTATAATATCCATGTTATGCAGATTGCTAGTTTTTGAAAATATTCTCGGATAAGTAGATGATTCAGTAAATGTATCGTTTTGAGTATGGATGCTGTTACAGTTAATTACCGTAAAAACTGTTTTATACCTAGTACCAGAAAAATTAGGATACTTAGTCGCGCGGTGTATTGATTGTTATTCATTTAGGATTTCACACGTCTACGACTGAGAGCCTCCCTAATATCGCTATGTCTGCCTGTCCATCCGGCTGTCATAGCAAAATATCTCGTCAACAGCATGCGCTGGAGAACTGGAATCTTGCAGTTGTATGCAAGAGTTTGCCGCGAAGCCATGCACAATAAATAATTCTGGGAAAAAATTTTTACAGGCGTTCCTCATCTATGTAAAGTCAGACAAAGCTCTTTTTCGTATCGGGGCATGTTGGACATCAAAATTCAGATCTGGATCAATCAAATGAATTCGCTTGCGTGATTAAAAAAAAAAGAATGCCGCCTTTCGGTTTTTTCAAAGGGACATTTAAGATTAAGTCAACATGTCACCACCGAGCTGAAATGTTTTCTGAACATTTATAAACTCTTTGCTGATCGTCCTGTTCAATTTAAATACGTTCCACAGTATCGTTTTTTGGAGAAAAAAAAATCGGCAACTCGACGTATTTCGTGGGCTATGACATTACGCTTAGAGAAAACTCTCGATCAGTTTTAAGTACATTATTAATATCTACTAAGTCAATGTTACCACGAAGCTGAAAAAATAGGTACGGTTCGACTAATTATCGGACTAACCCTTGGTACCGTGAAACTGAGGATTCACAGTACCGTTATAAAATCATTAATGTTTTTGATAGCGAATTTGTGCGAAAATGAAGCACACAAAATATTAAACTGTGTACTATAAACAATCATGGCAACGTCGTGGACGGCACAAATGCTACCTATCTTATCGGTATTCGGTAATTCTGCCCGGGAACCTCAGACTACTCGGTCAGGATAATTAACAACGAATATTATTGGTACTTATTCTCTTAATTAGTAATAATTACTTAATATTTATTTGATAACTATGTTCGGAAATTATACACTTCTAGACATTTCCAGGTAAAGACAAAATAACGCGGATTATTTTTCATACATAAACTTTTTTTTAGAATATCGGAAGATTATTAAAGTTTTTGATTTCTTCGAGATTATAGACAGCTTTAGTACACACTTTGTCTTTCCAGCAGATTTTTTTTACTCGGACCGATATTCATTTTTCATAGCTCCTTGCGCCGATATCGAGGTTACGAACGGAGAGCATGTATCCCCAACGTCGTGACACTTCTGCCAACAAGGGCATTATGATATACCACGATTTACGACGTTGCCAATTCGTTTCGCGTTAATTGAGCAAGAAAAAGGTAGAGAAAATCATTATACAAAGTAATGAAAACACTTAATGTAATCACCGAATGTTCAAAAATACATATTTTTACAAATAGCTGTAGAAAAATAGTTCGAAAACGCACGGTTAATATGACGATTATTTGAAAGCCATCAGGTGGTAACAGTCATTCGGCTCCGTGCATAAGCATAGGGCGCTCCCCTCGTACTTCACCCCCGACAGCTAAACCCCATAACACCTTAACATTTCTCCCTTTCACTATCTATCTAACAGAATGTTGTGTGAAAATCTAAAAATTGCATAATAGAAAGACACATGAAAGTATCAACAACAAGCTATAAAATGAGCAATGTCATGAGTTTTTTGTCTAAATTAACAACAACAAAAAAAACATTCCATTCCTCGCGACATCCAAGCACGACAATGTGTTTTAAGGGGCTATACCAGTGTGACACTTAAAAAAAATCAATTTTTTTTTCTTCTTCGACAGTTTATACTTTCAAGAATATCCTGTAAAAATGTTAAGGCCGTATCTCTGTCATTTTATCTTGCAAAATCGATAGTTAAATCTTTAAACGCGTTTTTCTCGAAATGAGATTTTTCAAATTTGCTTACATTGTAACCCAAAGAGCCATTATCTGATTGACTTGAAATTTGTACTGAGCACTCTTGAATATATTTACTCTACAATGACGCAGGATTTTTTTCATTGGATGAAAATTGACGATTTGGCATTGAAAAAAACGACCATTTTATCGGCAAGTAAACAGACTTTTTTCATAACTACGCCATTTTATTAGATTTTGATATTTTTCGAAAATCCTATGTCATTGTACAGGAAATACCTTCCAGTTAAACTACATTTTTTTCTTTTTTCGGTTTCAGCTACTCAATCGGCCGGCATCATGTTAGCAGTGGAGGAACTTTTATTTTTGGCGCCTCCAAAGGCAGCCCATAAGCCGCTTGGATCTCAATATTTTTCTATGAAAAAATTATGTAATATAGGTCAAATATAGCCAAATATATTCTTAATTTTCCGAAACATTTAATTCAGTACTTTTCTTCCAAAAAATTCCCCGAAAATCAACCAAGTTTTTAGCGTTCACGCTGAGATAGCCCCTTAAAATTCCTGAACGATTCTAATCTAACGCGCCAAAAACTTATACTCCCTCGTGATCTGTGTGTTCCTAAAAATGTTCCGCGATATACTTCTTTGAAGTCGTCTATTCTGTCAACAAGCCCGAGCATGGATATCAAAGAAAATCGGTAAAGCATTCAACCGCGGTCCGGTGGCGATAACTTTGTCCGCTTTTAACTCAATACTTTATTCGAAATCCTCCTACGGCGGAAAAGCACAAATACTAAGAGACAACCGCCAGACTCTCGTCAACACATTTCGCTTGAACTTATCGCGGGGTTCTATGTGTTGTCGAGCGCTTCCATTCTGGGTCCGATCGCGCTTTGTTTCACGGAAATTGGATCTACCGAGGAATAACATCGCCCGAAGAGCTATGGGACTTTTAGGCGATAGTTGCATTAACGCCATTCCGGTAAATCGTTAGAGAGCAAGTCTAACGGAATAGCTGCTGTCGTGTGAATCGATTTTTTTTGCTCTATGCTATATGTGTGGCATATAGAGCGGAAAAAAATCACTATGTATGTACACGTATACATATATTCCTTTGTATTTGCGAAAACGAATCGCCGCTGCCATCGCCACACGGTCCAACTTTTTTTCAACGGTTCAGCTGCCCAAATAGCCTGATCCACTTATATCAACGGCCTCTCTTTATCGGGTCCCCGTATACATACCTAAAATAGAGAGCGCCTGGTATTCTGGTGTTACTGGGCAGAATAACGAAGGTAATCGAGGCAGAAAAAAAATATGCCGAGTGAATTTTTTCGTGATGTAGTCAATATTTCGACAGAGGAAACTTCGCACTTCGTGTCAGTACTGCATTTAAATTACAATACGAAAAAAGTTCTCCAAAACCGGAAAAACACATGCGACTTTTTGCGTTGAACAATTGCATTTCCACGGCTCACGTGCCCCATGGCAAATGATGATTTTATAAGCGAATGTTACACAGTTTTTCAGTACTGCGGAAAAAGAAAATTGTAAATAGTTCCTAGAGGATTTATCAGGGCGAAAAATGTTTGAAGGCCACAAAAAATGTCCCCATATTGCGACGGTGAACGGTAGAATTATTGAACGACTTGGGATTAATGGTGACCGAAATATGAACAATGCCAGGATTTTTAAGATGAATCAGTGATATTTTTTATATCTTTATTATTTTCATTTTTCAAATATCTGATACTAACATGAGTATAGTAATTTTTTTCACTGCGGTCATTTCTTAACCCGATGGTGTTGAAGTTGCATCGTTAGAATGCAACGAAAATTCGTTATTATTTTATTTTTCATTATTAAACCAAATACTTTTTTTCAGCCATCGATTGCAGACTTCTAAGTAACCATAGTTAAAAAGAGTTGCAAAATTTTCGTAGATAAACCGGCCAGAAAAATTTTATCGACCTAAAAAAATTAATGTTTATTGCATCCCAACGATGCAAACTTAAATTTAATAGAAATGGAATATGTTATCATAATTCCTGTAATTGCACTATCATGGTGCAATATGCATCATGTGAAAACTGGCAGCTGGATGACACATGCAACATGAATATTTTCATGATAAATAAATCATATTATGCCTTCCAACATTGAACAGGCCACTAGATCGTAGAATTGATATTCGATTATATAGATGGGTGGCGTGGTTTTCCATAATTGACTGAATCGCCAGCCTGCCGTGTTGGGATCTCTCTCGATTTCTACGGATCAAACGATCATTAAATTGAGAAGTTCTCAACTACACTTTTACTTCATATGAATCAGAACTGGCAGTTATCCCACAGCATCTCACTCCTGTACGGATGTTTTGTTTATAACAATGATTCACATTTATTAAGGATGTTTGAAAGACTAGATCGCTTTCGGGGCATATGTAAGGGACTTCTCGTTATCATTCAAAAGCTTCATACGACCCACACGTCGCAGTTATACCACAGCATCTCAGTCCTGTATGGATATTTTATTTATAACAATGAGCCATAATTATTAGGAATTTTTAAAAGACCAAAACTTTCCGAGCGTGTATAAGGGAGTTCTAATTGTCATTCAAGACTTCCATAAGACCCAGAACTCACATTCATACCACAGCATCTTACTCCCGTACGGATATTTTGTCTATAACAATTCCTTATAATAAAAAACGATGTTTGACATACCCGAACCTATTAAAAGCTTGTGTAAGGGATCTCTAGTAATCGTTTTAAAACTGCACTCGAACCAAGAGTGGAAGTAATACCACAGCATCTCACTCCTGTATGGATATTTTGTTTATAGTAATGATTTATAATTATTGAGAATGTTTAAAAGACCAGAACTCCTTTGGACCTTCTGTGACTGATCTCTAGTTGTCGTTTGAAAACTTTGTACGGCCCGGAACTCGCAGTAATGTTACAGCACCTCACCTATCTACGGATGTTTTGGATATACCCATTGTTAGCGATTCGAATTAGATTCAACCGATAGAACTATTTACAGAATAGGTTTAAGATGTAGAAGTCCCTTAATTTCATCTCTGGCATGATCAAATTTGAGGAATTCGATGAGATGCTATGATTCATTTTGCGAAATTAGCATCTCATTTTTTCAAAACGCGTTTTCGATAGTAAAATCGACAGAACTATTATTTAAACTTATCAAGAACTGTAGAACTATACGGGATTCCACTGTATGTGGAGTTTATTTGTGATGGTAACAATTCAGATTCTTACTTTACACATGTCACTTTTACCTGTCTATACATACACACGGACACATATACTAGATATCCTATTTCAAATGAAAGCAATGATCAAATAAAAAAAAGTTGAACGACTCTTTTTACGTAAAATACGATTTTGTCATTGAAGAATATAGATTTCTCTTATAAAAAACAAAGTTGATTTTTGAAACACGTTGACGACATTTATCAAATGAGAAACGAGTTTTTGGATTCCTTACTTTTCGAGTCGTTTCGACGTCTCGATAGGAATGGGACAAGCGTTATACATAATATGGTGAAAATTCCTTAAGTCTAAAACTATTCATATCTTACTAATATTATATGATTGTAGTCACCGTTTCTGAACTTTTTTGCAGCCTCCAATTAAGCTGGATGGGTCAGAATACGACGCTAAAAACAAATCTATTAATTAAAAAAAATCTTTCTGTTTCAAGTTGGCGTGTTAACGGCTAAAGTGTTTGTCTGAACCTTTCATATGTGAAACAAACGCTTTCATAATTTTCCTGCACTTTATTTCGTTCGGACCCGTCGAGTAGAACCTGAGAAAATGCGATTTTCGTTTGAAAAAGGACAGCTGTTCCTTTACCATTTATGAAAATGCTTTCCAGTAAATACTCAGCACAAAAAAGTTGTCCTAGCTTTAATCGTGATCTGATTTAACTTCCGATGTTTATTTTTCTGGTGATGTAATTACTCGTATGCACAAAGCTGTCTGCAAAAAGGAAAGTTAGAACGAAATAGAAAAAGTGTTTTTCATAGTAACCTTAGTATATAACTCTTAATAAGATGTGACCTGGAAATTCCTTTCTGGCACACGAACCAAATTCCCGAGGTACTCATAATCAAAGCCGCCGGCAAATTCTTTTACATATATGTATATATATGTTGAAGGTTATATGACCTCGATATAGCGAACAGTGTTGCGATACGGCAACGCTACACACTTGCGTAGATCGAGGCAGCGCAGTTCGTTGATTGTTTACGTTGCGCAGCTGATGACGTGGCCAGCCATGCCGCGATAGGCGCATAATTTCTTCCACCAGAGGCCGCACATATTGACCTGGGTCGTAGAGTGGGGACCCGTGCGTACATCGAGGTTTCACTGTACATGCATGCAGACCTGCTGCGAGTGACGGCGATTTTACGCATCTTGATTTCCTCTAAATCAGATTCGCGGCATAAACGAGAATTTGCGATGGAGGGGAAGACTTCCTATCAGGGAAATTAGTTACTAATTGAAAACGCGTCATCCACGTATTCGAAATTGCTTCCGGCAAATTGAGTCTTCTTGATAATGCTCGTTGAGACGAAGGAAGATCGAGAGGAGCGA
This sequence comes from Ophion obscuratus, assembly GCA_964007375.1. Lineage (NCBI taxonomy): Eukaryota > Metazoa > Arthropoda > Insecta > Hymenoptera > Ichneumonidae > Ophion > Ophion obscuratus. The sequence goes on from OZ023317.1 coordinate 13,759,175, forward strand.
ATCTTGAATGTCTCGATTATCTCTCAAGTGCTCCTTCAAACTATTTCGCCTCAAGCTATGACATCCTATTTACGAAATTATTGATTGTTCAAGCGGAAATACATTATCCGAATTTCAGCTTAATTAGATTGAGCCCCTCACTTTGGGAATACTCAAAACCGCCGTAATTCGCGTAAAAAAATGCTGAAGGAAAAAAGCTAGCATAGAAACGGTATACTTTTTTTGCCGTATCATTGGCAAGAACTATTAGTGATAAAAAGGATCAAACAAGTCTGTTCGATGTGTATATCGTTTTGACGGTAACACCGACAGTACGCGCGATGGGTGTGTAGCTGCGGCGACTGTCCGTGTTAGGCCGCCTTGACCTGGGCTAATACTTGAATGTACCATCACCGAGTTTTACGGAGTTGCTTTTTTAGCAAAAATGGTATAATCAATTGATCTATTATTTCGATAAGTTCTTTAAATCGATGCGATTATATATATATATATATATATATATATATATATATATTGCAAATACACATTGCTCCTGAACAACCGCAGGAGCATTCTTGAGCATCTCGACTATATAGGAGCTTTAGAAAACATCGGCAGAGTATGGTGGAACTGTCGGATATCAAATCGTTACGAGCCCCGAATCGCCAACAATAGTTTGCCATAGTTTTCCCTACTCGGACTGCGTCTGTCTTTCTCTCTCTCTCTCTGCTTCTTTTTCTTCCATTTCCCGTTATCTTCCATCTACCTCGCCCTCTTTGTCTTCCTCTCATTGCAATGTTTTAATCCATGGTCATGGAGCGATCCACCCAAATCCGCTCTCTGCAACTCACGATATGCGGGAAGCTTTGGAGCTTCGAGATATTCCACCTGTCCATTACAATCCAATGGATATAGCAAAAGCGAGAGAGTGGAAAGCTCGAGAATCTGCAGAATCCTACGACGTACCTACCTGCATACAGATGTATGTACATCGCCATCCAATTAGCCTCGTTATTTTACAAATGGGTTTATAAGATTCTAAATTACAGAAGTAGCCAAACTCCGCATTCCCTTGGCTATCAATTTTAAACTAACATCGCTTTTGATCGCGACTTTAACCCTTATGTGTGCGACTGGGTACGCGGGTACCCACCTCGTCACGTTTTTCCTTGTAATTTACAAAAACTTGACCTACGCTTCCGGATCTAGGAAGTTTTAATCTTCACAAAGAGATTGACATTGCTATATTTCGAAAAAAAATTTTTTTGCTTTAGAAAAATGACCTCGGAGTACGGGTAGTCCCAGGATGCAACCAGGGTACCCGGGTACCCACTAGAGTAAAATTTGATATATTCACCTGTAAATCAAAGTTAATGTTAATAAATGTTTTATTGGGGTCATAGAGGTTTATAAATAAACAAATACAATGATTTAAGGTATGAATACAATACAAATTTTTTTATTTTTCGCAATCTAAACATGTAATATGAGACACCGAGTGCTCATCGCACGCAGGTTTCTCGCAATTCTTGCGAGTTTTCCTGCGCCATTTAATCGTTAACTTATAACAAATATGGCATGAACCGGTAATAACTTTTCACCCAGAACTATCGCGAGCCTCAGTTCCTCTAATCGCAGAAGTGCGATTAGAGGAATGCGGCGAATTGCGAGTCTCGCCGGGTGATGTCGCATGATATGAATGTTTGAAGAGCGATCCTCAATCACTAGTTTCGCAATTTCTTCGCTCAATTGGCGCAAGAAACTACGACGCTCATTCGTTTTTTTCTTAAGCATATTATTATTTTCATAAAAAATAATGTATGCTGCAAGAGCAGCGACATCAATTATGTTGAAAAAAAATGCAAGAGGCCACCTCTGAGTGCGCCTATGTGTCGTGTATCGCGTTACCATGTGGCCCATCGTGTCGACGCCAATCTTATATTTCTTGTAATATTCGATCATATGCGGTTTTTTCTTTGCATCGTTGTTGACAGCAGTGTCGCAATGTACTGTAGAAAGTAAGATCAGTCTTTTTTTTGGGACGTAACAGCAAAGTGCGATTTCGTGTTCGTGAAAACCAAAGAGAGAAGAGAATTCTGCTCTAGATTTATTGGCGGCCATTTCTTTGAGAATGTATGGTTTGTTTTTCCTCAAAGTACCGGCAATTGTCAATTTCCAAGATAATAAGTGTTTAGCGAGAGGTAGAGAAGTGAAGAAATTATCCATCGTGATATTTCGGCCGCTTCCTTTGAATGGAGCTGCAAGTTCTTTTACAACTCTCTCCTTGATTTTTTTCACGAACGTTGCCAAGTTTACCCGTATATATTATTCCCGATAAGGGATATGAATTTTCCGCATCGCAAAACCACCATACTTTGATGCCGTATTTAGCCGGCTTAGAGGGAATATACTGTGTGAAATTGGTGTGTCCACGTTAAGGATAAAGCTGCTCATCAATCGTTAAATTTTCCGTCGGTATATACATCTTACTCAAATTCGAATTCAACATTACCCATAAATCGCATATAGGTGCAGCTTTATCCTCTCGTGTTCGTTCCTCATGCGTTTGGAAATTGTCGAAATGAATGAATCGTAATAACGCACGAAATCTGTTGTAACTCATCGGCGCACGGTAAAGAGGATATGAAGTTGTTTTCCACATTTCACTGACATTATCCGTATTCGAATTGTTGGCCCCAGATCAAATCAAAATCCCAATAAAAGCGTACATTTCTTGAACTGTTACCACGATCGAGTCGAATTGGGATTCTATGCGTTGAATCTTCTATAAACCTCCTCAGTTTTTTTATTCGTGTAGCGAATAATGATATCGATCATCTCTACCGTCATAATTTGTTTGAATGTGTGCACTACCGACCGTGTTTCAGTGCATCTGTGTGGACCACTGCTTTGGCACAATACGTTATGGGAAGCAGTTTGACGAATTGCAGGCGGATTCTTCTTCCAAACAGTTTTGTCCTTCGCAATATATTCGTCACTATTTCCGTCACCTGCTTATTCCCGTCTCACAGATGTACCTGGAACTGCATCCTCGGTCTCGCTTTCATTTCCTTCTGAGTCACTGCTGCTCTCTTGCTCTTCTGTGAACGCTTCGTTTTCGGTTACGACATCCAGTTCAGTTTCGTCTCCTAACGCTTGACTTAGTCTTCGTCGTCGCTGTCGTCTTCGGGTTCGGAGTCTTTATCTTTGTTTCCAAAAATATTTCCCAGATATTTCTGTTGGTCACTACGACTCAACCTAAAATAATAATGAATTATTATTAATGTAACATTATAATTGAAGCAACTCATAATATGATTGGAAAATATCGCGATTTGAAAAATTATGATACGAAATTATGCTTGCCTCGCAAATTCAGCTCGTGTTAACATAGTGTTCGTGTTAGTGTGTTGTTCATAGCTCAATAATATCACTAGATGAATATTATATCACAAATAACGAAAACATACACAACTAACAACTGTAACAAATGAATTTTGAAGAAACAACGGCTTGACGCTCTGTAGACACAATAGACGTTCCGACGGGGGTATCAAGAGACGCGGCAGCGTCTCCACGCCAAGTAATAAGAAAAACCGATTTGACGCCACTGGTCGACCCACCGATCTCGACGCCATTGACAGACTGACGACCCGCCGCGACCCTTTATACAGTAAGATGAGCTTTAGCAGACGACGCTTTAACTTGGATTCGAAATTACGCGAAAACACGGGGATGAATAAAAAATCTAATGACATTTTACCAATGAAATGTTATTTTTTCCTATCGATTTTTTTTGGGTCATTTTTCGATTCGTCTACTCAGTCTTGAGATCTCACATTATTCGGCCGAATTTTCGGGCGATTTTTTACATGAAAATTCTTGCACACTTGTCGTTCGAGATTCGTTCGAGATTACACTTCATAGCATCACGCCAAAAAAAGTAACGTGTGAAGGGCAGCGTTTATCGGCTGTCGCCCCAGCTGACGCGTCGTCTGCTCTTAGATACGAGTTTTGCCGGCGGCAATAATTTATACATTGAATAACTCTAGGTAACCACTATAAAAACACGGGATCGCCGAATGTTCAAAGAAAATATTCATGATTTAACCTAGAAAAATGTGACTAGCAGAAGAATTTTCGTAGCCGTGACGTTTCAGAGAAAATGTAAAAATAAATAAATCTACTAAATGTGCGAGATTTTTTTCATTCTACGTTATTATTGGTATAATAATTAATTGTGACTTATTTAATTTATACATTAAATAACTCTAGGTAACGACTATAAAAACATGGGATCGCCGAATGTTCAAAGAAAATATTCATGATTTAACCTAGAAAAATGTGACTAGCAGAAGAATTTTCGTAGCCTCTATACTTCAAAAATATGTTTCTATTACTTCAAAAATATGCAACCATCACTTGCTGAAGAAGGGGATTATGCGTAATGTGGCATATGAGCCATTCAATAGTTCTTCAATGCGGGAATTCTTTCAATTCTTCTAGTGGGAATATTACTTGTCAAAAGAAGGCTTCATGCGTAGTGTGGCGTATGAGTCTTTGGACAGTTCTTCAATAGCAGTGTGCATGTCGCTTGTCAAAAAAAGCGATTATGCGTGCTGTGCTGTATTCATGCGCAGTATGGCATATAAGTCTTTCAACATCTTCAACAGCAGCGGTGTAAATGCTACTTGTCAAAGGAGGCTTCCATGCATAGTGTGGCGCATGACTCTTTCAACAGATATTTTTAATAGTAGGTTGAATGTTGCTTGTCGAAGAAAGGCATTATGCATACTGTGGCATATAAACTTTGTAACAGTTCATCGATGCAGTACCAGTGAGTTTTCGACAGCAGCGGTGTAAATGCTACTTGTCGAAAGAGGGTTTCATGCATAGTGTGGCTCTTTCGACAGATATTTTTAATCGTAGTGTGAATGTCGCTTGTCGAAGAAAGGCATTATGCATACTGTGGCATATAAACTTTGTAACAGTTCTTCGATGCAGTACCAGTGAGAATGTTACTGGTTGAAGGAGGGTTCCATGCGTAATGTGGCGCATGAGTCTTTCTCCATCTTTGATAGCAATAGTGTAGATGCCACTTGTCAAAGGAGGGTTTCATGCGTAGTGTGGCGTATGAGTCTTTCGGCACTGTACCTGTGGGAATGGAACTCGTCAAAAAAGGGATTCATACACAGTTAGGTGTCTAAGCTTTTTAATAGATTGTTTGACGCAGTAGCAGTGTGAATGTTACTTGTTAAAGACGGGATTTATGTGTAGTTTGTGCAGTATGTGTCTTCTGTGTAGTATAAGTCTTTCGACAGTTCTTCGACACATTAGCGGTGTGAATGTTACTTGACAAAGAAGGGATTTGGGGAATAACACCCGGTAGTGACTGTTATCATTAAGGAACTGAAAAGAATAATCGGCAAATAAAATTTTCCAATGTTGAACACAAGGACAGTGTTATTAGTAGAGAAAGTCGAATATATTTGTCGTCAGCGGAAAGATTTGAGGAAGGATTTGCGGGCCTGATGCTGATCGTTCAGGTCATTGGATAAGTAACTGGTCCATCGCTTTTCAAACATTTTTCATACGGCACCAGTAATCATACAAAAAATTTCTATCTGTGATCATGCGCTCTATTATTTCTGTGTCAAGAGTTCATGTAAGATGGTGTGTACGCAGCTCTTCTGTATGATGGTAAATTTTCAACACAGTAGTGTTAATGTACCTGTTAGAGAAAGGACTCTGAGATAGTATGTGGTATTGACTGTTTGCGTCAACAAAAATGAAAAAAATAACCTACATATAGAATTTTTAAATGTTAAACACCACGATAGTTGCTGTTAAAAATAAATACTTCAAACAATTTCTTAAAATTGTTTCCGTTTAAAAAAGATGTGAAATGCCCCTAAAAAACTTTAAAAAGTAAAAAAGGACGCCAATTAATAAAAAGATCCCTGGAAAATTATTAGGTGTTTTACTATTTATAAAATTCTAATTAAACTCGAAATATTTTTTATTCTATTTCAAATAATGGTTTTATTTAGAATATTACTTTTTCATTTTAAACGTACAAGAGAAATGAAATATTTTTTTATGAAAAAGCCAAGTACGTTTACTAGACACGTGCACAAGATTATCAAATCCTAAGAACAATATTTTCTTAACGTTTTATTTTTAAAACCAGGACCGACACTGGTAGATGGGCTATCGGGGTTCGGCTCTAGCGGTGCTCCGAGTTAAGCAGCATTGCGCGCGGCCAATATTCGGAGCGGTGACTGCTTAGCTGTGCATCGGTTGGCGCATTAACCAGCGAGCGGGAAGCCAATACTTCTGATACCTTAATGTAGATGTTTGAGTTAAAGTCTCTGCACCAAAAATCAGAAGAATATAGGGCCGTCTATACCGGTACGGGTTTTCCACAGCTTTCCGGTACCCTCGGAAAATGCGGTATAGTGTACCTCAAGACGGCTGTGGACGCAACGGCATTTAGTTTAGATTAGCGAAGTGCGGGTAGGGAGTAATAGGAAAGGGTTCAATTGGAAAGGGGTTACACGTAAAAACCCGCAACGTTGGAACATTGGAAATGAAAACATTTGAATACCATTTAACTATCATAATAAAAAACCGAATTATAATTATATATAAGTACACCGTATGCATCACACAAGTACACTGGAAATGCTGTGTAACGAGTTGGCCGTGCATGGTTAAGATTAAAAGTTTGGGAAGATACACAATTTCCTTACAGAACCGTTTCTACTGTATGCTTAAATAACTTCTGCAACAATTTATTTACTTAGATTATTTCCAATTGTAACGGCGCATTAGTGACCGTATCGAATATATTAAGATTATTAGGAATGAGATGTTCGACTGTACTTTGACAGACTATCTAAAATGGGGCGATAGGTGTCGAGGGTACTATCGATATTATTTTTCCACCAACAAGAGGGGCGCATCGTAATCTAAATACATTTTAATACCATTACATCAAAATGTATACGACGCAATAGATTTCATAAGATGTATGGTGGTTCTGCAATATTGTAACAAAAGATGAGCCTGAAGTTTGCATCGTTGGATTCCAACGAAAATCTTTGATTTTTTTTTATTTTTAATTAATTTTTTCCGGCACATTATGACTCCAGAATATATGTACAGGCTATAAAAAACGTTTAAAAAATTTTGAGGGCCCAGAATCCACCCTTATTGAGGGGTTGAAAGTGAAAAAAAATTATATCTCGGGTGATAATGACATTCCCAGTTTTCTTATTTGCGGCATAAATTTTGCGCATCTGCGAAAAGCCAGAAAAAAATTGGCAACGATTTCCAACTTCCGGACCCACCCTTATAGGGGAGTGAAAGTCGAATGAAAATCATATTTCCGCGGTTAAGAATTTCTCAGTTTTTTATTTGCGCCGATTGTTCCTAGTACCTAAAGAGACCCACAAAAGAAAATTGGGAACGATTTTCAACTAACGCAACCCGCCCTTATCGGGGGTGGGAGAGGGGGTGAAATTCGAATAAAAATTGTATTTCCGGCGATAAAGGGATTCCCAGTTTTTTTATTTGCGCCGATCGTTCCTAGTACCTAACGAAAGCCACAAAAAATTGGCAACGGTTTCCAACTTCCGGACCCACCCTTATAGGGGAGTGAAAGTCGAATGAAAATCATATTTCCGCTGGTAAAGAATTTCTCAGTTTTTTATTTGCGCCGATTGTTCCTAGTACCTAAAGAGACCCACAAAAAAAAATTGGGAACGATTTTCAACTAACGCAACCCGCCGTTATCGGGGGTGGGAGAGGGGGTGAAATTCGAATAAAAATTGTATTTCCGGCGATAAAGGGATTCCCAGTTTTTTTATTTGCGCCGATCGTTCCTAGTACCTAACGAAAGCCACAAAAAATTGGCAACGGTTTCCAAATTCCGGAACCCACCCTTATGGAAGAGTGAAAGTCGAATGAAAAGCGTATTTTCGCTGGTAAAGGATTTCTCAATTTTTTATTTGCGCTGATTGTTCTTAGTACGTAAAGAAACCCACAAAAAAATTGGGAACGATTTTCAACTTTCGGAAGCCGCCCTTATCGGAGGTGGGAGAGGGGGTGAAATTCGAATAATAATTGTATTTCCGGCGAAAAGGGATTCCCAGTTGTTTTATTTGCGCCGATCGTTCCTAGTACCTAACGAAAGCCACAAAAAAATTGGCAACGATTTCCAACTTCCGGAACCCGCCCTTATCGGAGGTGGGAGAGGGGGTGAAATTCGAATAAAAATTGTATTTCCGGCGATAAAGGGATTCCCAGTTTTTTTATTTGCGCCGATCGTTCCTAGTACCTATCGACAGCCACAAAAAAATTGGCAACGATTTCCAACTTCCGGAACCCGCCCTTATCGGGGGTGGGAGAGGGGGTCAAATTCGAATAAAAATTGTATTTCCGGCGAAAAGGGATTCCCAGTTGTTTTATTTGCGCCGATCGTTCCTAGTACCTAACGAAAGCCACAAAAAATTGGCAACGGTTTCCAACTTCCGGAACCCGCCCTTATGGAAGAGTGAAAGTCGAATGAAAAGCGTATTTTCGCTGGTAAAGGATTTCTCATTTTTTTATTTGCGCTGAATGTTCATAGTACCCAAAGAAACCCACAAAAAAATTGGGAACGATTTTCAAGTTTCGGAACCTGCCCTTGTCGGTGGTGGGAGAGGGGGCGAAATTCGAAAAATGTGTATTTCCGGCGATAAAGGGATTCCCAGTTTTTTTATTTGCGCCGACCGTTCCTAGTACCTAACGAAAGCCTCAAAAAAATTGGCAATGATTTCTAACTTCCGGAACCCACCCTTATGGGGGAGTGAAAGTCGAATGAAAATCGTATTTTCGCCGGTGAAGGATTTCCCAGTTTTTTTATTTGCGCTGATTGTTCCTAATACCTAACGAGACCCACAAAAAAATTGGGAACGATTTGCAACTTTCGGAACCCGCCCTTATCGGGTGTGGGAGAGGGGGTGAACTTCGAATAAAAATTGTATTCCCGGCGATAAAGGGATTCCCAGTTTTTTTTATTTGCGCCAATCGTGTCTAGTACCTAATGACGGCCACAAAAAAATTGGCAACGATTTCCAACTTCCGGAACCCGCCCTTATCGGGGCAGGAGAGGGGGTGAACTTCGAGTAAAAATTGTATTTCCGGCGATAAAGGGATTCCCAGTTTTTTTATTTGCGCCGACCGTTCCTAGTACCTAACGAAAGCTTCAAAAAAATTGGCAATGATTTCTAACTTCCGGAACCCACCCTTATGGGGGAGTGAAAGTCGAATGAAAATCGTGTTTTCGCCGGTGAAGGATTTCCCAGTTTTTTTATTTGCGCTGATTGTTCCTAATACCTAACGAGACCCACAAAAAAATTGGGAACGATTTTCAACTTTCGGAAGCCGCCCTTATCGGGGGCAGGAAAGGGGGTGAAATGCGAATAAAAATTGTATTTCCGGCGATAAAGGGATTCCCAGTTTTTTTATTTGCGCCGATCGTTTCTAGTACCTATCGAAAGCTACACAAAAATTGGCAACGATTTCCAACTTCCGGAACCCGCCCTTATCGGGGGTGGGAGAGGGGGTCAAATTCGAATAAAAATTGTATTTCCGGCGATAAAGGGATTCCCCAGTTTTTTTATTTGCGCCGATCGTTCCTAGTACCAAACGAAAGCCACAAAAAAATTGGTAACGATATTCAGCTTCCGGAAGCCGCCCTTATCGGGGGCGGGAGAGGGGGTCAAATTCGAATAAAAATTGGATTTCCAGCGATAAAGGGATTCCCAGTTTTTTTATTTGCGCCGATCGTTCCTAGCACCTAACGAAAGCCACAAAAAAATTGGCAACGATTTCCAACTTCCGGAACCCGCCCTTACCGGAGGTGGGAGAGGGGGTGAAATTCGAATTAAAATTGGATTTCCGGCGATAAAGGGATTCCCAGTTTTTTAATTTGCGCCGATCGTTCCTAGTACCTATCGAAAGCCACAAAAAAATTGGCACCGATTTCCTACTTCCGGAACCCGCCCTTATCGGGGGCGGGAGAGGGGGTCAAATTCGAATAAAAATTGGATTTCCAGCGATAAAGGGATTCCCGGTTTTTGTATTTGCGCCGATCGTTCCTAGCACCTAACGAAAGCCACAAAAAAATTGCCAACGATTTCCAACTTCCGGAACCCGCCCTTACCGGAGGTGGGAGAGGGGGTGAAATTCGAATTAAAATTGTATTTCCGGCGATAAAGGGATTCCCAGTTTTTTTATTTGCGCCGATCATTCCTAGCACCTAACGAAAGCCACAAAAAAATTGGCAACGATTTCCAACTTCCGGAACCCGCCCTTATCGGGGATGGGAGAGGGGGTCAAATTCGAATAAAAATTGTATTTCCGGCGATAAAGGGGTTCCCAGTTTTTTTATTTGCGCCGATCGTTCCTAGTACCTAACGAAAGCCACAAAAAAATTGGCAACGATTTCCAACTTCCGGAACCCGCCCTTATCGGCGGCGGGAGAGGGGGTCAAATTCGAATAAAAATTCTATTTCCGGCGATAAAGGGATTCTCTGTTTTTTTATTTGCGCCGATCGTTCCTAGTACCTATCGAAAGCCACAAAAAAATTGGCAACGATTTCCAACTTCCGCAACCCGCCCTTATCGGGGGCGGGGGAGAGGGTCTAATTCGAATAAAAATTGTATTTCCGGCGATAAAGGGATTCTCAGTTTTTTTATTTGCGCCGATCGTTCCTAGTACCGAATGATAGCCACAAAAAAATTGGCAACGACTTCCAACTTCCGGCACCCGCCCTTATCGGAGGTGGGAGAGGGGTGAAATTCGAATAAAAAATGTATTTTCGGCGATAAAGGGAGTCCCAGTTTTTTTTATTTGCTTCAGACATTCCTAGTACCTAATGAAAGCCACAAAAAATTGGCAACCATTTCCAACTTCCGGAACCCGCCCTTATCGGGTGTGGGAGAGGGGGTCAAATTCGAATAAAAATTGTATTTCCGGCGATAAAGGGATTCCCAGTTTTTTTAGTTGTGCCGATCGTTCCTAGCACCTAACGAAAGCCACAAAAAAATTGGCAACGATTTCTACCTTCCGGAACCCACCCTTATGGGGGAGTGAACGTCGAATGAAAATCGTATTTTCGCCGGTGAAAGATTTCCCAGTTTCTTTGTTTGCGCTGATTGTTCCTAATACCTAAAGAGACCCACAAAAAAATTGGGAACGATTTTCAACTTTCGGCAGCCGCCCTTATCGGGGGCAGGAAAGGGGGTGAAATTCGAATAAAAATTGTATTTCCGGCGATAAAGGGATTCCCAGTTTTTTTATTTACGCCGATCGTTCCTAGTACCTATCGAAAGTCACAAAAAAATTGGCAACGATTTCCAACTTTCGGAACCCGCCCTTATCGGGGGCGGGAGAGGGCGTCAAATTCGACTAAAAATTGTATGTCCGGCGATAAAGGAACTTCCAGTTTTTTTATTTGCGCCGATCGTTCCTACTACCTAACGAAAGCCACAAAAAAATTGGCAACGATTTCCAACTTTCGGAACCCGCCCTTATCGGGGGTGGGAGAGGGGATCAAATTCGAATAAAAATTGTATTTCCGGCGATAAAGAGATTCCCCAGTTTTTTTATTTGCGCCGATCGTTCCTAGTACCAAACGAAAACCACAAAAAAATTGGTAACGATTTTCAACTTTCGGAACCTGCCCTTATCGGTGGTGGGAGAGGGGGTGAACTTCGAGTAAAAATTGTATTTCCGGCGATAAAGGGATTCCCAGTTTTTTTATTTGCGCCGACCGTTCCTAGTACCTAACGAAAGCTTCAAAAAAATTGGCAATGATTTCTAACTTCCGGAACCCACCCTTATGGGGGAGTGAAAGTCGAATGAAAATCGTGTTTTCGCCGGTGAAGGATTTCCCAGTTTTTTTATTTGCGCTGATTGTTCCTAATACCTAACGAGACCCACAAAAAAATTGGGAACGATTTTCAACTATCGGAAGCCGCCCTTATCGGGGGCAGGAAAGGGGGTGAAATGCGAATAAAAATTGTATTTCCGGCGATAAAGGGATTCCCAGTTTTTTTATTTGCGCCGATCGTTCCTAGTACCTATCGAAAGCTACACAAAAATTGGCAACGATTTCCAACTTCCGGAACCCGCCCTTATCGGGGGTGGGAGAGGGGGTCAAATTCGAATAAAAATTGTATTTCCGGCGATAAAGGGATTCCCCAGTTTTTTATTTGCGCCGATCGTTCCTAGTACCAAACGAAAGCCACAAAAAAATTGGTAACGATATTCAGCTTCCGGAAGCCGCCCTTATCGGGGGCGGGAGAGGGGGTCAAATTCGAATAAAAATTGGATTTCCAGCGATAAAGGGATTCCCAGTTTTTTTATTTGCGCCGATCGTTCCTAGCACCTAACGAAAGCCACAAAAAAATTGGCAACGATTTCCAACTTCCGGAACCCGCCCTTACCGGAGGTGGGAGAGGGGGTCAAATTCGAATAAAAATTGGATTTCCAGCGATAAAGGGATTTCCAGTTTTTTTATTTGCGCCGATCGTTCCTAGCACCTAACGAAAGCCACAAAAAAATTGGCAACGATTTCCAACTTCCGGAACCCGCCCTTACCGGAGGTGGGAGAGGGGGTGAAATTCGAATTAAAATTGGATTTCCGGCGATAAAGGGATTCCCAGTTTTTTAATTTGCGCCGATCGTTCCTAGTACCTATCGAAAGCCACAAAAAAATTGGCACCGATTTCCTACTTCCGGAACCCGCCCTTATCGGGGGCGGGAGAGGGGTTCAAATTCGAATAAAAATTGGATTTCCAGCGATAAAGGGATTCCCGGTTTTTGTATTTGCGCCGATCGTTTCTAGCACCTAACGAAAGCCACAAAAAAATTGCCAACGACTTCCAACTTCCGGAACCCGCCCTTACCGGAGGTGGGAGAGGGGGTGAAATTCGAATTAAAATTGTATTTCCGGCGATAAAGGGATTCCCAGTTTTTTTATTTGCGCCGATCATTCCTAGCACCTAACGAAAGCCACAAAAAAATTGGCAACGATTTCCAACTTCCGGAACCCGCCCTTATCGGGGATGGGAGAGGGGGTCAAATTCGAATAAAAATTGTATTTCCGGCCATAAAGGGGTTCCCAGTTTTTTTATTTGCGCCGATCGTTCCTAGTACCTAACGAAAGCCACAAAAAAATTGGCAACGATTTCCAACTTCCGGAACCCGCCCTTATCGGCGGCGGGAGAGGGGGTCAAATTCGAATAAAAATTCTATTTCCGGCGATAAAGGGATTCTCTGTTTTTTTATTTGCGCCGATCGTTCCTAGTACCTATCGAAAGCCACAAAAAAATTGGCAACGATTTCCAACTTCCGCAACCCGCCCTTATCGGGGGCGGGGGAGAGGGTCTAATTCGAATAAAAATTGTATTTCCGGCGATAAAGGGATTCTCAGTTTTTTTATTTGCGCCGATCGTTCCTAGTACCGAATGATAGCCACAAAAAAATTGGCAACGACTTCCAACTTCCGGCACCCGCCCTTATCGGAGGTGGGAGAGGGGTGAAATTCGAATAAAAAATGTATTTTCGGCGATAAAGGGATTCCCAGTTTTTTTTATTTGCTTCAGACATTCCTAGTACCTAATGAAAGCCACAAAAAATTGGCAACCATTTCCAACTTCCGGAACCCGCCCTTATCGGGTGTGGGAGAGGGGGTCAAATTCGAATAAAAATTGTATTTCCGGCGATAAAGGGATTCCCAGTTTTTTTAGTTGTGCCGATCGTTCCTAGCACCTAACGAAAGCCACAAAAAAATTGGCAACGATTTCTACCTTCCGGAACCCACCCTTATGGGGGAGTGAACGTCGAATGAAAATCGTATTTTCGCCGGTGAAAGATTTCCCAGTTTCTTTGTTTGCGCTGATTGTTCCTAATACCTAAAGAGACCCACAAAAAAATTGGGAACGATTTTCAACTTTCGGCAGCCGCCCTTATCGGGGGCAGGAAAGGGGGTGAAATTCGAATAAAAATTGTATTTCCGGCGATAAAGGGATTCCCAGTTTTTTTATTTACGCCGATCGTTCCTAGTACCTATCGAAAGTCACAAAAAAATTGGCAACGATTTCCAACTTCCGGAACCCGCCCTTATCGGGGGCGGGAGAGGGCGTCAAATTCGACTAAAAATTGTATGTCCGGCGATAAAGGAACTTCCAGTTTTTTTATTTGCGCCGATCGTTCCTACTACCTAACGAAAGCCACAAAAAAATTGGCAACGATTTCCAACTTTCGGAACCCGCCCTTATCGGGGGTGGGAGAGGGGATCAAATTCGAATAAAAATTGTATTTCCGGCGATAAAGAGATTCCCCAGTTTTTTTATTTGCGCCGATCGTTCCTAGTACCAAACGAAAACCACAAAAAAATTGGTAACGATTTTCAACTTTCGGAACCTGCCCTTATCGGTGGTGGGAGAGGGGGTGAACTTCGAGTAAAAATTGTATTTCCGGCGATAAAGGGATTCCCAGTTTTTTTATTTGCGCCGACCGTTCCTAGTACCTAACGAAAGCTTCAAAAAAATTGGCAATGATTTCTAACTTCCGGAACCCACCCTTATGGGGGAGTGAAAGTCGAATGAAAATCGTGTTTTCGCCGGTGAAGGATTTCCCAGTTTTTTTATTTGCGCTGATTGTTCCTAATACCTAACGAGACCCACAAAAAAATTGGGAACGATTTTCAACTATCGGAAGCCGCCCTTATCGGGGGCAGGAAAGGGGGTGAAATGCGAATAAAAATTGTATTTCCGGCGATAAAGGGATTCCCAGTTTTTTTATTTGCGCCGATCGTTCCTAGTACCTATCGAAAGCTACACAAAAATTGGCAACGATTTCCAACTTCCGGAACCCGCCCTTATCGGGGGTGGGAGAGGGGGTCAAATTCGAATAAAAATTGTATTTCCGGCGATAAAGGGATTCCCCAGTTTTTTATTTGCGCCGATCGTTCCTAGTACCAAACGAAAGCCACAAAAAAATTGGTAACGATATTCAGCTTCCGGAAGCCGCCCTTATCGGGGGCGGGAGAGGGGGTCAAATTCGAATAAAAATTGGATTTCCAGCGATAAAGGGATTCCCAGTTTTTTTATTTGCGCCGATCGTTCCTAGCACCTAACGAAAGCCACAAAAAAATTGGCAACGATTTCCAACTTCCGGAACCCGCCCTTACCGGAGGTGGGAGAGGGGGTCAAATTCGAATAAAAATTGGATTTCCAGCGATAAAGGGATTCCCAGTTTTTTTATTTGCGCCGATCGTTCCTAGCACCTAACGAAAGCCACAAAAAAATTGGCAACGATTTCCAACTTCCGGAACCCGCCCTTACCGGAGGTGGGAGAGGGGGTGAAATTCGAATTAAAATTGGATTTCCGGCGATAAAGGGATTCCCAGTTTTTTAATTTGCGCCGATCGTTCCTAGTACCTATCGAAAGCCACAAAAAAATTGGCACCGATTTCCTACTTCCGGAACCCGCCCTTATCGGGGGCGGGAGAGGGGTTCAAATTCGAATAAAAATTGGATTTCCAGCGATAAAGGGATTCCCGGTTTTTGTATTTGCGCCGATCGTTTCTAGCACCTAACGAAAGCCACAAAAAAATTGCCAACGACTTTCAACTTCCGGAACCCGCCCTTACCGGAGGTGGGAGAGGGGGTGAAATTCGAATTAAAATTGTATTTCCGGCGATAAAGGGATTCCCAGTTTTTTTATTTGCGCCGATCATTCCTAGCACCTAACGAAAGCCACAAAAAAATTGGCAACGATTTCCAACTTCCGGAACCCGCCCTTATCGGGGATGGGAGAGGGGGTCAAATTCGAATAAAAATTGTATTTCCGGCCATAAAGGGGTTCCCAGTTTTTTTATTTGCGCCGATCGTTCCTAGTACCTAACGAAAGCCACAAAAAAATTGGCAACGATTTCCAACTTCCGGAACCCGCCCTTATCGGCGGCGGGAGAGGGGGTCAAATTCGAATAAAAATTCTATTTCCGGCGATAAAGGGATTCTCTGTTTTTTTATTTGCGCCGATCGTTCCTAGTACCTATCGAAAGCCACAAAAAAATTGGCAACGATTTCCAACTTCCGCAACCCGCCCTTATCGGGGGCGGGGGAGAGGGTCTAATTCGAATAAAAATTGTATTTCCGGCGATAAAGGGATTCTCAGTTTTTTTATTTGCGCCGATCGTTCCTAGTACCGAATGATAGCCACAAAAAAATTGGCAACGACTTCCAACTTCCGGCACCCGCCCTTATCGGAGGTGGGAGAGGGGTGAAATTCGAATAAAAAATGTATTTTCGGCGATAAAGGGATTCCCAGTTTTTTTTATTTGCGTCAGACATTCCTAGTACCTAATGAAAGCCACAAAAAATTGGCAACCATTTCCAACTTCCGGAACCCGCCCTTATCTGGTGTGGGAGAGGAGGTCAAATTCGAATAACAATTGTATTTCCGGCGATAAAGGGATTCCCAGTTTTTTTAGTTGTGCCGATCGTTCCTAGCACCTAACGAATGCCACAAAAAAATTGGCAACGATTTCTACCTTCCGGAACCCACCCTTATGGGGGAGTGAAAGTCGAATGAAAATCGTATTTTCGCCGGTGAAAGATTTCCCAGTTTCTTTGTTTGCGCTGATTGTTCCTAACACCTAAAGAGACCCACAAAAAAATTGGGAACGATTTTCAACTTTCGGCAGCCGCCCTTATTGGGGGCAGGAAAGGGGGTGAAATTCGAATAAAAATTGTATTTCCGGCGATAAACGGATTCCCAGTTTTTTTATTTGCGCCGATCGTTCCTAGTACCTAACGAAAGCCACAAAAAAATTGGCAACGATTTCCAACTTCCGGAACCCGCCCTTATCGGGGGCGGGAGAGGGGGTCAAATTCGACTAAAAATTGTATTTCCGGCCATCTAGGGATTCCCAGTTTTTTTATTTGCGCCGATCGTTTCTAGTACCAAACGAAAGCCACAGAAAAATTGGCAACTATTTCCAACTTCCGGAACCCGCCCTTATCGGAGGTGGGAGAGGGGGTGAAATTCGAATAAAAATTGTATTTCCGGCGATAAAGGGATTCCCAGTTTTTTTATTTGCGCCGATCGTTCCTAGTACCTATCGAAAGCTACAAAAAAATCGGCAACTATTTCCAACTTCCGAAACACGCCCTTATCGGCGGCGGGAGAGGGGGTCAAATTCGAATAAAAATTCTATTTCCGGCGATAAAGGGATTCTCTGTTTTTTTATTTGCGCCGATCGTTCCTAGTACCTATCGAAAGCCACAAAAAAATTGGCAACGATTTCCAACTTCCGCAACCCGCCCTTATCGGGGGCGGGGGAGAGGGTCTAATTCGAATAAAAATTGTATTTCCGGCGATAAAGGGATTCTCAGTTTTTTTATTTGCGCCGATCGTTCCTAGTACCGAATGATAGCCACAAAAAAATTGGCAACGACTTCCAACTTCCGGCACCCGCCCTTATCGGAGGTGGGAGAGGGGTGAAATTCGAATAAAAAATGTATTTTCGGCGATAAAGGGATTCCCAGTTTTTTTTATTTGCGTCAGACATTCCTAGTACCTAATGAAAGCCACAAAAAATTGGCAACCATTTCCAACTTCCGGAACCCGCCCTTATCGGGTGTGGGAGAGGGGGTCAAATTCGAATAAAAATTGTATTTCCGGCGATAAAGGGATTCCCAGTTTTTTTAGTTGTGCCGATCGTTCCTAGCACCTAACGAAAGCCACAACAAAATTGGCAACGATTTCTAACTTCCGGAACCCACCCTTATGGGGGAGTGAAAGTCGAGTGAAAATCGTATTTTCGCCGGTGAAGGATTTCCCAGTTTTTTTATTTGCGCTGATTGTTCCTAATACCTAAAGAAACCCACAAAAAAATTGGGAACGATTTTCAACTTTCGGAAGCCTCCCTTATCGGGGGTGGGAGAGGGGGTAAAATTCGAATAAAAATTGTATTTCCGGCGATAAAGGGATTCCCAGTTTTTTTATTTGCGCCGATCTTTCCTAGTATCTATCGAAAGCCACAAAAAAATGGGCAACGATTTCCAACTTCCGGAACCCGCCCTCATCGGGGGTGGGAAAGGGGGTCAAATTCGAATGAAAATTGTATTTCCGGCGATAAAGGGATTCCCCAGTTTTTTTATTTGCGCCGATCGTTCCTAGTACCAAACGAAAGCCACAAAAAAATTGGTAACGATTTTCAGCTTCCGGAAGCCGCCCTTATCGGGTGTGGGAGAGGGGGTGAACTTCGAATAAAAATTGTATTCCCAGCGATAAAGGGATTCCCAGTTTTTTATTTGCGCCGATCGTTCCTAGTACCTAACGAAAGCCACAAAAAAATTGGCTACGATTTCCAACTTCCGGAACCCGCCCTTATCGGGGGAGGGAGAGCGGGTGAAATTCGAATAAAAATTGTATTTCCGGCGATAAAGGGATTCCCAGTTTTTGTATTTGCGCCGATCGTTCCTAGTACCTATCGAAAGCCAGAGAAAAATTGGCAACGATTTTCAACTTTCGGAACCCACTCTTATGAGGGCATCATGCCCAATCGATAACCGTGCGAGGCTTTACCATTATCGGGCTACCCATTTGAGAAAATTGCTCGACCCTTTTGCACACCGAAATTCGCAAGTAATTGTCCGTGAAGAAACATGCACTTTTCCAGAACCGCGCCTTATTGAAGTATAAAAACATGGGGCGATTCCCCGCTCGCCCACCTCTTTTCCTAAGAAGACTGATCCATCGTTAGAGTGCGATGCGAATTAATTTTTTGGTTGGCTGATGGTTTTTCTGGACAAAATTTCCTACGAGAATCGGTTACTTATTTTTTTAGATGCTCATTTAGAGATCTACAATTCGAAAATGCAAAAAAATTCATCATAGTAAAAATAAGGCAATACAAATTTAACCTAAATCATTCTTTACGTTCGAGCAATCCAAACAAACTCCAACACCATCCTTTCTATACACGGATCATTTAGGCGTTTTTCCACACTATTCTTGAGGTTGTACTGTTTTCTCACTCCCGCTTGAGCGTCTGCCTACACTTCAAATCCGCTCTCATCTAGCTACAATGCCACGCTTGATTTTTTTGGCATCCCAGGCGGCACGGGCAGTGCGTCGACGGGAAGGGACCGTATTACTTCGTGTGCGAGTAAATATGCCTCGCTTCAACGAGTTAGCGCTGCGTGCGAAGCCTTCCCCCACCGCTCTCAGCCAACAGACATAAATCCCGCCGAATGAATAATTTCCGGGACAAACTTCCGAAAATCGGAATCCGAATTACGATCTGAAATTTGGCATACTCCTTCCTTTTAATACTTTAAGAGATCCCCTAAAAGGATTGGAGGCGAGGCGCCATAGTTGTCGAGATGTCGATTTTTGAACGTCATTTTTTTTAACGCGCTCCTACTATATCTAACTGGCGGGCTAAGCTCTGTGTATACCTATATATGTTTTCGTGCGCTCCGTTTTGTGCGAATGGTGTAGGGTCCGTGGAACACTGGTATGGGCGCAGAGCACCTCGGATGTGCGTGTGGAATAGTAGGGTGCGTGAAACACTAGTGTAAGCGCGGATCACCGCGGATCTACGTGCAATACCGAGATAGACACAGAGCGTCGTAAATTCATTTTTTGTTTGTTATTCCCGAGGTTATTTTTTGCAAGTGTAATAGATTTTTGAGATTCATTTATTAACTTTAAGAGATTTGGGATTTTTCATATTTTTTGCTTGTCTAGTGGCTGATTTTTCTTTGTTTTTTTCCTGTTTCTAATTTTTGGGATTTTGCATGGCTTTTAACATTTTTTTGAATTTTGTAGTTTTGAATTTTTTTAAATTATATTTTACGTGGTACATCATTATAATGCTTGGTAACCGGGCGTTGCATGCGATGGAGAAAGGGCTTCTACCCTTCAGATAGTAATATAGATATAGTAGGAGCGCGGTAAAATAACAACTTTCAAAAATTGATATCTCGAAAACTTTGGCGCGTCGCAAAAAATCCTTTTAAAGGATCTCTTTAAATATTATAAGGAAGGTGTATGCCAAATTTCAGAACGAAATTCGGTTTCCGTTTTTCGTATGTTTAGCCAAACACATTATCAATAGGAGTCAGATGGACTTAGCTTTACAATTATTTTTTCCGTAATTCCCGGTTCTGAACAACGGTGGGTTCCGTGAATCTAATAGCATTAGGAACTTCAATTGAGGTTTCTCCCGAAGAATCCCCTCAAAAACCTTTCGAGGCGTCACCGAAATATCGACCGATTCGGAGAAGATTGAATATGTACAAATCGGCTGTTTGTCCCACACATTGCCTCTTGGTCGGTTCGACACTTCGCTTCAAATCGCATAGTATAGGAAGCGCGTATTACTATACTCGGGTCTACTGTAATACTCGGGTCCAGTGCAGCCAGATCGCGCGTAAAAGTTACCCCCTCTCTAGTCACCCGACGGCACGCGCGAGGCTTTTAGATGATTTCAATGCTTATAAATAAGCTCTTGATAACTCTGCGTTATTAATGTATACAAAAAACTGTATCGCGCACTCTGATCGCTTATTTTTTTAGTTTATACGTTAATTTAAATATAATAATAAATCTGAATTACAACTTATTTATCTTCTAAAAAATTGTTTACGCTTTACTCACACCCGTCCTTATTCCAAATAAATTATAATTCATTCAAATTATAATTCATAAAAGTAAGCGGAAATATATTTATATTCGTATTATTATATTAATTCTCATAGTTTCTTCAAGCGATAAAGCATTATCCCCAAAAACAATCCAATCATCCATCCGGCCGCAAATCGTAAGTACCAGAAAGTGCACATATACTACAAGCGATGAGACGGTTCCGTTGGTAGCGTTCCTGGCTTCAGTCCGCAGGGGCGAGGGATCGTTCCCCGCGCTCAGTGCTTTTTATTATCATTATATTATTACTATTAATTCTTATTTGATTAGTTATCATTATCATTTTAATTAGTTATCTTTAAGTGTCAAATAATTTATCGCGCACTGTGATTACTTATTTTATTAGTTTGTACGTTAATTTAAATATAATAATAAATCAACCGATGTGTTGGTCTAGTGGTTAGCGTACCTGCCTCTGAAATCAACACATCGGGAGGTCGCGGGTTCGAATCACCGTCTCGTAGTTGCGTCGAGAAATAAAAACACAGGCTCCAGTTGTACACAGATGTCGCGCACACGGACCGGTACGTGTGTGTGTCGGATGGATATGGCTGTAGCCTGTGAGGTATTTCTCGACGAAACGCGACTAGCTCCGAGGCTGGGAAGCGAACTCGTGACCGGCTGTATTGGTATAGGTTTTCCGCAGTTTCCCTATACCCATGACAGAAATGTCATGATGAATATAATACAGAGGGGGAAGTCGGCTGCGGCCGCAATGGGGAGAAAGATGATGAGGATGATGGAGAGAAAGAACAAGTGTAGAGCGGTGGACATA
Source organism: Ophion obscuratus (assembly GCA_964007375.1). Lineage (NCBI taxonomy): Eukaryota > Metazoa > Arthropoda > Insecta > Hymenoptera > Ichneumonidae > Ophion > Ophion obscuratus. The sequence continues at coordinate 13,780,705 of OZ023317.1, forward strand.
TAAGTGGAGCCTTGTAAAAAGCCGAAAAGGCTGTGCAAGTAAAACTTGAAATATATAATAATAAATCTAAATTACAACTTATTTATGTTCCAAAAAATTGATTACGCTTTACTCACACCGGTACTTACGATTCGCGGCCGGATAGATAATTGACTTGTTTTTGGGGATAGTGCTTTATCGCTTGATAAAAGTATGAGAATGAATATAATAATACGAATATAAATATATTTCCGCTTACTTTTATGAATGACAATTTATTTGGCATAGGGACGGGTGTGAGTAAAGGGTAAACAATTTTCTAGAAAATAAATAAGTTGTAATTACGATTTATTATTATATTCCAATTAACGTACAAACTAATAAAATAATCGGTCAAAGTGCGCGATAAATTGTTCGACACTAAAAGATAACTAATTAAAATAATAATGATAACTAATAAAAATAACTAATCAAATAAGAATTAATAGTAATAATAATTTAAAAATAAAAAAAAGCACAGCGCAGGGAACGATCCCGCGCCCCTTGCGGACCGAAGCCAGGAACGCTACCAACGGGACCATCTCATCGCTTGTAGAATATATGCACTTTCTGGTACTTACGATTCGCGGCCGGATGGGTGATTGGCTTGTTTTTGGGGATAATGCTTTATCGCTTGATGAAAGTATGAGAATTAATATAATAATACGAATATAAATATATTTCCTCTTACTTTTATGAATTATAATTTATTTGGCATAAGGACGGGTGTGAGTAAAGCGTAAACAATTTTTATAGAAGATAAATAAGTTGTAATTTAGATTTATTATTATATTCAAATTAACGTATAAACTAAAAAATAAGCGATCAGAGTTCGCGATACATTTTTTTGTATACATTAAGAACGCAGAGAATCAAGAGCTAAATAAGCATTGAAATCATCTAAAAGCCTCGCGCGTGCCGTCGGGTGACGTCACGCGCGAGCCGTGCTCAGATTGCTTTTTCCCTCGAAGCCTTCGTTTCGGCTTGGCCGCACATGAACGTGCTCAGCGTCCATGCATTGGTGTAGCGGCCGAAGGCGCGGTCGCAAAACTTCGACCGCGCTCAACTCTTTGCGAAGATGCCTGAGCGTCGCTCGGTCATGGACACGCGCTACTATGATTGCACGATGGGCGCGTAAGAGACTAGAGAGGGGGTAATTTTCTCGGGTCTCTCCCATGTACGACCGATGGTGCGTTCTCACTCGCACCCGCGCGCTGCGCTACGTTTTGCAAACCGACTATTCTCCTCTCGCGTGCGCGTATGTTTACATTTTCTATTCATTCGTTTCTGTTTCAAAGCAGTGCTGGAGTGCCTTCGGGTGTCTTCGGCTTCCTTCGACAATTGCGACCGTGCGAAAGTATATGCATGCGATTCACCGAGTTCCTTCATGTTCGACTATGGGTATCCCACTATTACTAGCCGGCGCATTACGTCGGGCCTAACCTCACCACTTTTATCCAGCAAATCTTTCATCTAAGTTGGAAATATATTACGCGCCGGCTAATTTTCTCAAAATGAAGAAAATGACTTCTTTACAGGAAAGAGCCTCATATTGACTTCTTTACAGGAAAGAGCCTCACTTTTTATGCGTTAATTATTCCGAATTTTTATTATGTTAAAATTATTCGACAACGTTGGTAAAGGATATTCTTTAGGAAAGAACCTTTTTCATAACATTGAAGTTTCCATCGTTCGAATGAAACGATTTTTTTCTTCATTTTTTGTTTCTTTTCTTTTTGGTATTATAGAAAGAGGTTTGGGTTTTTACCCAAATTGGAAGTTTTAAATAATTTTTTACAATATTTCAATTTCATACTTTCCAAATTTCAGGTATGCAGGCATATTAAGAAATGTTGAAAGCATATCCCTGATTTTTTAAAATAAACACCGACTGTAGGATTGTTTATGGCAGGTGGATAATGTACTACCCGGGTCAAATTGTCCCACAGTGTCACAATCGTGGCAAAATATAAATTTGTCATTGTCATTGTCAATAATGTTTTCCCGAAAATCAAGATTTACACTACGAACCCCCCCCCCCTCCCCGCCACTAAGTATAAAAAAATCGAACCCCCGAATTAATTCCAGGTGAAATCCTATTTCGACTGGACTACTTGCAGTAAACCCTTGCGCCGTGCTCATTAAATGGCAGGGTGTCAAGTGTACGCCGTGCAACTGTCCCCTGTGTCAACTCTCCCCGTTCAACTGTACGCCTGTTCAACTGTCCCCTGTGTCAACTCTCCCCAAACCCAAGCGTACACCGCAGCAGCCTGCCATTTCCCCGACGCTCGCGTATCCCCACTCTTCAGATTCAAGCCGGGCATTTCTTGCTACCTTTTTGAACTCGCACGGTGTCTCAACTCGCCACGCGTAGTGTGTGCTCAACTTACGTTTTCATACCCGGGAACGAGAAATATACAAGCAAAATGTTTTCACATTTACCGACTACCCGCTCTGTCAGTTCTCTAGTTTATCGACTGATTTTTAATGGAAATTTCACGAGCGGCATTTTCTTATAGCTTTAATCTTTAATAATGCCACGAACATATATGTAGTCTCCTAAAATTTTAATTCCTCCATAATTCGCGGAAAAAAGCGTCATTTTTGAGTACTTGAGAATAACAATAAGCAATACTAAGAGAACTGAAAACTCATATAATAATCGTGTGAAAGAAAAACTGGTGGCCTCGTACAGTTGGACAGATTTTCGTTGCCGTCGAGAGGTGGATTTTCGTTGCGGTTGAAGAGGATGTTTAATATTGTTCTGAATTTCATTTCTTGTGGCTCTTGATTTATTCTTAAAAATCATTGTGCACAGTCTACATTTTATAATCAACTTTTTAATCATCAAAAATACCGATGAAAAAATCATATGCATTTACAAGAAATTAATATCATGAAAAGAGTCCTTTCATTACAGATTGAAACGTCCACATTATTATTACCCATGTTGTTCATATACTTAATGCCAAAGAACAGTGCATGTCGGATATATTTATTATTCATTAATGTGTAACATATCGGCTACTATGTATGAAAAAATTGAATCATCGTATAACATGAATACGCTGTGTTGAAAAGCGCAGAATCATTAAGGGGGGGGGGGGAGGGTAAGGATAATTTGCTATAAAAAAAGCATATTTTCGATATTTTTTGTTGAAGACACTGTTTATATATATTTATTTATATAATTAGTATAAAATAAAAGGACATTTGAAGAGTATTCTGTGAAATTTTCGTTAATAATTGTGCAGAAATGAGCCAGTGACAGCAAATCTTCTCAGACGCCACAAAAAAAAAGTTACATTGCGGTGAACTGCTTAACTCACCACTGGATTATCCGAAAAAAAATCCAAGAAGATTATATTAGTTCGTAAGTTTCTTGAGGTAACGCTGTCGAGTTTTTATTTTTATTTTTTTTGTTTTCAATTTTTATTCACACCTAGAAGACAAAATAGCGAATTAAAATTATGAAAACAAAAACTCGACAGCGTTACCTCAAGAAACTTATTAACTAATACAATCTTCTTGAGTTTTTTTTTCTCGGATGGTCCAATGATGAGTTATGCAGTTCACTGCAATTTTTTGGAGGTGTCTGCAAAGATGTGCTGTCAATGGCTCCTTTCCGCATAATTGTTAATGACAATCTTACAGAATTTTCGTCAAATGTCGTTTTATTATATGCTTCTCACAAAAAATAAATATATATCAACTGTGTCGTAAAAAAAAAATATCCTAAATATGCTTTTTTCCGCAGGGAAAAAACCTTACCCCCCCCCCCCCCCCCGGCCCCTTAACACGTCGGGCCACCCTGGCCACTCGAAAAATGGGTATTATTTTCTAAAAGTCACAAACTCAACAGTATAAAACAATATATGTTAATTTTTTAACCTAAGGTAAGAAACAGCTTTGAAAATGCCTCAAATAAATTTTATTTTAAAGTATTATAAGACCAATATTCACCAATGTAAGAATCATGAAAAAAAACAGTTTTTTTTTCACGTCGCCAAGTAACGAAGTAACTTGGCTCGGATCAGTACAGTAAATACTGAAGCGAAGGAACGGATTTATAGATAAAAGGATCATTGTCGAATTTTTGTCAATACTTGTGGTTTTATTTATTTAACTCTTTAAAATAATGCGCAGCCGTTTCAGATTTTTTTATGCTACGATTCACATCCTACATATAGGATAAAATAAATATATAGAACTAAATAAAATTGTAGAACATCTTGCGAAAGATTAAGGTTTAAAAAAATGTTCCTTGTTTTATTTTTATTGTTTCTTTTTTTTCACTCTGGCGTACCAAATCGATCATTTTGAAAAAATTATATAATCTAATAAGGTGCCCAAAGATTATATGAAAACAAATTCGTTATTGTACCCCAAGTGGATTATAGTAAAAAAAATAAAACAAGGAACATTTTTTTAAACCTTAATCTTTCGCAAGATGTTCTACAATTTTATTTAGTTCTATATATTTATTTTATCCTATATGTAGGATGTGAATCGTAGCATAAAAAAATCTGAAACGGCTGCGCATTATTTTAAAGAGTTAAATAAATAAAACCACAAGTATTGACAAAAATTCGACAATGATCCTTTTATCTATAAATCCGTTCCTTCGCTTCAGTATTTACTGTACTGATCCGAGCCAAGTTACTTCGTTACTTGGCGACGTGAAAAAAAAAACTGTTTTTTTTCATGATTCTTATATTGGTGAATATTGGTCTTATAATACTTTAAAATAAAATTTATTTGAGGCATTTTCAAAGCTGTTTCTTACCTTAGGTTAAAAAATTAACATATATTGTTTTATACTGTTGAGTTTGTGACTTTTAGAAAATAATACCCATTTTTCGAGTGGCCAGGGTGGCCCGACGTGTTAAGGGGCCGGGGGGGGGGGTAAGGTTTTTTCCCTGCGGAAAAAAGCATATTTAGGATATTTTTTTTTACGACACAGTTGATATATATTTATTTTTTGTGAGAAGCATATAATAAAACGACATTTGACGAAAATTCTGTAAAATTGTCATTAACAATTATGCGGAAAGGAGCCATTGACAGCACATCTTTGCAGACACCTCCAAAAAATTGCAGTGAACTGCATAACTCATCATTCGACCATCCGAGAAAAAAAAATCCAAGAAGATTGTATTAGTTAATAAGTTTCTTGAGGTAACGCTGTCGAGTTTTTGTTTTCATAATTTTAATTCGCTATTTTGTCTTCTAGGTGTGAATAAAAATTGAAAACAAAAAAAATAAAAATAAAAACTCGACAGCGTTACCTCAAGAAACTTACGAACTAATACAATCTTCTTGGATTTTTTTTCGGATAATCCAGTGGTGAGTTATGCAGTTCACCGCAATGTAACTTTTTTTTTGTGGCGTCTGAGAAGATTTGCTGTCACTGGCTCATTTCTGCACAATTATTAACGAAAATTTCACAGAATACTCTTCAAATGTCCTTTTATTTTATACTAATTATATAAATAAATATATATAAACAGTGTCTTCAACAAAAATATCGAAAATATGCTTTTTTTATAGCAAATTATCCTTACCCCCCCCCCCCCCCCCCCCCTTAATGATTCTGCGCTTTTCAACACAGCGTATTCATGTTATACGATGATTCAATTTTTTCATACATAGTAGCCGATATGTTACACATTAATGAATAATAAATATATCCGACATGCACTGTTCTTTGGCATTAAGTATATGAACAACATGGGTAATAATAATGTGGACGTTTCAATCTGTAATGAAAGGACTCTTTTCATGATATTAATTTCTTGTAAATGCATATGATTTTTTCATCGATATTTTTGATGATTGAAAAGTTGATTATAAAATGTAGACTGTGCACAATGATTTTTAAGAATAAATCAAGAGCCACAAGAAATGAAATTCAGAACAATATTAAACATCCTCTTCAACCGCAACGAAAATCCACCTCTCGACGGCAACGAAAATCTGTCCAACTGTACGAGGCCACCAGTTTTTCTTTCACACGATTATTATATGAGTTTTCAGTTCTCTTAGTATTGCTTATCGTTATTCTCAAGTACTCAAAAATGACGCTTTTTTCCGCGAATTATGGAAGAATTAAAATTTTAGGAGACTACATATATGTTCGTGGCATTATTAAAGATTAAAGCTATAAGAAAATGCCGCTCGTGAAATTTCCATTCAAAATCAGTCGCTAAACTAGAGAACTGACAGAGCGGGTAGTCGGTAAATGTGAAAACATTTTGCTTGTATATTTCTCGTTCCCGGGTATGGAAACGTAAGTTGAGCACACACTACGCGTGGCGAGTTGAGACACCGTGCGAGTTCAAAAAGGTAGCAAGAAATGCCCGGCTCGAATCTGAAGAGTGGGGATACGCGAGCGTCGGGGAAATGGCGGGCTGCTGCGGTGTACACTTGGGTTTGGGGAGAGTTGACACAGGGGACAGTTGAACAGGCGTACAGTTGAACGGGGAGAGTTGACACAGGGGACAGTTGCACGGCGTACACTTGACACCCTGCCCATTAAATAGCATAAACATACGAAGCGCGCCCTACTGTATTTATGGTGCTTTCTCGATTGGGCCTTCCCCCGTGCTACGGACGATGTTGAGTTTGCACTCGCACCCGCGCGTATTGCTATGCTTGGTGAGGCCATCCCTTCTCCTTTCGCCTGATCGTCTGCTCGTTCGGTTATTGCTGGAGTGCCGTCGGTTAGGTACGGGTACCTTCAACAGCTCTAGTGGGACCAACAAAAAAACGGAACACCACCTTTACTCACTCTCGTGCGTACATAGCGTGCGATACAGCGAATGCGATAAAGTGACGCTATGCGTGTTTCACTACTGCAAACCAGCCTGTCTAGCCGAAGCTACCCCCTCTACTCTTTTTCAGGCCGCGTCTCGTTAACGCGGACTTACTCCCCGTCTAATCGTTGATTATTGTTCATTTTTGTCGAGATTTTTTACTATCCATTGACCCGCGTAAAGAAAATATGGTGTTGGAGTTTGTTTGGATTGCTCGAACGTGAAGAATGATTAAGTTTATATTTTTCTGACTTATTTTCACTCATCAAATTTTTTTGAATTTTTGAATGATAGATCTTTAAATGAGCATCTTGAAAAATGAGTAAACGATTTTTTAGGCAAAGTTTTCCAGGAAAACTTTGGAAGTTTTCAAACATTCAAACATTCAAACATGGAAGTTTGAATCTTCATAGAAAAAGACGTGGGAAAAGACGGAAGTCGCTTCATGTTGTTTACTCCAATAAGGTGGGGTTCTGAAAAAGTGCATGTTTTTTCGTTGACAATTATTTGCGAATTTCACTGTGAAAAAAGCCGAGCAATTTTCTCAAGTGGGTAGCCCGATAGTGATAAAGCCTCGCAAGGTTATCGATTCGGCATAATGCGCCCATAGGGGTGGGTTCCGGAAGTTGGAAATCGTTGACAATTTTTTTGTGGCTTTCCTTAGGTACTAGTAACAATCGGCGAAAATTGAAAAAAAAAACTGGGAATCCCTTTACCGCCGGAAATACGATTTTCATTCGACTTTCACTCCCTCACAAGCGTGGGTTCCGGAAGTTGAAAATCGTTCCCAATTTTTTTGTGGCTTTCCTTAAGTACTACAAACAAACGGAGCAAAAAAATTGGAAATCCCTTTACCGCCGGAAATACGATTTTCATTCAACTTTCACTACCCCAGTAGGGTGGGTTCCGGAAGTTGGAAATCATTGCCAATATTTTGGTGACTTTACTTAGGTTCTAGAAACAATAGGCGCAAATAAAAAAAAACTGGGAATCCCTTTATCGTCGGAAGTACAATGTGTATGCGAATTTCACTTCCTCTCCCACCCCCGATAAGGGCGGGTTACGGAAGTTGGAAATCGTTGCCAATTTTTTTCTGGCTTTCGTTAGATACTAGGAACGATCGGCGCAATAAAAAAAAATGGGAATCCCTTTATCGCCGGAACTACAATTTTTATTCGAATTTCACGCCCTATCCCACCCCCCATAAAAGGCGGGTTCCGGAAGTTGGAAATCGTTGCCAATTTTTTTGTGGCTTTCGTTAGGTACTAGGAACGATCGGCGCAAATAAAAAAACTGGGAATCCCTTTATCGCGGGAAATACAATTTTTATTCGAATTTAACCCCCTCTCCCACCCCCGATAAGGGCGGGTTCCGGCAGTTAGAAATCGTTGCTAATTTTTTTGTAGATTTCGTTAGGTGCTAGGAACGATCGGCGCAAATAAAAAGACTGGGAATCCCTTTATCGCCGGAAATACAATTTTAATTCGAATTTCACCCCCTCTCCCACCTCCGATAAGGGCGGGTTCCGGAAGTTGGAAATCGTTTCCAATTTTTTTGTGGCTTTCGTTAGGTACTAGGAACGATCGGCGCAAATAAAAAAACTGGAAGTCCCTTTATCGCCGGAAATACAATTTTTAGTCGAATTTGACCCCCTCTCCCGCCCCCGATAAGGGCGGGTTCCGGAAGGTGGAAATCGTTGCCAATTTTTTTGTCACTTTCGATAGGTACTAGGAACGATCGGCGTAAATAAAAAAACTGGGAATCCCTTTATCGCCGGAAATACAATTTTTATTCGAATGTCACGCCCTCTCCTGCCCCCGATAAGGGCGGCTTCCGAAAGTTAAAAATCGTTCCCAATTTTTTTGTAGGTCTCTTTAGGTATTAGGAACAATCAGCGCAAACAAAGAAACTGGGAAATCTTTCACCGGCGAAAATACGATTTTCATTCGACTTTCACTCCCCCATAAGGGTGGGTTCCGGAAGGTAGAAATCGTTGCCAATTTTTTTGTGGCTTTCGTTAGGTGCTAGGAATGATCGGCGCAAATAAAAAAACTGGGAATCCCTTTATCGCCGGAAATACAATTTTAATTCGAATTTCACCCCCTCTCCCACCTCCGGTAAGGGCGGGTTCCGGAAGTTGGAAATCGTTGCCAATTTTTTTGTGGCTTTCGTTAGGTGCTAGGAACGATCGGCGCAAATAAAAAAACTGGGAATCCCTTTATAGCTGGAAATCCAATTTTTATTCGAATTTGACCCCCTCTCCCGCCCCCGATAAGGGCGGGTTCCGGAAGTTGAAAATCGTTGCCAATTTTTTTGTGGCTTTCGATAGGTACTAGGAACGATCGGCGCAAATTAAAAAACTGGGAATCCCTTTATCGCCGGAAATACAATTTTTATTCGAATTTCACCCCCTCTCGCACCTCCGATAAGGGCGGCTTCCGAAAGTTGAAAATCGTTCCCAATTTTTTTGTGGGTCTCTTTAGGTATTAGGAACAATCAGCGCAAATAAAAAACTGGAAAATCCTTCACCGGCGAAAATACGATTTACATTCGACTTTCACTCCCCCATAAGGGTGGGTTCCGGAAGTTATAAATCGTTGCCAATTTTTTTGTGGCTTTCGTTAGGTGCTAGGAACGATCGGCGCAAATAAAAAAACCGGGAATCCCTTTATCGCCGGAAATACAATTTCTATTCGAATTTCCCCCCTCTCCCGCCCCCGATAAAGGCGGGTTTCGGAAGTTGGAAAACGGTGCCAATTTTTTTGTGGTTTTCGATAGGTACTAGAAACGATCGGCGCAAATTAAAAAACTGGGAATCCCTTTATCGCCGGAAATACAATTTCTATTCGAATATGACCCCCTCTACCACCCTCAATACGGCGGGTTCCGGAATCTTGAAATAGTTGGCATTTTTTTGTGGCTTCCGATAGACACTAGGAATGATCGGCGCAAATAAAAAAACTGGGAATCCCTTTTTCGCCAGAAATACAATTGTTATTCGAATTTCACCCCCTCTCCCACCCCCGATAAGGGCGGCTTCCGAAAGTTGAAAAGCGTTCCCAATTTTTTTGTGGGTCTCTTTAGGTATTAGGAACAATCAGCGCAAAAAAAAATAGGAAATCCTTCTCCGGCGAAAATACGATTTTCATTCGACTTTCACTCCCCCATAAGGGTGGGTTCCCGAAGTTAGAAATCGTTGCCAATTTTTTTGTGGCTTTCGTCAGGTACTAGGAACGATCGGCGCAAATAAAAAAACTGGGAATCCCTTTATAGCCGGGAATAATTTTTTTTTTCGAATTTCACCCCCTCTCCCACCCCCGATAAGGGCAGGTTCCGAAAGTTGAAAATCGTTCCCAATTTTTTTATGGGCTTCTTTACGTACTAAGAACAATCAGCGCAAATCAAAAACTGAGAAATCCTTTACCAGCGGTAATACCCTTTTCATTCGACTTTTACTCCCCCACAAGAGTGGGTTCCGGAAGTTGGAAATCGTTGCCAATTTTTTTGTGGCATTTCGTAGACGCCCAAAATTGATGCCGCAAATAAAAAAACTGGGAATGTCATTATCACTCGAGATATAATTTTTTTCACTTTCAACCCCTCAATAAGGGTGGATTCTGGGCCCCCAAATTTTTTCAAACGTTTTGAAACCTGCCTAGCCTGTACAGATATTCTGGAGTCGTAATGAACCCGAAAAAAATTAATTAAAAATAAAAAAAATTTAAAGATTTTCGTTGGAATCCAACGATGCAAACTTCAGGCTCATCAACAGTAGCGACTTTTGCTATTTATATGCTTATTCTATATATTTAGCCGAATCGATCCCCCTTTGTTTCATCCCGGTGACGGCATTTGTTCATTAACAAAAATAAATTGTTATTCGCGAAAAGAGTCGTGCTGCCCGCACGATTAAATTCACAAAAGGTCGTCTGCTGCCAACCTGTATGACAGCAGCTACTTTTTAAATTCAGCTGCTTCTTGGTTATAATGAGACGAATCGATTGACCTATGATTTATCCCGATGCCGACTTTGTTAAGTTAATAAAAAAATTGTTATTCACGAATCGCGCATTCTTACTCGCTCGAAAAATCTGAAAAAGGCCGTCTGCTGCTAACGCGCATGACAGTAGCGACTTTTGCTATTTATGTGCTTATTCTATATAATTAGCCGAATCGATCCCCCTTTGTTTCATCCCGGTGACGGCATTTGTTCATTAACAAAAATAAATTGTTATTCGCGAAAAGAGTCGTGCTGGCCGCACGATTAAATTCACAAAAGGTCGTCTGCTGCCAACCTGCATGACAGCAGCTACTTTTTCAATTCAGCTACTTATTGTTAATAATGAGACGAATCGATTGACCTATGATCTAACCCGGTGCCGTCTTTGTTAAGTTAATTAAAAAATTGTTATTCGCGAATCGCGCCTCCTTACTCGCACGAAAAATCTCAGAAAGGCCATCTGCTGCTAACACGCATGACAGTAGCGCCTTTTTCCATTTACGTGATTATTTTATATACTTCGCCGAATCGATCCCCCTATGTTTCATCCCGGTGACGGCTTTTGTTAATTAAGAATAAAAACAGTTCCGCCATTCGGGTCTCCGTACGAATACGAATACGTCCGGACAAACGAAAATCGCTCATTATTTTTTTCCTGGCTTCTCTATGGTTGCTTTACCAATAACGCCAATAAAAAAGATGATTATTTTCATGCCGTGGGAGATACGATTTTTTACAACTTTTAACCCCCTCCGATAAGGGTGACTTCCGGCAAACGGAAATCGCTTATATTTTTTTCCTGGATTCTCTATGTTTGATTTACCCGCAACGCTAAAAAAGATGACTATTTTCATAGTGTGAGAGATACGATTTTTTAAACCAATTTTACCGCCTCCGATAAGGGTGACTTCCAGCAAACGAAAATCGCTCATTATTTTTTTCGTGGCTTCTCTATGGTTGGTTAACCCATAACGCCAACAAAAAAGATGACTATCTTCAAAGCGTGAGAGATTTTTTTTACCAATTTTACCCCCTCCGATAAGGGCGACTTCCGGCAAACGAAAATCGCCCATTATTTTTTTCCTGGCTTCTCTATAGTTGGTACACCCATAACGCCAATGAAAAAGATGACTATCTTCATAGCGTGAGAGATACGATTTTTTTACCAATCGTACCCTCTCCGATACAAGTGACTTCCGGCAAACGAAAATGGCTTATATTTTCTTCCCTTGCTTCTCTATGGACGCTTTACCCGGAACGCCAAAACAACGATGACTATCTTCATACCATGGAAGATAGCATATTTTTACAACTTTTACCCCCCGATAAGGGTGGGTTCCGGCAAACAAAAATCGCTGATGATTTTTTCCCTGGATTCTCTATAGTTGGTATACCCATAACGCCAATAAAAAAGATGACTATCTTCATAGTGTGAGAGATACGATTTTTTAAACCAATTTTACCCCCTCCGATAAGGGTGACTTCCGGCAAACGAAAATCGCTCATTATTTTTTTCCCGGTTTCTCTATGATTGGTTTATCCGAAACGCCAAAAACAACATGACCATCTTCATACCGTGAAAGATGGCATTATTTTTACAACTTTCACCGCCCGATAAGGGTGGGTTGCGGCAAACGAAAATCGCTCATTATTTTTTTTCCGGCTTCTCTATGGTCGGTATACCCGTAAGGCCAAAAAAAGATGACTATTTTCATTCCGTGGAAGATGCGATTTTTTACAACGTTTACCCCCTCCGATAAGGGTGTGTTCCGGCAAACGAAAATCGCTGATATTTTTTTTCTGGATTCCCTATGGTTGGTTAACCCGCAACTCAAAAAAAAAGATGACTATCTTCATATTGTGGAAAATAGAATTTTTTTTACAACTTTCATCCCCCGATAAGGGTGTGTTCCGGCAAACGAAAATCGCTCATTTTTTTTTCCTAGATTCGCTATAGTTGGTTTACCCATAACGCCAATAAAAAAGATGATTATCTTAATAGTGTGAGAGATACGATTTTTGAAACCAATTTTACCCCCTCCGATAAGGGTGACTTCCGGCAAACGAAATTCGCTCATTATTTTTTTCCCGGCTTCTCTATGGTTGGTTTACCCGCAACGCCAAAAAAGATGACTATCTTCATACCGTGCAAGAGGGCATTATTTTTACAACGTTCACCCCCCGATAAGGGTGGGTTCCGGCAAACGAAAATCGCCCATTATTTTTTACCTGGATTCGCTATAGTTGGTTTACCCATAACGCCAATAAAAAAGATGACTATTATCATTCCGTGGAAGATACGATTTATTAAACCAATTTTACCCTCTCCGATAAGGGTGACTTCCGGCAAACGATAGTCGCTCTTTATTTTTTCGCTGGATTCCCTATGGGTGGTTTACCCGAAACGCCAAGAAAAAGATGACTATCTTCATATTGTGGAAAATAGATTTTTTTTTACAACTTTCACGCCCCGATAGGGGTGTGTTCCGACAAACGAAAATCGCTTATATTTTTTTTCCAGGATTCCCTATGGTTGGTTTACCCGCAACGCCAAAAAAAAAGATAACTATCTTCATATTGTGGAAAATAGAATTTTTTTTCACAACTTTCACCCCCCGATAGGGGTGTGGTCCGGCAAACGAAAATCGCTCATAATTTTTTTCCCCGCTTCTCTATGGTCGGTTTACCTGTAAGGGCAAAAAAAAACATGACTATTTTCATTCCGTGGAAGATACGATTTTTTACAACTTTTATCCCTTCCGATAAGGGTGACTTCCGGGAAACGAAAATCGCTTATATTTTTTTTCCTGGATGCCCTATGGGTGGTTTACCCGCAACGCCAAAAAAAAGATGACTATCTTCATATTGTGGAAAATTGAATGTTTTTCACAACTTTCACCCCCCGATAAGGGTGTATTCCGGCATACGAAAATCGCTGATATTTTTTTTCCTGGATTCCCTATGGTTGGTTTACATGCAACGGCAAAAAAAAAGATGACAATCTTCATACTGTGGAAAATAGATTTTCTTTTTACAACTTTCACGCCCCGATAAGGGTGTGTTCCGACAAGGGGAAATCGCTTATATTTTTTCTTCCTGGATTCCCTATGGTTGGATTACCCGCAACGCCAAAAAAAAAAGATGACTATCATCATATTGTGGAAAATAGATTTTTTTTCACAACTTTCACCCCCCGATAAGGGTGTGTTCCGGCAAACGAAAATCGCTCATAATTTTTTTCCCGGCTTCTCTACGGTCGGTTTACCCTTAAGGCCAATAAAAAGGTGACTATTTTCATTCCGTGGAAGATACGATTTTTTACAACTTTTATCCCCTCCGATAAGGGTGACTTCCGGCAAACGAAAATCGCTTATATTTTTTTTTCCTGGATTCCCTATGGTTGGTTTACCCGCAGCGCCAAAAAAAAAGACGACTATCTTCATATTGTGGAAAATAGAATTTTTTTTACATCGTTCACCCCCCGATAAGGGTGTTTTCCGGCAAACGAAAATCGCTTATATTTTTCTTCCCGGCTTCTCTACGGTCGGTTTACTCGTAAGGCCAAAAAAAAGTTGACTATTTTCATTCCGTGGAAGATACGATTTTTTACAACTTTTACCCCCTCCGATAAGGGTGACTTCCGGCAAACGGAAATCGCTTACATTTTTTTTTCCTGGATTCCCTATGGTTGGTTTACCCGCAACGCCAAACAAAAAAGATAACTATCTTCATATTGCTGAAAATAGAATTTTTTCACAACATTCACCCTCCGATAAGGGTGTGTTGCGGCAAACGAAAATCGCTCATAATATTTGCCCGGCTTCTCTATGGTCGGTTTACCCGTAAGGCCAAAAAAAAGATGACTATCTTCATATTGTGGAAAATATAATTTTTTTCACAACATTCACCCCCCGATAAGCGTGTGTTCCGACAAACGAAAATCGCTCATAATTTTTTTCCCGGCTTCTCTTTGGTCGGTTTACCCGTAACGGCAAAAAAAAAGATGACTGTCTTTATATTGTGGAAAATAGATTTTCTTTTACAACTTTCACTCCCCGATAAGGGTGTGTTCCGGCAAACGAAAAGCGCTCATAATTTTTTCCCCGGCTTCTCTATGGTCGGTTTCCCCGTAAGAGCAAAAAAAAGATGCCTATTTTCGTTCCATGGAAGATACGATTTTTTACAACTTTTACCTCCTCCGATAAGGTAAACGAAACTTGACTTCCGGCAAACGAAAGTCGCTTATCTTTTTTTTCCTGGATTCCCTATGCTTGGTTTACCCGCAACGTCAAAAAAAGATGACTATCGTCATAATTTGGAAAATAGAATTTTTTTTACAACTTTCATCCCCCGATAAGGGTGTGTTCCGGCAAACGAAAATCGCTGATATTTTTTTTCCTGGTTCCCCTATGGTTGGTTTACCCGCAACGCAAAAAAAAAGATGACTATCTTCATATTGTGGAAAATAGAATTTGTTTTGCAACTTTCACCCCCCGATAGAGGTGTGTTCCGGCAAACAAAAATCGCTGATATTTTTTTTCCTGGTTTCCCTATGGTTGGTTTACTTGCAACGCCAAAAGAAAATGACTATCTTCATATTGTGGAAAATAGAATTTTTTTTTACAACTTTCACCCCCCGATAAGGGTGTGTTCCGGCAAACGAAAATCGCTGATATTTTTTTTCCTGGATTCCCTATGGTTGGTTCACCCGCAAAAAAAGATGACTATCTTCATATTGTGGAAAATAGAACTTTTTTTACAATTTTCACCCCCGATAAGGGTGTGATCCGGCAAACGAAAATCGCTCATAAATTTTTCTCCGGCTTCTCTACGGTCGGTTTACCCGGAAGGCCAACAAAAAGATGACCATTTTCATTCCGTGGAACATGCGATTTAATCCAACTTTTACCTCCTCCGATAAGGGTGACTTCCGGCAAACGAAAATCGCTCACATTTTTTTTCCCGGATTCCCTATGGTTGGTTTACCCGCAACGCCAAAAAAAAAGATGACTATCTTCATATTGTGGAAAATAGAATTTTTTTACAACTTTCACCCCGCGATAAGGGTGTGTTCCGGCAACCGAAAATCGCTCATAATTTTTTTCCCGGCTTCTCTATGGTCGGTTTTCCCGTTAGGCCAAAAAAAGATGACTATTTTCATTCCGTGGAAGATACGATTTTTTACATCTTTTACCCCCTCCGATAAGAGTGTTTTCCGGCAAACGAAAATCGCTTATATTTTTTTTCCTGCATTTTATATGGTTGGTTTACCCGGACCGCCAAAAAAAAGATGACTATTTTCATATTGTGGAAAATAGAATTTTTTTACAACTTTCACCCCGCGGTAAGGGTGTGTTCCAGCAAACGAAAATCGCTCATAATTTTTTTCCCGGCTTCTCTATGGTCATATTGTGGAAAATAGAATTTTTTCTACAACTTTCCAACATATTTTTCTACAACTTTCCAACATATTTTTCTACAACTTTTCTACATATTTTTTTTCCTGGATTCCCTATGGTTGGTTTACGCGCAACGCGAAAAAAAAGATGACTATCTTCATATTGTGGAAATTAGAATTTTTTACAACATTCACCCCGCGCCTCGGGTGTGTTCCGGCAAACGAAAATCGCTCATAATTTTTTTCCCGGCTTCTCTATGGTCGGTTTACCCGTTAGGCCAAAAAAAAGATGACTATTTTCATTCCGTGGAACATACGATTTATTCCAACTTTTACCCCCTCCGATAAGGGTGACTTCCGTCAAACGAAAATCGCTTACATTTTTTTTCCTGGATTCTCTATGGTTGGTTTACACGCAACGGCAAAAAAAAAGATGACTATCTTCATATTGTGGAAAATAGAATTTTTTTAGAACTTTCACCCCGCGATAAGGGTGTGTTCCGGCAAACGAAAATCGCTCATAATTTTTTTCCCGGCTTCTCTATGGTCGGTTTTCCCGTTAGGTAAAAAAAAGATGACTATTTTCATTCCGTGGAAGATACGACTTTTTACAACTGTTACCCCCTCCGATAAGGGTGACTTCCGGCAAACGAACATCGCAAATATTCTTTTTCCTGGATTCCCTATGGTTGGTTTACCCGCAACGCCAAAAAAAAGATGACTATCTTCATATTGTGGAAAATAATTTTTTTTTCAACTTTCACCCCCCGATAAGGGTGTGTTCCGGCAAACGAAAATCGCTTATATTTTTTTTCCTGGATTTCCTATGGTTGGTTTACCCGCAACGCCAAAAAAAAGATGACTATCTTCATATTGTGGAAAATTGAATTTTTTTTACGACTTTCACCCCCCGATAAAGGTGTGTTCCGGGAAACGAAAGTCGCTCATAATTTTTTTCCCTGCTTCTCTATGGACGGTTTACCCGTTAGGCCAACAAAAAGATGATTATTTTCATTCCGTGGAAGATACGATATTTTACAACATTTACCCCCTCCGATAAGGGTGACTTCCGGCAAACGAAAATCGCTTATATTTTTTTCCGGGATTCCCTATGGTTGGTTTACCCGCAACGCCAAAAAAAAAGATGACTATCTTCTTATTGTGGAAAATAGAATATTTTTACAACTTTCACCCCGCGATAAGGGTGTGTTCCGGTAAACGAAAATCGCTCATAATTTTTTTCCCTGCTTCTCTATGGTCGGTTTACCCATTAGGCTAAAAAAGAGATGACTATTTTCATTCCGTGGAAGATGTGATTTTTTACAACTTTTACCCCACCGATAAGGGTGACTTCCGGCAAACGAACATCGCTAATATTTTTTTTCCTCGATCCCCTATGGTTGGTTTACCCGCAACACCAAAAAAAAGATGACTATCTTGATATTGTGGAAAATAGAATTTTTTTACAACTTTCACCCCCCTATAAGGGTTCGTTCCGTCAAACGAAAATCGCTCATATTTTTTTTTCCTCGATTCCCTATGGTTGGTTTACCCGCAACGCCAAACAAAAGATGACTATCTTTATATTGTGGAAAATAGAATTTTTGTTACAACTTTCACCCCCCGATAAGGGTGTGTTCCGGCAACCGAAAATCGATTATATTTTTTTCCTGGATTCCCTATGGTTGGTTTACCCGCAACGCCAAAAAAAAAAGATGACTATCTTCATATTGTGGAAAATAGAATTTTTTTCAACTTTCACCCCCCGATAAGGGTGTGGTCCGGCAAACGAAAATCGCTTATATTTTTTTTCCTGGATTTCCGATGGTTGGCTTACGCGCAACGCCAAAAAAAAAGATGACTATCGTCTTATTGTGGAAAATAGAATTTTTTTTTCAACTTTCACCCCCCGATAAAGGTGTGTTCCGGCAAACGAAAATCGCTCAGAATTTTTTCCCCGGCTTCTCTATGGACGGTTTACCCGTTAGGCCAATAAGAAGATGATTATTCTCATTCCGTGGAAGATACGATTTTTTACAACTTTTACCCACTCCGATAAGGGTTTGTTCCGGCAAACGAAGATCGCTTATTTTTTTTCCTGGATTCCCAATGGTTGGTTTACCCGCAGCGCCAAAAAAAAGATGACTATCTTCATATTTTGGAAAACCGAATTTTTTTTACAACTTTCACCCCCCGATAAAGGTGTGTTCCGGCAACCGAAAATCGCTGATATTTTTTTTCCTGGATTCCCTATGGTTGGTTTACCTGCAACGCCAAAAAAAGATGACTATCTTCGAGTTGTGGAAAATAGAATTTTTTTACAACGTTCACCCCCCGATAAGGGTGTGTTCCGGCAAACGAAAATCGCTTATATTTTTTTTTCCTAGATTCCCTATGATTGGTTTACCCGCAGCGCCAAAAAAAAGATGACTATCTTCATATTGTGGAAAATAGAATTTTTTTACAACTTTCACCCCCCGATAAGCGTGTGTTCCGGCAAACGAAAATCGCTCATAATTTGTTTCCCGGCTTCTCTATGGTCGGTTTACTCGTACGGCCAAAAAAAAAGATGACTATATTTATTCCGTGGAAGATACGATTTTTTACAACTTTTACCCCCTCCGATTTGGGTGACTTCCGGCCAACGATAATCGCTTATATTTTTTTTTCTGGATTCCCTATGGTTGGTTCACCCGCAACGCCAAAAAAAAAGATGACTATCTTCATATTGTGGAAAATAGAATTTTTTTACAACTTTCACCCCGCGATAAGGGTGTGTTCCGGCAAACGAAAATCGCTCATAATTTTTTTCCCGGCTTCTCTATGGTCGGTTTTCCCGTTAGGTCAAAAAAAGATGACTATTTTCATTCCGTGGAAGATACGACTTTTTACAACTGTTACCCCCTCCGATAAGGGTGACTTCCGGCAAACGAACATCGCAAATATTCTTTTTCCTGGATTCCCTATGGTTGGTTTACCCGCAACGCCAAAAAAAAGATGACTATCTTCATATTGTGGAAAATAAAAAAACATTCAACTTTCACCCCCCGATAAGGGTGTGTTCCGGCAAACGAAAATCGCTTATATTTTTTTTCCTGGATTTCCTATGGTTGGATTACCTGCAACGCCAAAAAAAAGATGACTATCTTCATATTGTGGAAAATTGAATTTTTTTTACGACTTTCACCCCCCGATAAAGGTGTGTTCCGGGAAACGAAAGTCGCTCATAATTTTTTTCCCTGCTTCTCTATGGACGGTTTACCCGTTAGGCCAACAAAAAGATGATTATTTTCATTCCGTGGAAGATACGATATTTTACAACATTTACCCCCTCCGATAAGGGTGACTTCCGGCAAACGAAAATCGCTTATATTTTTTTTCCGGGATTCCCTATGGTTGGTTTACCCGCAACGCGAAAAAAAAAAGATGACTATCTTCTTATTGTGGAAAATAGAATATTTTTACAACTTTCACCCCGCGATAAGGGTGTGTTCCGGCAAACGAAAATCGCTCATAATTTTTGTCCCTGCTTCTCTATGGTCGGTTTACCCGTTAGGCTAAAAAAGAGATGACTATTTTCATTCCGTGGAAGATGCGATTTTTTACAACTTTTACCCCACCGATAAGGGTGACTTCCGGCAAACGAACATCGCTAATATTTTTTTTCCTCGATTCCCTATGGTTGGTTTACCCGCAACACCAAAAAAAAGATGACTATCTTGATATTGTGGAAAATAGAATTTTTTTACAACTTTCACCCCCCTATAAGGGTTCGTTCCGTCAACCGAAAATCGCTCATATTTTTTTTTCCTCGATTCCCTATGGTTGGTTTACCCGCAACGCCAAACAAAAGATGACTATCTTTATATTGTGGAAAATAGAATTTTTGTTACAACTTTCACCCCCCGATAAGGGTGTGTTCCGGCAACCGAAAATCGATTATATTTTTTTCCTGGATTCCCTATGGTTGGTTTACCCGCAACGCCAAAAAAAAAAGATGACTATCTTCATATTGTGGAAAATAGAATTTTTTCAACTTTCACCCCCCGATAAGGGTGTGGTCCGGCAAACGAAAATCGCTTATATTTTTTTTCCTGGATTTCCGATGGTTGGCTTACGCGCAACGCCAAAAAAAAAGATGACTATCGTCTTATTGTGGAAAATAGAATTTTTTTTTCAACTTTCACCCCCCGATAAAGGTGTGTTCCGGCAAACGAAAATCGCTCAGAATTTTTTCCCCGGCTTCTCTATGGACGGTTTACCCGTTAGGCCAATAAGAAGATGATTATTCTCATTCCGTGGAAGATACGATTTTTTACAACTTCTACCCACTCCGATAAGGGTTTGTTCCGGCAAACGAAGATCGCTTATTTTTTTTCCTGGATTCCCAATGGTTGGTTTACCCGCAGCGCCAAAAAAAAGATGACTATCTTCATATTTTGGAAAACCGAATTTTTTTTACAACTTTCACCCCCCGATAAAGGTATGTTCCGGCAACCGAAAATCGCTGATATTTTTTTTCCTGGATTCCCTATGGTTGGTTTACCTGCAACGCCAAAAAAAGATGACTATCTTCGAGTTGTGGAAAATAGAATTTTTTTACAACGTTCACCCCCCGATAAGGGTGTGTTCCGGCAAACGAAAATCGCTTATATTTTTTTTTCCTAGATTCCCTATGATTGGTTTACACGCAGCGCCAAAAAAAAGATGACTATCTTCATATTGTGGAAAATAGAATTGTTTCTACAACTTTCACCCCTTGATTTCTTGAACTTTCACCTGCTTATATTTTATTTCCTGGATTCCCTGAGGTTGGTTTACCCGCAACGCCAAAAAAAAAGATGACTATCTTCATATTGTGGAAAATAGAATTTTTTTACAACTTTCACCCCGCGATAAGGGTGTGTTCCGGTAAACGAAAATCGCTCATAATTTTTTTCCCTGCTTCTCTATGGTCGGTTTACCCATTAGGCTAAAAAAGAGATGACTATTTTCATTCCGTGGAAGATGTGATTTTTTACAACTTTTACCCCACCGATAAGGGTGACTTCCGGCAAACGAACATCGCTAATATTTTTTTTCCTCGATTCCCTATGGTTGGTTTACCCGCAACACCAAAAAAAAGATGACTATCTTGATATTGTGGAAAATATAATTTTTTTACAACTTTCACCCCCCTATAAGGGTTCGTTCCGTCAAACGAAAATCGCTCATATTTTTTTTTCCTCGATTCCCTATGGTTGGTTTACCCGCAACGCCAAACAAAAGATGACTATCTTTATATTGTGGAAAATAGAATTTTTGTTACAACTTTCACCCCCCGATAAGGGTGTGTTCCGGCAACCGAAAATCGATTTTATTTTTTTCCTGGATTCCCTATGGTTGGTTTACCCGCAACGCCAAAAAAAAAGATGACTATCTTCATATTGTGGAAAATAGAATTTTTTTCAACTTTCACCCCCCGATAAGGGTGTGGTCCGGCAAACGAAAATCGCTTATATTTTTTTTCCTGGATTTCCGATGGTTGGCTTACGCGCAACGCCAAAAAAAAAGATGACTATCGTCTTATTGTGGAAAATAGAATTTTTTTTTCAACTTTCACCCCCCGATAAAGGTGTGTTCCGGCAAACGAAAATCGCTCAGAATTTTTTCCCCGGCTTCTCTATGGACGGTTTACCCGTTAGGCCAATAAGAAGATGATTATTCTCATTCCGTGGAAGATACGATTTTTTACAACTTTTACCCACTCCGATAAGGGTTTGTTCCGGCAAACGAAGATCGCTTATTTTTTTTCCTGGATTCCCAATGGTTGGTTTACCCGCAGCGCCAAAAAAAAGATGACTATCTTCATATTTTGGAAAACCGAATTTTTTTTACAACTTTCACCCCCCGATAAAGGTGTGTTCCGGCAACCGAAAATCGCTGATATTTTTTTTCCTGGATTCCCTATGGTTGGTTTACCTGCAACGCCAAAAAAAGATGACTATCTTCGAGTTGTGGAAAATAGAATTTTTTTACAACGTTCACCCCCCGATAAGGGTGTGTTCCGGCAAACGAAAATCGCTTATATTTTTTTTTCCTAGATTCCCTATGATTGGTTTACCCGCAGCGCCAAAAAAAAGATGACTATCTTCATATTGTGGAAAATAGAATTTTTTTACAACTTTCACCCCCCGATAAGCGTGTGTTCCGGCAAACGAAAATCGCTCATAATTTGTTTCCCGGCTTCTCTATGGTCGGTTTACTCGTACGGCCAAAAAAAAAGATGACTATATTTATTCCGTGGAAGATACGATTTTTTACAACTTTTACCCCCTCCGATTTGGGTGACTTCCGGCCAACGATAATCGCTTATATTTTTTTTTCTGGATTCCCTATGGTTGGTTCACCCGCAACGCCAAAAAAAAAGATGACTATCTTCATATTGTGGAAAATAGAATTTTTTTACAACTTTCACCCCGCGATAAGGGTGTGTTCCGGCAAACGAAAATCGCTCATAATTTTTTTCCCGGCTTCTCTATGGTCGGTTTTCCCGTTAGGTCAAAAAAAGATGACTATTTTCATTCCGTGGAAGATACGACTTTTTACAACTGTTACCCCCTCCGATAAGGGTGACTTCCGGCAAACGAACATCGCAAATATTCTTTTTCCTGGATTCCCTATGGTTGGTTTACCCGCAACGCCAAAAAAAAGATGACTATCTTCATATTGTGGAAAATAAAAAAACATTCAACTTTCACCCCCCGATAAGGGTGTGTTCCGGCAAACGAAAATCGCTTATATTTTTTTGCCTGGATTTCCTATGGTTGGATTACCTGCAACGCCAAAAAAAAGATGACTATCTTCATATTGTGGAAAATTGAATTTTTTTTACGACTTTCACCCCCCGATAAAGGTGTGTTCCGGGAAACGAAAGTCGCTCATAATTTTTTTCCCTGCTTCTCTATGGACGGTTTACCCGTTAGGCCAACAAAAAGATGATTATTTTCATTCCGTGGAAGATACGATATTTTACAACATTTACCCCCTCCGATAAGGGTGACTTCCGGCAAACGAAAATCGCTTATATTTTTTTTCCGGGATTCCCTATGGTTGGTTTACCCGCAACGCGAAAAAAAAAAGATGACCATCTTCTTATTGTGGAAAATAGAATATTTTTACAACTTTCACCCCGCGATAAGGGTGTGTTCCGGCAAACGAAAATCGCTCATAATTTTTGTCCCTGCTTCTCTATGGTCGGTTTACCCGTTAGGCTAAAAAAGAGATGACTATTTTCATTCCGTGGAAGATGCGATTTTTTACAACTTTTACCCCACCGATAAGGGTGACTTCCGGCAAACGAACATCGCTAATATTTTTTTTCCTCGATTCCCTATGGTTGGTTTACCCGCAACACCAAAAAAAAGATGACTATCTTGATATTGTGGAAAATAGAATTTTTTTACAACTTTCACCCCCCTATAAGGGTTCGTTCCGTCAACCGAAAATCGCTCATATTTTTTTTTCCTCGATTCCCTATGGTTGGTTTACCCGCAACGCCAAACAAAAGATGACTATCTTTATATTGTGGAAAATAGAATTTTTGTTACAACTTTCACCCCCCGATAAGGGTGTGTTCCGGCAACCGAAAATCGATTATATTTTTTTCCTGGATTCCCTATGGTTGGTTTACCCGCAACGCCAAAAAAAAAAGATGACTATCTTCATATTGTGGAAAATAGAATTTTTTTCAACTTTCACCCCCCGATAAGGGTGTGGTCCGGCAAACGAAAATCGCTTATATTTTTTTTCCTGGATTTCCGATGGTTGGCTTACGCGCAACGCCAAAAAAAAAGATGACTATCGTCTTATTGTGGAAAATAGAATTTTTTTTTCAACTTTCACCCCCCGATAAAGGTGTGTTCCGGCAAACGAAAATCGCTCAGAATTTTTTCCCCGGCTTCTCTATGGACGGTTTACCCGTTAGGCCAATAAGAAGATGATTATTCTCATTCCGTGGAAGATACGATTTTTTACAACTTCTACCCACTCCGATAAGGGTTTGTTCCGGCAAACGAAGATCGCTTATTTTTTTTCCTGGATTCCCAATGGTTGGTTTACCCGCAGCGCCAAAAAAAAGATGACTATCTTCATATTTTGGAAAACCGAATTTTTTTTACAACTTTCACCCCCCGATAAAGGTGTGTTCCGGCAACCGAAAATCGCTGATATTTTTTTTCCTGGATTCCCTATGGTTGGTTTACGTGCAACGCCAAAAAAAGATGACTATCTTCGAGTTGTGGAAAATAGAATTTTTTTACAACGTTCACCCCCCGATAAGGGTGTGTTCCGGCAAACGAAAATCGCTTATATTTTTTTTTCCTAGATTCCCTATGATTGGTTTACACGCAGCGCCAAAAAAAAGATGACTATCTTCATATTGTGGAAAATAGAATTGTTTCTACAACTTTCACCCCTTGATTTCTTGAACTTTCACCTGCTTATATTTTATTTCCTGGATTCCCTGAGGTTGGTTTACCCGCAACGCCAAAAAAAAAGATGACTATCTTCATATTGTGGAAAATAGAATTTTTTTACAACTTTCACCCCGCGATAAGGGTGTGTTCCGGCAAACGAAAATCGCTCATAATTTCTTTCCCGGCTTCTCTATGGTCGGTTTTCCCGTTCGGCCAAAAAAAGATGACTATTTTCATTCCGTGGAAGATACGATTTTTTACAACTTTTACCCCCTCCGATAAGGGTAACTTCCGGCCAACGAACATCGCTAATATTTTTTTTCCTGGATTCCCTATGGTTGGTTTACCCGCAACGCCAAAAAAAAGATGACTATCTTCATATTGTGGAATATAAAATTTTTTTCAACTTTCACCCCCCGATAAGGGTGTGTTCCGGCAAACGAAAATCGCTTATATTTGTTTTCCTGGATTTCCTATGGTTGGTTTACTCGCAACGCCAAAAAAAAAAGATGACTATCTTCATATTGTGGAAAATTGAATTTTTTTTACAACTTTCACCCCCCGATAAAGGTCTGTTCCGGCAAACGAAAATCGCTCATAATTTTTTTCCCGGCTTCTCTATGGACGGTTAACCTGTTAGGCTAACAAAAAGATGATTATTTTCATTCCGTGGAAGATACGATATTTTCCAACTTTTACCCCCTCCGATAAGGGTGACTTCCGGCAAACGAAAATCGCTTATATTTTTTTTCCTGGATTCCCTATGGTTGGTTTACCCGCAACGCCAAAAAAAAGATGACTATCTTCATATTGTGGAAAATAGAATATTTTTACAACTTTCACCCCGCGATAAGGGTGTGTTCCGGCAAACGAAAATCGCTCATAATTTTTTTCCCTGCTTCTCTATGGTCGGTTTAGCCGTTAGGCCAAAAAAGAGATCACTATTTTCATTCCGTGGAAGATGCGATTTTTTACAACTTTTACCCCACCGATAAGGGTGACTTCCGGCAAACGAACATCGCTAATATTTTTTGTCCTGGATTCCCTATGGTTGGTTTACCCGCAACACCAAAAAAAAGATGACTATCTTGATATTGTGGAAAATAGAATTTTTTTACAACTTTCGCCCCCCGATAAGGGTGTGTTCCGGCAAACGAAAATCGATTATATTTTTTTTCCTGGATTCCCTATGGTTGGTTTACCCGCAACGCCAAAAAAAAGATGACTATCTTCATATTGTGGAAAATAGAATTTTTTTCAACTTTCACCCCCCGATAAGGGTTCGTTCCGTCAAACGAAAATCGCTCATATTTTTTTTCCTTGATTCCCTATGGTTGGTTTACCCGCAACGCCAAACAAAAGATGACTATCTTCATATTGTGGAAAATAGAATTTTTGTTACAACTTTCACCCCCCGATAGGGTGTGTTCCGGCAAACGAAAATCGATTATATTTTTTTTTCCTGGATTCCCTATGGTTGGTTTACCCGCAACGCCAAAAAAAAGATGACTATCTTCATATTGTGGAAAATAGAATTTTTTTCAACTTTCACCACCCGATAAGGGTGTGTTCCGGCAAACGAAAATCGCTTATATTTTTTTTCCTGGATTTCCGATGGTTGGCTTACCCGCAACGCCAAAAAAAAAGATGACTATCTTCATATTGTGGAAAATAGAATTTTTTTTACAACTTTCACCCCCCGATAAAGGTGTGTTCCGGCAAACGAAAATCGCTCAGAATTTTTTCCCCGGCTTCTCTATGGACGGTTTACCCGTTAGGCATACAAAAAGATGATTATTTTCATTCCGTGGAAGATACGATTTTTTACAACTTTTACCCACTCCGATAAGGGTTTGTTCCGGCAAACGAAAATCGCTTTTATGTTTTTTCTTGGATTCCCTATGTTTGGTTTACCCGCAACGCCAGAAAAAAGATGACTATCTTCATATTGTGAAAAATAGAATTTTTTCTACAACTTTCACCCCCCGATAAGAGTCTGTTCCGGCAAACGAAAATCGCTTTTATGTTTTTTCTTGGATTCCCTATGTTTGGTTTACCCGCAACGCCAGAAAAAAGATGACTATCTTCATATTGTGGAAAATAGAATTGTTTCTACAACTTTCACCCCTTGATTTCTTGAACTTTCACCTGCTTATATTTTATTTCCTGGATTCCCTGAGGTTGGTTTACCCGCAACGCCAAAAAAAAAGATGACTATCTTCATATTGTGGAAAATAGAATTTTTTTACAACTTTCACCCCGCGATAAGGGTGTGTTCCGGCAAACGAAAATCGCTCATAATTTCTTTCCCGGCTTCTCTATGGTCGGTTTTCCCGTTCGGCCAAAAAAAGATGACTATTTTCATTCCGTGGAAGATACGATTTTTTACAACTTTTACCCCCTCCGATAAGGGTAACTTCCGGCCAACGAACATCGCTAATATTTTTTTTCCTGGATTCCCTATGGTTGGTTTACCCGCAACGCCAAAAAAAAGATGACTATCTTCATATTGTGGAATATAAATTTTTTTTCAACTTTCACCCCCCGATAAGGGTGTGTTCCGGCAAACGAAAATCGCTTATATTTGTTTTCCTGGATTTCCTATGGTTGGTTTACTCGCAACGCCAAAAAAAAAAGATGACTATCTTCATATTGTGGAAAATTGAATTTTTTTTACAACTTTCACCCCCCGATAAAGGTCTGTTCCGGCAAACGAAAATCGCTCATAATTTTTTTCCCGGCTTCTCTATGGACGGTTAACCTGTTAGGCTAACAAAAAGATGATTATTTTCATTCCGTGGAAGATACGATATTTTCCAACTTTTACCCCCTCCGATAAGGGTGACTTCCGGCAAACGAAAATCGCTTATATTTTTTTTCCTGGATTCCCTATGGTTGGTTTACCCGCAACGCCAAAAAAAAGATGACTATCTTCATATTGTGGAAAATAGAACATTTTTACAACTTTCACCCCGCGATAAGTGTGTGTTCCGGCAAACGAAAATCGCTCATAATTTTTTTCCCTGCTTCTCTATGGTCGGTTTACCCGTTAGGCCAAAAAAGAGATCACTATTTTCATTCCGTGGAAGATGCGATTTTTTACAACTTTTACCCCACCGATAAGGGTGACTTCCGGCAAACGAACATCGCTAATATTTTTTGTCCTGGATTCCCTATGGTTGGTTTACCCGCAACACCAAAAAAAAGATGACTATCTTGATATTGTGGAAAATAGAATTTTTTTACAACTTTCGCCCCCCGATAAGGGTGTGTTCCGGCAAACGAAAATCGATTATATTTTTTTTCCTGGATTCCCTATGGTTGGTTTACCCGCAACGCCAAAAAAAAGATGACTATCTTCATATTGTGGAAAATAGAATTTTTTTCAACTTTCACCCCCCGATAAGGGTTCGTTCCGTCAAACGAAAATCGCTCATATTTTTTTTCCTTGATTCCCTATGGTTGGTTTACCCGCAACGCCAAACAAAAGATGACTATCTTCATATTGTGGAAAATAGAATTTTTGTTACAACTTTCACCCCCCGATAGGGTGTGTTCCGGCAAACGAAAATCGATTATATTTTTTTTTCCTGGATTCCCTATGGTTGGTTTACCCGCAACGCCAAAAAAAAGATGACTATCTTCATATTGTGGAAAATAAAAAAACATTCAACTTTCACCCCCCGATAAGGGTGTGTTCCGGCAAACGAAAATCGCTTATATTTTTTTTCCTGGATTTCCTATGGTTGGATAACCTGCAACGCCAAAAAAAAGATGACTATCTTCATATTGTGGAAAATTGAATTTTTTTTACGACTTTCACCCCCCGATAAAGGTGTGTTCCGGGAAACGAAAGTCGCTCATAATTTTTTTCCCTGCTTCTCTATGGACGGTTTACCCGTTAGGCCAACAAAAAGATGATTATTTTCATTCCGTGGAAGATACGATATTTTACAACATTTACCCCCTCCGATAAGGGTGACTTCCGGCAAACGAAAATCGCTTATATTTTTTTTCCGGGATTCCCTATGGTTGGTTTACCCGCAACGCGAAAAAAAAAGATGACTATCTTCTTATTGTGGAAAATAGAATATTTTTACAACTTTCACCCCGCGATAAGGGTGTGTTCCGGCAAACGAAAATCGCTCATAATTTTTGTCCCTGCTTCTCTATGGTCGGTTTACCCGTTAGGCTAAAAAAGAGATGACTATTTTCATTCCGTGGAAGATGCGATTTTTTACAACTTTTACCCCACCGATAAGGGTGACTTCCGGCAAACGAACATCGCTAATATTTTTTTTCCTCGATTCCCTATGGTTGGTTTACCCGCAACACCAAAAAAAAGATGACTATCTTGATATTGTGGAAAATAGAATTTTTTTACAACTTTCACCCCCCTATAAGGGTTCGTTCCGTCAACCGAAAATCGCTCATATTTTTTTTTCCTCGATTCCCTATGGTTGGTTTACCCGCAACGCCAAACAAAAGATGACTATCTTTATATTGTGGAAAATAGAATTTTTGTTACAACTTTCACCCCCCGATAAGGGTGTGTTCCGGCAACCGAAAATCGATTATATTTTTTTCCTGGATTCCCTATGGTTGGTTTACCCGCAACGCCAAAAAAAAAAGATGACTATCTTCATATTGTGGAAAATAGAATTTTTTTCAACTTTCACCCCCCGATAAGGGTGTGGTCCGGCAAACGAAAATCGCTTATATTTTTTTTCCTGGATTTCCGATGGTTGGCTTACGCGCAACGCCAAAAAAAAAGATGACTATCGTCTTATTGTGGAAAATAGAATTTTTTTTTCAACTTTCACCCCCCGATAAAGGTGTGTTCCGGCAAACGAAAATCGCTCAGAATTTTTTCCCCGGCTTCTCTATGGACGGTTTACCCGTTAGGCCAATAAGAAGATGATTATTCTCATTCCGTGGAAGATACGATTTTTTACAACTTCTACCCACTCCGATAAGGGTTTGTTCCGGCAAACGAAGATCGCTTATTTTTTTTCCTGGATTCCCAATGGTTGGTTTACCCGCAGCGCCAAAAAAAAGATGACTATCTTCATATTTTGGAAAACCGAATTTTTTTTACAACTTTCACCCCCCGATAAAGGTGTGTTCCGGCAACCGAAAATCGCTGATATTTTTTTTCCTGGATTCCCTATGGTTGGTTTACCTGCAACGCCAAAAAAAGATGACTATCTTCGAGTTGTGGAAAAAAGAATTTTTTTACAACGTTCACCCCCCGATAAGGGTGTGTTCCGGCAAACGAAAATCGCTTATATTTTTTTTTCCTAGATTCCCTATGATTGGTTTACACGCAGCGCCAAAAAAAAGATGACTATCTTCATATTGTGGAAAATAGAATTGTTTCTACAACTTTCACCCCTTGATTTCTTGAACTTTCACCTGCTTATATTTTATTTCCTGGATTCCCTGAGGTTGGTTTACCCGCAACGCCAAAAAAAAAGATGACTATCTTCATATTGTGGAAAATAGAATTTTTTTACAACTTTCACCCCGCGATAAGGGTGTGTTCCGGTAAACGAAAATCGCTCATAATTTTTTTCCCTGCTTCTCTATGGTCGGTTTACCCATTAGGCTAAAAAAGAGATGACTATTTTCATTCCGTGGAAGATGTGATTTTTTACAACTTTTACCCCACCGATAAGGGTGACTTCCGGCAAACGAACATCGCTAATATTTTTTTTCCTCGATTCCCTATGGTTGGTTTACCCGCAACACCAAAAAAAAGATGACTATCTTGATATTGTGGAAAATAGAATTTTTTTACAACTTTCACCCCCCTATAAGGGTTCGTTCCGTCAAACGAAAATCGCTCATATTTTTTTTTCCTCGATTCCCTATGGTTGGTTTACCCGCAACGCCAAACAAAAGATGACTATCTTTATATTGTGGAAAATAGAATTTTTGTTACAACTTTCACCCCCCGATAAGGGTGTGTTCCGGCAACCGAAAATCGATTATATTTTTTTCCTGGATTCCCTATGGTTGGTTTACCCGCAACGCCAAAAAAAAAAGATGACTATCTTCATATTGTGGAAAATAGAATTTTTTTCAACTTTCACCCCCCGATAAGGGTGTGGTCCGGCAAACGAAAATCGCTTATATTTTTTTTCCTGGATTTCCGATGGTTGGCTTACGCGCAACGCCAAAAAAAAAGATGACTATCGTCTTATTGTGGAAAATAGAATTTTTTTTTCAACTTTCACCCCCCGATAAAGGTGTGTTCCGGCAAACGAAAATCGCTCAGAATTTTTTCCCCGGCTTCTCTATGGACGGTTTACCCGTTAGGCCAATAAGAAGATGATTATTCTCATTCCGTGGAAGATACGATTTTTTACAACTTTTACCCACTCCGATAAGGGTTTGTTCCGGCAAACGAAGATCGCTTATTTTTTTTCCTGGATTCCCAATGGTTGGTTTACCCGCAGCGCCAAAAAAAAGATGACTATCTTCATATTTTGGAAAACCGAATTTTTTTTACAACTTTCACCCCCCGATAAAGGTGTGTTCCGGCAACCGAAAATCGCTGATATTTTTTTTCCTGGATTCCCTATGGTTGGTTTACCTGCAACGCCAAAAAAAGATGACTATCTTCGAGTTGTGGAAAATAGAATTTTTTTACAACGTTCACCCCCCGATAAGGGTGTGTTCCGGCAAACGAAAATCGCTTATATTTTTTTTTCCTAGATTCCCTATGATTGGTTTACCCGCAGCGCCAAAAAAAAGATGACTATCTTCATATTGTGGAAAATAGAATTTTTTTACAACTTTCACCCCCCGATAAGCGTGTGTTCCGGCAAACGAAAATCGCTCATAATTTGTTTCCCGGCTTCTCTATGGTCGGTTTACTCGTACGGCCAAAAAAAAAGATGACTATATTTATTCCGTGGAAGATACGATTTTTTACAACTTTTACCCCCTCCGATTTGGGTGACTTCCGGCCAACGATAATCGCTTATATTTTTTTTTCTGGATTCCCTATGGTTGGTTCACCCGCAACGCCAAAAAAAAAGATGACTATCTTCATATTGTGGAAAATAGAATTTTTTTACAACTTTCACCCCGCGATAAGGGTGTGTTCCGGCAAACGAAAATCGCTCATAATTTTTTTCCCGGCTTCTCTATGGTCGGTTTTCCCGTTAGGTCAAAAAAAGATGACTATTTTCATTCCGTGGAAGATACGACTTTTTACAACTGTTACCCCCTCCGATAAGGGTGACTTCCGGCAAACGAACATCGCAAATATTCTTTTTCCTGGATTCCCTATGGTTGGTTTACCCGCAACGCCAAAAAAAAGATGACTATCTTCATATTGTGGAAAATAAAAAAACATTCAACTTTCACCCCCCGATAAGGGTGTGTTCCGGCAAACGAAAATCGCTTATATTTTTTTTCCTGGATTTCCTATGGTTGGATTACCTGCAACGCCAAAAAAAAGATGACTATCTTCATATTGTGGAAAATTGAATTTTTTTTACGACTTTCACCCCCCGATAAAGGTGTGTTCCGGGAAACGAAAGTCGCTCATAATTTTTTTCCCTGCTTCTCTATGGACGGTTTACCCGTTAGGCCAACAAAAAGATGATTATTTTCATTCCGTGGAAGATACGATATTTTACAACATTTACCCCCTCCGATAAGGGTGACTTCCGGCAAACGAAAATCGCTTATATTTTTTTTCCGGGATTCCCTATGGTTGGTTTACCCGCAACGCGAAAAAAAAAAGATGACTATCTTCTTATTGTGGAAAATAGAATATTTTTACAACTTTCACCCCGCGATAAGGGTGTGTTCCGGCAAACGAAAATCGCTCATAATTTTTGTCCCTGCTTCTCTATGGTCGGTTTACCCGTTAGGCTAAAAAAGAGATGACTATTTTCATTCCGTGGAAGATGCGATTTTTTACAACTTTTACCCCACCGATAAGGGTGACTTCCGGCAAACGAACATCGCTAATATTTTTTTTCCTCGATTCCCTATGGTTGGTTTACCCGCAGCACCAAAAAAAAGATGACTATCTTGATATTGTGGAAAATAGAATTTTTTTACAACTTTCACCCCCCTATAAGGGTTCGTTCCGTCAACCGAAAATCGCTCATATTTTTTTTTCCTCGATTCCCTATGGTTGGTTTACCCGCAACGCCAAACAAAAGATGACTATCTTTATATTGTGGAAAATAGAATTTTTGTTACAACTTTCACCCCCCGATAAGGGTGTGTTCCGGCAACCGAAAATCGATTATATTTTTTTCCTGGATTCCCTATGGTTGGTTTACCCGCAACGCCAAAAAAAAAAGATGACTATCTTCATATTGTGGAAAATAGAATTTTTTTCAACTTTCACCCCCCGATAAGGGTGTGGTCCGGCAAACGAAAATCGCTTATATTTTTTTTCCTGGATTTCCGATGGTTGGCTTACGCGCAACGCCAAAAAAAAAGATGACTATCGTCTTATTGTGGAAAATAGAATTTTTTTTTCAACTTTCACCCCCCGATAAAGGTGTGTTCCGGCAAACGAAAATCGCTCAGAATTTTTTCCCCGGCTTCTCTATGGACGGTTTACCGGTTAGGCCAATAAGAAGATGATTATTCTCATTCCGTGGAAGATACGATTTTTTACAACTTCTACCCACTCCGATAAGGGTTTGTTCCGGCAAACGAAGATCGCTTATTTTTTTTCCTGGATTCCCAATGGTTGGTTTACCCGCAGCGCCAAAAAAAAGATGACTATCTTCATATTTTGGAAAACCGAATTTTTTTTACAACTTTCACCCCCCGATAAAGGTGTGTTCCGGCAACCGAAAATCGCTGATATTTTTTTTCCTGGATTCCCTATGGTTGGTTTACCTGCAACGCCAAAAAAAGATGACTATCTTCGAGTTGTGGAAAATAGAATTTTTTTACAACGTTCACCCCCCGATAAGGGTGTGTTCCGGCAAACGAAAATCGCTTATATTTTTTTTTCCTAGATTCCCTATGATTGGTTTACACGCAGCGCCAAAAAAAAGATGACTATCTTCATATTGTGGAAAATAGAATTGTTTCTACAACTTTCACCCCTTGATTTCTTGAACTTTCACCTGCTTATATTTTATTTCCTGGATTCCCTGAGGTTGGTTTACCCGCAACGCCAAAAAAAAAGATGACTATCTTCATATTGTGGAAAATAGAATTTTTTTACAACTTTCACCCCGCGATAAGGGTGTGTTCCGGCAAACGAAAATCGCTCATAATTTCTTTCCCGGCTTCTCTATGGTCGGTTTTCCCGTTCGGCCAAAAAAAGATGACTATTTTCATTCCGTGGAAGATACGATTTTTTACAACTTTTACCCCCTCCGATAAGGGTAACTTCCGGCCAACGAACATCGCTAATATTTTTTTTCCTGGATTCCCTATGGTTGGTTTACCCGCAACGCCAAAAAAAAGATGACT
The DNA here is from genome assembly GCA_964007375.1 of Ophion obscuratus. NCBI lineage: Eukaryota > Metazoa > Arthropoda > Insecta > Hymenoptera > Ichneumonidae > Ophion > Ophion obscuratus. The sequence continues at coordinate 13,814,857 of OZ023317.1, forward strand.
ATCTTCATATTGTGGAATATAAAATTTTTTTCAACTTTCACCCCCCGATAAGGGTGTGTTCCGGCAAACGAAAATCGCTTATATTTGTTTTCCTGGATTTCCTATGGTTGGTTTACTCGCAACGCCAAAAAAAAAAGATGACTATCTTCATATTGTGGAAAATTGAATTTTTTTTACAACTTTCACCCCCCGATAAAGGTCTGTTCCGGCAAACGAAAATCGCTCATAATTTTTTTCCCGGCTTCTCTATGGACGGTTAACCTGTTAGGCTAACAAAAAGATGATTATTTTCATTCCGTGGAAGATACGATATTTTCCAACTTTTACTCCCTCCGATAAGGGTGACTTCCGGCAAACGAAAATCGCTTATATTTTTTTTCCTGGATTCCCTATGGTTGGTTTACCCGCAACGCCAAAAAAAAGATGACTATCTTCATATTGTGGAAAATAGAATATTTTTACAACTTTCACCCCGCGATAAGGGTGTGTTCCGGCAAACGAAAATCGCTCATAATTTTTTTCCCTGCTTCTCTATGGTCGGTTTAGCCGTTAGGCCAAAAAAGAGATCACTATTTTCATTCCGTGGAAGATGCGATTTTTTACAACTTTTACCCCACCGATAAGGGTGACTTCCGGCAAACGAACATCGCTAATATTTTTTGTCCTGGATTCCCTATGGTTGGTTTACCCGCAACACCAAAAAAAAGATGACTATCTTGATATTGTGGAAAATAGAATTTTTTTACAACTTTCGCCCCCCGATAAGGGTGTGTTCCGGCAAACGAAAATCGATTATATTTTTTTTCCTGGATTCCCTATGGTTGGTTTACCCGCAACGCCAAAAAAAAGATGACTATCTTCATATTGTGGAAAATAGAATTTTTTTCAACTTTCACCCCCCGATAAGGGTTCGTTCCGTCAAACGAAAATCGCTCATATTTTTTTTCCTTGATTCCCTATGGTTGGTTTACCCGCAACGCCAAACAAAAGATGACTATCTTCATATTGTGGAAAATAGAATTTTTGTTACAACTTTCACCCCCCGATAGGGTGTGTTCCGGCAAACGAAAATCGATTATATTTTTTTTTCCTGGATTCCCTATGGTTGGTTTACCCGCAACGCCAAAAAAAAGATGACTATCTTCATATTGTGGAAAATAGAATTTTTTTCAACTTTCACCACCCGATAAGGGTGTGTTCCGGCAAACGAAAATCGCTTATATTTTTTTTCCTGGATTTCCGATGGTTGGCTTACCCGCAACGCCAAAAAAAAAGACGACTATCTTCATATTGTGGAAAATAGAATTTTTTTTACAACTTTCACCCCCCGATAAAGGTGTGTTCCGGCAAACGAAAATCGCTCAGAATTTTTTCCCCGGCTTCTCTATGGACGGTTTACCCGTTAGGCATACAAAAAGATGATTATTTTCATTCCGTGGAAGATACGATTTTTTACAACTTTTACCCACTCCGATAAGGGTTTGTTCCGGCAAACGAAAATCGCTTTTATGTTTTTTCTTGGATTCCCTATGTTTGGTTTACCCGCAACGCCAGAAAAAAGATGACTATCTTCATATTGTGAAAAATAGAATTTTTTCTACAACTTTCACCCCCCGATAAGAGTCTGTTCCGGCAAACGAAAATCGCTTTTATGTTTTTTCTTGGATTCCCTATGTTTGGTTTACCCGCAACGCCAGAAAAAAGATGACTATCTTCATATTGTGGAAAATAGAATTGTTTCTACAACTTTCACCCCTTGATTTCTTGAACTTTCACCTGCTTATATTTTATTTCCTGGATTCCCTGAGGTTGGTTTACCCGCAACGCCAAAAAAAAAGATGACTATCTTCATATTGTGGAAAATAGAATTTTTTTACAACTTTCACCCCGCGATAAGGGTGTGTTCCGGTAAACGAAAATCGCTCATAATTTCTTTCCCGGCTTCTCTATGGTCGGTTTTCCCGTTCGGCCAAAAAAAGATGACTATTTTCATTCCGTGGAAGATACGATTTTTTACGACTTTTACCCCCTCCGATAAGGGTAACTTCCGGCCAACGAACATCGCTAATATTTTTTTTCCTGGATTCCCTATGGTTGGTTTACCCGCAACGCCAAAAAAAAGATGACTATCTTCATATTGTGGAAAATAGAATTTTTTTCAACTTTCACCCCCCGATAAGGGTTCGTTCCGTCAAACGAAAATCGCTCATATTTTTTTTCCTTGATTCCCTATGGTTGGTTTACCCGCAACGCCAAACAAAAGATGACTATCTTCATATTGTGGAAAATAGAATTTTTGTTACAACTTTCACCCCCCGATAGGGTGTGTTCCGGCAAACGAAAATCGATTATATTTTTTTTTCCTGGATTCCCTATGGTTGGTTTACCCGCAACGCCAAAAAAAAGATGACTATCTTCATATTGTGGAAAATAGAATTTTTTTCAACTTTCACCACCCGATAAGGGTGTGTTCCGGCAAACGAAAATCGCTTATATTTTTTTTCCGGGATTTCCGATGGTTGGCTTACCCGCAACGCCAAAAAAAAAGATGACTATCTTCATATTGTGGAAAATAGAATTTTTTTTACAACTTTCACCCCCCGATAAAGGTGTGTTCCGGCAAACGAAAATCGCTCAGAATTTTTTCCCCGGCTTCTCTATGGACGGTTTACCCGTTAGGCATACAAAAAGATGATTATTTTCATTCCGTGGAAGATACGATTTTTTACAACTTTTACCCACTCCGATAAGGGTTTGTTCCGGCAAACGAAAATCGCTTATTTTTTTTTCCTGGATTCCCAATGGTTGGTTTACCCGCAGCGCCAAAAAAAAGATGACTATCTTCATATTTTGGAAAATCGAATTTTTTTTACAACTTTCACCCCCCGATAAAGGTGTGTTCCGGCAACCGAAAATCGCTGATATTTTTTTTCCTGGATTCCCTATGGTTGGTTTACCTGCAACGCCAAAAAAAAGATGACTATCTTCATATTGTGGAAAATTGAATTTTTTTTACAACTTTCACCCCCCGATAAAGGTCTGTTCCGGCAAACGAAAATCGCTCATAATTTTTTTCCCGGCTTCTCTATGGACGGTTTACCCGTTAGGCTAACAAAAAGATGATTATTTTCATTCCGTGGAAGATACGATATTTTACAACTTTTACCCCCTCCGATAAGGGTGACTTCCGGCAAACGAAAATCGCTTATATTTTTTTTCCTGGATTCCCTATGGTTGGTTTACCCGCAACGCCAAAAAAAAGATGACTATCTTCATATTGTGGAAAATAGAATATTTTTACAACTTTCACCCCGCGATAAGGGTGTGTTCCGGCAAACGAAAATCGCTCATAATTTTGTTCCCTGCTTCTCTATGGTCGGTTTACCCGTTAGGCCAAAAAAGAGATCACTATTTTCATTCCGTGGAAGATGCGATTTTTTACAACTTTTACCCCACCGATAAGGGTGACTTCCGGCAAACGAACATCGCTAATATTTTTTTTCCTGGATTCCCTATGGTTGGTTTACCCGCAACACCAAAAAAAAGATGACTATCTTGATATTGTGGAAAATAGAATTTTTTTACAACTTTCGCCCCCCGATAAGGATGTGTTCCGGCAAACGAAAATCGATTATATTTTTTTTCCTGGATTCCCTATGGTTGGTTTACCCGCAACGCCAAAAAAAGATGACTATCTTCATATTGTGGAAAATATAATTTTTTTCAACTTTCACCCCCCGATAAGGGTTCGTTCCGTCAAACGAAAATCGCTCATATTTTTTTTCCTTGATTCCCTATGGTTGGTTTACCCGCAACGCCAAACAAAAGATGACTATCTTCATATTGTGGAAAATAGAATTTTTTTTACAACTTTCACCCCCCGATAAGGGTGTGTTCCGGCAAACGAAAATCGATTATATTTTTTTTTCCTGGATTCCCAATGGTTGGTTTACCCGCAACGCCAAAAAAAAGATGACTATCTTCATATTGTGGAAAATAGAATTTTTTTCAACTTTCACCCCCCGATAAGGGTGTGTTCCGGCAAACGAAAATCGCTTATATTTTTTTTCCTGGATTTCCGATGGTTGGCTTACCCGCAACGCCAAAAAAAAAGATGACTATCTTCATATTGTAGAAAACAGAATTTTTTTTACAACTTTCACCCCCCGATAAAGGTGTGTTCCGGCAAACGAAAATCGCTCAGAATTTTTTCCCCGGCTTCTCTATGGACGGTTTACCCGTTAGGCCAACAAAAAGATGATTATTTTCATTCCGTGGAAGATACGATTTTTTTCAACTTTTACCCACTCCGATAAGGGTTTGTTCCGGCAAACGAAAATCGCTTATTTTTTTTCCTGCATTCCCAATGGTTGGTTTACCCGCAGCGCACAAAGAAAAGATGACTATCTTCATATTTTGGAAAATCGAATTTTTTTTACAACTTTCACCCCCCGATAAAGGTGTGTTCCGGCAACCGAAAATCGCTGATATTTTTTTTCCTGGATTCCCTATGGTTGGTTTACCTGCACCGGCAAAAAAAAGATGACTATCTTCATATTGTGGAAAATAGAATTTTTTTACAACGTTCACCCCCCGATAAGGGTGTGTTCCGGCGAACGAAAATCGCTTATATTTTTTTTCCCGATTCCCTATGATTGGTTTACCCGCAGCGCCAAAAAAAGATGACTATCTTCATATTGTGGAAAATAGAATTTTTTTACAACTTTCACCCCCCGATAAGCGTGTGTTCCGGCAAACGAAAATCGCTCATAATTTTTTTTCCCGGCTTCTCCATGGTCGGTTTACCCGTAAGGCCAAACAAAAGATGACTATTTTCATTCCGTGGAAGATACGATTTTTTACAACTTTTACCCCCTCCGATAAGGGTGACTTCCGGCAAACGAAAATCGCTTATATTTTTTTTCCTGGATTCCCTATGGTTGGTTTACCCGCAACGCCAAAAAAAAGATGACTATCTTCATATTGTGGAAAATAGAATATTTTTACAACTTTCACCCCGCGATAAGGGTGTGTTCCGGCAAACGAAAATCGCTCATAATTTTGTTCCCTGCTTCTCTATGGTCGGTTTACCCGTTAGGCCAAAAAAGAGATCACTATTTTCATTCCGTGGAAGATGCGATTTTTTACAACTTTTACCCCACCGATAAGGGTGACTTCCGGCAAACGAAAATCGCCTATATTTTTTTCCTGGATTCCCTATGCTTGGTTTATCCGCAACGCCAAAAATAGATGACTATCTTCATATTGTGAAAAGTAGAATTTTTTCTACAACTTTCACCCCCCGATAAGAGTCTGTTCCGGCAAACGAAAATCGCTTTTATTTTTTTTCTTGGATTCCCTATGTTTGGTTTACCCGCAACGCCAGAAAAAAGATGACTATCTTCATATTGTGGAAAATAGAATTTTTTCTACAACTTTCACCCCTTGATTTCTTGAACTTTCACCCGCTTATATTTTATTTCCTGGATTCCCTATGGTTGGTTTACCCGCAACGCCAAAAAAAAAGATGACTATCTTCATATTGTGGAAAATAGAATTTTTTTATAACTTTCACCCCGCGATAAGGGTGTGTTCCGGCAAACGAAAATCGCTAATAATTTCTTTCCCGGCTTCTCTATGGTCGGTTTTCCCGTTCGGCCAAAAAAAGATGACTATTTTCATTCCGTGGAAGATACGATTTTTTACAACTTTTACCCCCTCCGATAAGGGTGACTTCCGGCAAACGAACATCGCTAATATTTTTTTTCCTGGATTCCCTATGGTTGGTTTACCCGCAACGCCAAAAAAAAGATGACTATCTTCATATTGTGGAATATAACATTTTTTTCAACTTTCACCCCCCGATAAGGGTGTGTTCCGGCAAACGAAAATCGCTTATATTTTTTTTCCTGGATTTCCTATGGTTGGTTTACTCGCAACGCCAAAAAAAAGATGACTATCTTCATAGTGTGGAAAATTGAATTTTTTTTGCAACTTTCACCCCCCGATAAAGGTCTGTTCCGGCAAACGAAAATCGCTCATAATTTTTTTCCCGGCTTCTCTATGGACGGTTTACCCATTAGGCTAACAAAAAGATGATTATTTTCATTCCGTGGAAGATACGATATTTTACAACTTTTACCCCCTCCGATAAGGGTGACTTCCGGCTAACGAAAATCGCTTATATTTTTTTTCCTGGATTCCCTATGGTTGGTTTACCCGCAACGCCAAAAAAAAAAGATGACTATCTTCATATTGTGGAAAATTGAATATTTTTACAACTTTCACCCCGCGATAAGGGTGTGTTCCGGCAAACGAAAATCGCTCATAATTTTTTTTCCCTGCTTCTCTATGGTCGGTTTATCCGTTAGGCCAAAAAAGAGATGACTATTTTCATTCCGTGGAAGATGCGATTTTTTACAACTTTTACCCCACCGATAAGGATGACTTCCGGCAAACGAACATCGCTAATATTTTTTTTCCTGGATTCCCTATGGTTGGTTTACCCGCAACACCAAAAAAAAGATGACTATCTTGATATTGTGGAAAATAGAATTTTTTTACAACTTTCGCCCCCCTATAAGGGTTCGTTCCGTCAAACGAAAATCGCTCATATTTTTTTTCCTTGATTCCCTATGGTTGGTTTACCCGCAACGCCAAACAAAAGATGACTATCTTCATATTGTGGAAAATAGAATTTTTGTTACAACTTTCACCCCCCGATAAGGGTGTGTTCCGGCAAACGAAAATCGATTATATTTTTTTTCCTGGATTCCCTATGGTTGGTTTACCCGCAACGCCAAAAAAAAGATGACTATCTTCATATTGTGGAAAATAGAATTTTTTTCAACTTTCACCCCCCGATAAGGGTGTGTTCCGGCAAACGAAAATCGCTTATATTTTTTTTCCTGGATTTCCGATGGTTGGCTTACCCGCAACGCCAAAAAAAAAGATGACTATCTTCATATTGTGGAAAATAGAATTTTTTTTACAACTTTCACCCCCCGATAATGGTGTGTTCCGGCAAACGAAAATCGCTCAGAATTTTTTCCTCGGCTTCTCTATGGACGGTTTACCCGTTAGGCCAACAAAAAGATGATTATTTTCATTCCGTGGAAGATACGATTTTTTACAACTTTTACCCACTCCGATAAGGGTTTGTTCCGGCAAACGAAAATCGCTTATTTTTTTTTTCCTGGATTCCCAATGGTTGGTTTACCCGCAGCGCCAAAAAAAAGATGACTATCTTCATATTTTGGAAAATCGAATTTTTTTTACAACTTTCACCCCCCGATAAGGGTGTGTTCCGGCAAACGAAAATCGCTTATATTTTTTTTCCTGGATTTCCGATGGTTGGCTTACCCGCAACGCCAAAAAAAAAATGACTATCTTCATATTGTGGAAAATAGAATTTTTTTTACAACTTTCACCCCCCGATAATGGTGTGTTCCGGCAAACGAAAATCGCTCAGAATTATTTCCCCGGCTTCTCTATGGACGGTTTACCCGTTAGGCCAACAAAACGATGATTATTTTCATTCCGTGGAAGATACGATTTTTTACAACTTTTACCCACTCCGATAAGGGTTTGTTCCGTCAAACGAAAATCGCTCATATTTTTTTTCCTTGATTCCCTATGGTTGGTTTACCCGCAGCGCCAAAAAAAAGATGACTATCTTCATATTTTGGAAAATCGAATTTTTTTTACCACTTTCACCCCCCGATAAAGGTGTGTTCCGGCAACCGAAAATCGCTGATATTTTTTTTCCTGGATTCCCTATGGTTGGTTTACCTGCAACGCCAAAAAAAAGATGACTATCTTCATATTGTGGAAAATAGAATTTTTTTACAACTTTCACCCCCCGATAAAGGTGTGTTCCGGCAAACGAAAATCGCTCAGAATTTTTTCCGCGGCTTCTCTATGGACGGTTTACCCGTTAGGCCAACAAAAAGATGATTATTTTCATTCCGTGGAAGATACGATTTTTTACAACTTTTACCCACTCCGATAAGGGTTTGTTCCGGCAAACGAAAATCGCTTATTTTTTTTTTCCTGGATTCCCAATGGTTGGTTTACCCGCAGCGCCAAAAAAAAGATGACTATCTTCATATTTTGGAAAATCGAATTTTTTTTACAACTTTCACCCCCCGATAAAGGTGTGTTCCGGCAACCGAAAATCGCTGATATTTTTTTTCCTGGATTCCCTATGGTTGGTTTACCTGCAACGCCAAAAAAAAGATGACTATCTTCATATTGTGGAAAATAGAATTTTTTTACAACGTTCACCCCCCGATAAGGGTGTGTTCCGGCGAACGAAAATCGCTTATATTTTTTTTCCCGATTCCCTATGATTGGTTTATCCGCAGCGCCAAAAAAAGATGACTATCTTCATATTGTGGAAAATAGAATTTTTTTACAACTTTCACCCCCCGATAAGCGTGTGTTCCGGCAAACGAATATCGCTCATAATTTTTTTTCCCGTCTTCTCCATGGTCGGTTTACCCGTAAGGCCAAAAAAAAGATGACTATTTTCATTCCATGGAAGATACGATTTTTTACAACTTTTACCCCCTCCGATAAGGGTGACTTCCGGCAAACGAAAATCGCCTATATTTTTTTCCTGCATTCCCTATGGTTGGTTTATCCGCAACGCCAAAAATAGATGACTATCTTCATATTGTGAAAAGTAGAATTTTACTACAACTTTCACCCCCCGATAAGAGTCTGTTCCGGCAAACGAAAATCGCTTCTATTTTTTGTCTTGGATTCCCTATGTTTGGTTTACCCGCAACGCCAGAAAAAAGATGACTATCTTCATATTGTGGAAAATAGAATTTTTTCTACAACTTTCACCCCTTGATTTCTTGAACTTTCACCCGCTTATATTTTATTTCCTGGATTCCCTATGGTTGGTTTACCCGCAACGCCAAAAAAAAAGATGACTATCTTCATATTGTGGAAAATAGAATTTTTTTACAACTTTCACCCCGCGATAAGGGTGTGTTCCGGCAAACGAAAATCGCTCATAATTTCTTTCCCGGCATCTCTATGGTCGGTTTTCCCGTTCGGCCAAAAAAAGATGACTATTTTCATTTCGTGGAAGATACGATTTTTTACAACTTTTACCCCCTCCGATAAGGGTGACTTCCGGCAAACGAACATCGCTAATATTTTTTTTCCTGGATTCCCTATGGTTGGTTTACCCGCAACGCCAAAAAAAAGATGACTATCTTCATATTGTGGAATATAAAATTTTTTTCAACTTTCACCCCCCGATAAGGGTGTGTACCGGCAAACGAAAATCGCTTATATTTTTTTTCCTGGATTTCCTATGGTTGGTTTACTCGCAACGCCAAAAAAAAAGATGACTATCTTCATAGTGTGGAAAATTGAATTTTTTTTACAACTTTCACCCCCCGATAAAGGTCTGTTCCGGCAAACGAAAATCGCTCATAATTTTTTTCCCGGCTTCTCTATGGACGGTTTACCCGTTAGGCTAACAAAAAGATGATTATTTTCATTCCGTGGAAGATACGATATTTTACAACTTTTACCCCCTCCGATAAGGGTGACTTCCGGCAAACGAAAATCGCTTATATTTTTTTTCCTGGATTCCCTATGGTTGGTTTACCCGCAACGCCAAAAAAAAAGATGACTCTTCATATTGTGGAAAATAGAATATTTTTCCAACTTTCACCCCGCGATAAGGGTGTGTTCCGGCAAACGAAAATCGCTCCTAATTTTTTTCCCTGCTTCTCTATGGTCGGTTTACCCGTTAGGCCAAAAAAGAGATCACTATTTTCATTCCGTGGAAGATGCGATTTTTTACAACTTTTACCCCACCGATAAGGGTGACTTCCGGCAAACGAACATCGCTAATATTTTTTTTCCTGGATTCCCTATGGTTGGTTTACCCGCAACACCAAAAAAAAGATGACTATCTTGATATTGTGGAAAATAGAATTTTTTTACAACTTTCGCCCCCCGATAAGGGTGTGTTCCGGCAAACGAAAATCGATTATATTTTTTTTCCTGGATTCCCTATGGTTGGTTTACCCGCAACGCCAAAAAAAAGATGACTATCTTCATATTGTGGAAAATAGAATTTTTTTCAACTTTCACCCCCGATAAGGGTTCGTTCCGTCAAACGAAAATCGCTCATATTTTTTTTCCTTGATTCCCTATGGTTGGTTTACCCGCAACGCCAAACAAAAGATGACTATCTTCATATTGTGGAAAATAGAATTTTTGTTACAACTTTCACCCCCCGATAGGGTGTGTTCCGGCAAACGAAAATCGATTATATTTTTTTTTCCTGGATTCCCTATGGTTGGTTTACCCGCAACGCCAAAAAAAAGATGACTATCTTCATATTGTGGAAAATAGAATTTTTTTCAACTTTCACCCCCCGATAAGGGTGTGTTCCGGCAAACGAAAATCGCTTATATTTTTTTTCCTGGATTTCCGATGGTTGGCTTACCCGCAACGCCAAAAAAAAAGATGACTATCTTCATATTGTGGAAAAAAGAATTTTTTTTACAACTTTCACCCCCCGATAAAGGTGTGTTCCGGCAAACGAAAATCGCTCAGAATTTTTTCCCCGGCTTCTCTATGGACGGTTTACCCGTTAGGCCAACAAAAAGATGATTATTTTCATTCCGTGGAAGATACGATTTTTTACAACTTTTACCCACTCCGATAAGGGTTTGTTCCGGCAAACGAAAATCGCTTATTTTTTTTTCCTGGATTCCCAATGGTTGGTTTATCCGCAGCGCCAAAAAAAAGATGACTATCTTCATATTTTGGAAAAACGAATTTTTTTTACAACTTTCACCCCCCGATAAAGGTGTGTTCCGGCAACCGAAAATCGCTGATATTTTTTTTCCTGGATTCCCTATGGTTCGTTTACCTGCAACGCCAAAAAAAAGATGACTATCTTCATATTGTGGAAAATTGAATTTTTTTTACAACTTTCACCCCCCGATAAAGGTCTGTTCCGGCAAACGAAAATCGCTCATAATTTTTTTCCCGGCTTCTCTATGGACGGTTTACCCGTTAGGCTAACAAAAAGATGATTATTTTCATTCCGTGGAAGATACGATATTTTACAACTTTTACCCCCTCCGATAAGGGTGACTTCCGGCAAACGAAAATCGCTTATATTTTTTTTCCTGGATTCCCTATGGTTGGTTTACCCGCAACGCCAAAAAAAAAGATGACTATCTTCATATTGTGGAAAATAGAATATTTTTACAACTTTCACCCCGCGATAAGGGTGTGTTCCGGCAAACGAAAATCGCTCATAATTTTGTTCCCTGCTTCTCTATGGTCGGTTTACCCGTTAGGCCAAAAAAGAGATCACTATTTTCATTCCGTGGAGGATGCGATTTTTTACAACTTTTACCCCACCGATAAGGGTGACTTCCGGCAAACGAACATCGCTAATATTTTTTTTCCTGGATTCCCTATGGTTGGTTTACCCGCAACACCAAAAAAAAGATGACTATCTTGATATTGTGGAAAATAGAATTTTTTTCCAACTTTCGCCCCCCGATAAGGATGTGTTCCGGCGAACGAAAATCGATTATATTTTTTTTCCTGGATTCCCTATGGTTGGTTTACCCGCAACGCCAAAAAAAAGATGACTATCTTCATATTGTGGAAAAGAGAATTTTTTTCAACTTTCACCCCCCGATAAGGGTTCGTTCCGTCAAACGAAAATCGCTCATATTTTTTTTCCTTGATTCCCTATGGTTGGTTTACCCGCAACGCCAAACAAAAGATGACTATCTTCATATTGTGGAAAATAGAATTTTTGTTACAACTTTCACCCCCCGATAAGGGTGTGTTCCGGCAAACGAAAATCGATTATATTTTTTTTTCCTGGATTCCCAATGGTTGGTTTACCCGCAACGCCAAAAAAAAGATGACTATCTTCATATTGTGGAAAATAGATTTTTTTTCAACTTTCTCCCCCCGATAAGGGTGTGTTCCGGCAAACGAAAATCGCTTATATTTTTTTTCCTGGATTTCCGATGGTTGGCTTACCCGCAACGCCAAAAAAAAAGATGACTATCTTCATATTGTGGAATAAAGAATTTTTTTTACAACTTTCACCCCCCGATAAAGGTGTGTTCCGGCAAACGAAAATCGCTCAGAATTTTTTCCCCGGCTTCTCTATGGACGGTTTACCCGTTAGGCCAACAAAAAGATGATTATTTTCATTCCGTGGAAGATACGATTTTTTACAACTTTTACCCACTCCGATAAGGGTTTGTTCCGGCAAACGAAAATCGCTTATTTTTTTTTCCTGGATTCCCAATGGTTGGTTTATCCGCAGCGCCAAAAAAAAGATGACTATCTTCATATTTTGGAAAAACGAATTTTTTTTACAACTTTCACCCCCCGATAAAGGTGTGTTCCGGCAACCGAAAATCGCTGATATTTTTTTTCCTGGATTCCCTATGGTTCGTTTACCTGCAACGCCAAAAAAAAGATGACTATCTTCATATTGTGGAAAATTGAATTTTTTTTACAACTTTCACCCCCCGATAAAGGTCTGTTCCGGCAAACGAAAATCGCTCATAATTTTTTTCCCGGCTTCTCTATGGACGGTTTACCCGTTAGGCTAACAAAAAGATGATTATTTTCATTCCGTGGAAGATACGATATTTTACAACTTTTACCCCCTCCGATAAGGGTGACTTCCGGCAAACGAAAATCGCTTATATTTTTTTTCCTGGATTCCCTATGGTTGGTTTACCCGCAACGCCAAAAAAAAAGATGACTATCTTCATATTGTGGAAAATAGAATATTTTTACAACTTTCACCCCGCGATAAGGGTGTGTTCTGGCAAACGAAAATCGCTCATAATTTTGTTCCCTGCTTCTCTATGGTCGGTTTACCCGTTAGGCCAAAAAAGAGATCACTATTTTCATTCCGTGGAGGATGCGATTTTTTACAACTTTTACCCCACCGATAAGGGTGACTTCCGGCAAACGAACATCGCTAATATTTTTTTTCCTGGATTCCCTATGGTTGGTTTACCCGCAACACCAAAAAAAAGATGACTATCTTGATATTGTGGAAAATAGAATTTTTTTCCAACTTTCGCCCCCCGATAAGGATGTGTTCCGGCGAACGAAAATCGATTATATTTTTTTTCCTGGATTCCCTATGGTTGGTTTACCCGCAACGCCAAAAAAAAGATGACTATCTTCATATTGTGGAAAAGAGAATTTTTTTCAACTTTCACCCCCCGATAAGGGTTCGTTCCGTCAAACGAAAATCGCTCATATTTTTTTTCCTTGATTCCCTATGGTTGGTTTACCCGCAACGCCAAACAAAAGATGACTATCTTCATATTGTGGAAAATAGAATTTTTGTTACAACTTTCACCCCCCGATAAGGGTGTGTTCCGGCAAACGAAAATCGATTATATTTTTTTTTCCTGGATTCCCAATGGTTGGTTTACCCGCAACGCCAAAAAAAAGATGACTATCTTCATATTGTGGAAAATAGAATTTTTTTCAACTTTCACCCCCCGATAAGGGTGTGTTCCGGCAAACGAAAATCGCTTATATTTTTTTTCCTGGATTTCCGATGGTTGGCTTACCCGCAACGCCAAAAAAAATGATGACTATCTTCATATTGTGGAAAATAGAATTTTTTTTACAACTTTCACCCCCCGATAAAGGTGTGTTCCGGCAAACGAAAATCGCTCAGAATTTTTTCCCCGGCTTCTCTATGGACGGTTTACCCGTTAGGCCAACAAAAAGATGATTATTTTCATTCCGTGGAAGATACGATTTTTTACAACTTTTACCCCACCGATAAGGGTGACTTCCGGCAACCGAACATCGCTAATATTTTTTTTCCTGGATTCCCTATGGTTGGTTTACCCGCAACACCAAAAAAAAGATGACTATCTTGATATTGTGGAAAATAGAATTTTTTTCCAACTTTCGCCCCCCGATAAGGATGTGTTCCGGCAAACGAAAATCGATTATATTTTTTTTCCTGGATTCCCTATGGTTGGTTTACCCGCAACGCCAAAAAAAAGATGACTATCTTCATATTGTGGAAAAGAGAATTTTTTTCAACTTTCACCCCCCGATAAGGGTTCGTTCCGTCAAACGAAAATCGCTCATATTTTTTTTCCTTGATTCCCTATGGTTGGTTTACCCGCAACGCCAAACAAAAGATGACTATCTTCATATTGTGGAAAATAGAATTTTTGTTACAACTTTCACCCCCCGATAAGGGTGTGTTCCGGCAAACGAAAATCGATTATATTTTTTTTCCTGGATTCCCAATGGTTGGTTTACCCGCAACGCCAAAAAACAGATGACTATCTTCATATTGTGGAAAATAGAATTTTTTTCAACTTTCACCCCCCGATAAGGGTGTGTTCCGGCAAACGAAAATTGCTTATATTTTTTTTCCTGGATTTCCGATGGTTGGCTTACCCGCAACGCCAAAAAAAAAGATGACTATCTTCATATTGTGGAAAATAGAATTTTTTTTACAACTTTCACCCCCCGATAAAGGTGTGTTCCGGCAAACGAAAATCGCTCAGAATTTTTTCCCCGGCTTCTCTATGGACGGTTTACCCGTTAGGCCAACAAAAAGATGATTATTTTCATTCCGTGGAAGATACGATTTTTTACAACTTTTACCCACTCCGATAAGGGTTTGTTCCGGCAAACGAAAATCGCTTATTTTTTTTCCTGGATTCCCAATGGTTGGTTTACCCGCAGCGCCAAAAAAAAGATGACTATCTTCATATTTTGGAAAATCGAATTTTTTTTACAACTTTCACCCCCCGATAAAGGTGTGTTCCGGCAACCGAAAATCGCTGATATTTTTTTTCCTGGATTCCCTATGGTTGGTTTACCTGCACCGCCAAAAAAAAGATGACTATGTTCATATTGTGGAAAATAGAATTTTTTTACAACGTTCACCCCCCGATACGGGTGTGTTCCGGCGAACGAAAATCGCTTATATTTTTTTTCCCGATTCCCTATGATTGGTTTACCCGCAGCGCCAAAAAAAGATGACTATCTTCATATTGTGGAAAATAGAATTTTTTTACAACTTTCACCCCCCGATAAGCGTGTGTTCCGGCAAACGAAAATCGCTCATAATTTTTTTTCCCGGCTTCTCCATGGTCGGTTTACCCGTAAGGCCAAAAAAAAGATGACTATTTTCATTCCGTGGAAGATACGATTTTTTACAACTTTTACCCCCTCCGATAAGGGTGACTTCCGGCAAACGAAAATCGCCTATATTTTTTTCCTGGATTCCCTATGCTTTGTTTATCCGCAACGCCAAAAATAGATGACTATCTTCATATTGTGAAAAGTAGAATTTTTTCTACAACTTTCACCCCCCGATAAGAGTCTGTTCCGGCAAACGAAAATCGCTTTTATTTTTTTTCTTGGATTCCCTATGTTTGGTTTACCCGCAACGCCAGAAAAAAGATGACTATCTTCATATTGTGGAAAATAGAATTTTTTCTACAACTTTCACCCCTTGATTTCTTGAACTTTCACCCGCTTATATTTTATTTCCTGGATTCCCTATGGTTGGTTTACCCGCAACGCCAAAAAAAAGATGACTATCTTCATATTGTGGAAAATAGAATTTTTTTACAACTTTCACCCCGCGATAAGGGTGTGTTCCGGCAAATGAAAATCGCTCATAATTTCTTTCCCGGCTTCTCTATGGTCGGTTTTCCCGTTCGGCCAAAAAAAGATGACTATTTTCATTCCGTGGAAGATACGATTTTTTACAACTTTTACCCACTCCGATAAGGGTGACTTCCGGCAAACGAACATCGCTAATATTTTTTTTCCTGGATTCCCTATGGTTGGTTTACCCGCAACGCCAAAAAAAGATGACTATCTTCATATTGTGGAATATAAAAAATTTTTCAACTTTCACCCCCCGATAAGGGTATGTTCCGGCAAACGAAAATCGCTTATATTTTTTTTCCTGGATTTCCTATGGTTGGTTTACTCGCAACGCCAAAAAAAAAAGATGACTATCTTCATAGTGTGGAAAATTGAATTTTTTTTACAACTTTCACCCCCCGATAAAGGTCTGTTCCGGCAAACGAAAATCGCTCATAATTTTTTTCCCGGCTTCTCTATGGACGGTTTACCCGTTAGGCTAACAAAAAGATGATTATTTTCATTCCGTGGAAGATACGATATTTTACAACTTTTACCCCCTCCGATAAGGGTGACTTCCGGCTAACGAAAATCGCTTATATTTTTTTTCCTGGATTCCCTATGGTTGGTTTACCCGCAACGCCAAAAAAAAAAGATGACTATCTTCATATTGTGGAAAATAGAATATTTTTACAACTTTCACCCCGCGATAAGGGTGTGTTCCGGCAAACGAAAATCGCTCATAATTTTTTTCCCTGCTTCTCTATGGTCGGTTTACCCGTTAGGCCAAAAAAGAGATGACTATTTTCATTCCGTGGAAGATGCGATTTTTTACAACTTTTACCCCACCGATAAGGATGACTTCCGGCAAACGAACATCGCTAATATTTTTTTTCCTGGATTCCCTATGGTTGGTTTACCCGCAACACCAAAAAAAAGATGACTATCTTGATATTGTGGAAAATAGAATTTTTTTACAACTTTCGCCCCCTATAAGGGTTCGTTCCGTCAAACGAAAATCGCTCATATTTTTTTTCCTTGATTCCCTATGGTTGGTTTACCCGCAACGCCAAACAAAAGATGACTATCTTCATATTGTGGAAAATAGAATTTTTGTTACAACTTTCACCCCCCGATAAGGGTGTGTTCCGGCAAACGAAAATCGATTATATTTTTTTTTCCTGGATTCCCAATGGTTGGTTTACCCGCAACGCCAAAAAAAAGATGACTATCTTCATATTGTGGAAAATAGAATTTTTTTCAACTTTCACCCCCCGATAAGGGTGTGTTCCGGCAAACGAAAATCGCTTATATTTTTTTTCCTGGATTTCCGATGGTTGGCTTACCCGCAACGCCAAAAAAAAAGATGACTATCTTCATATTGTGGAAAATAGAATTTTTTTTTACAACTTTCACCCCCCGATAAAGGTGTGTTCCGGCAAACGAAAATCGCTCAGAATTTTTTCCCCGGCTTCTCTATGGACGGTTTACCCGTTAGGCCAACAAAAAGATGATTATTTTCATTCCGTGGAAGATACGATTTTTTACAACTTTTACCCCACCGATAAGGGTGACTTCCGGCAAACGAACATCGCTAATATTTTTTTTCCTGGATTCCCTATGGTTGGTTTACCCGCAACACCAAAAAAAAGATGACTATCTTGATATTGTGGAAAATAGAATTTTTTTCCAACTTTCGCCCCCCGATAAGGATGTGTTCCGGCAAACGAAAATCGATTATATTTTTTTTCCTGGATTCCCTATGGTTGGTTTACCCGCAACGCCAAAAAAAAGATGACTATCTTCATATTGTGGAAAAGAGAATTTTTTTCAACTTTCACCCCCCGATAAGGGTTCGTTCCGTCAAACGAAAATCGCTCATATTTTTTTTCCTTGATTCCCTATGGTTGGTTTACCCGCAACGCCAAACAAAAGATGACTATCTTCATATTGTGGAAAATAGAATTTTTGTTACAACTTTCACCCCCCGATAAGGGTGTGTTCCGGCAAACGAAAATCGATTATATTTTTTTTTCCTGGATTCCCAATGGTTGGTTTACCCGCAACGCCAAAAAACAGATGACTATCTTCATATTGTGGAAAATAGAATTTTTTTCAACTTTCACCCCCCGATAAGGGTGTGTTCCGGCAAACGAAAATTGCTTATATTTTTTTTCCTGGATTTCCGATGGTTGGCTTACCCGCAACGCCAAAAAAAAAGATGACTATCTTCATATTGTGGAAAATAGAATTTTTTTTACAACTTTCACCCCCCGATAAAGGTGTGTTCCGGCAAACGAAAATCGCTCAGAATTTTTTCCCCGGCTTCTCTATGGACGGTTTACCCGTTAGGCCAACAAAAAGATGATTATTTTCATTCCGTGGAAGATACGATTTTTTACAACTTTTACCCACTCCGATAAGGGTTTGTTCCGGCAAACGAAAATCGCTTATTTTTTTTCCTGGATTCCCAATGGTTGGTTTACCCGCAGCGCCAAAAAAAAGATGACTATCTTCATATTTTGGAAAATCGAATTTTTTTTACAACTTTCACCCCCCGATAAAGGTGTGTTCCGGCAACCGAAAATCGCTGATATTTTTTTTCCTGGATTCCCTATGGTTGGTTTACCTGCACCGCCAAAAAAAAGATGACTATGTTCATATTGTGGAAAATAGAATTTTTTTACAACGTTCACCCCCCGATAAGGGTGTGTTCCGGCGAACGAAAATCGCTTATATTTTTTTTCCCGATTCCCTATGATTGGTTTACCCGCAGCGCCAAAAAAAGATGACTATCTTCATATTGTGGAAAATAGAATTTTTTTACAACTTTCACCCCCCGATAAGCGTGTGTTCCGGCAAACGAAAATCGCTCATAATTTTTTTTCCCGGCTTCTCCATGGTCGGTTTACCCGTAAGGCCAAAAAAAAGATGACTATTTTCATTCCGTGGAAGATACGATTTTTTACAACTTTTACCCCCTCCGATAAGGGTGACTTCCGGCAAACGAAAATCGCCTATATTTTTTTCCTGGATTCCCTATGCTTTGTTTATCCGCAACGCCAAAAATAGATGACTATCTTCATATTGTGAAAAGTAGAATTTTTTCTACAACTTTCACCCCCCGATAAGAGTCTGTTCCGGCAAACGAAAATCGCTTTTATTTTTTTTCTTGGATTCCCTATGTTTGGTTTACCCGCAACGCCAGAAAAAAGATGACTATCTTCATATTGTGGAAAATAGATTTTTTTCTACAACTTTCACCCCTTGATTTCTTGAACTTTCACCCGCTTATATTTTATTTCCTGGATTCCCTATGGTTGGTTTACCCGCAACGCCAAAAAAAAGATGACTATCTTCATATTGTGGAAAATAGAATTTTTTTACAACTTTCACCCCGCGATAAGGGTGTGTTCCGGCAAATGAAAATCGCTCATAATTTCTTTCCCGGCTTCTCTATGGTCGGTTTTCCCGTTCGGCCAAAAAAAGATGACTATTTTCATTCCGTGGAAGATACGATTTTTTACAACTTTTACCCCCTCCGATAAGGGTGACTTCCGGCAAACGAACATCGCTAATATTTTTTTTCCTGGATTCCCTATGGTTGGTTTACCCGCAACGCCAAAAAAAAGATGACTATCTTCATATTGTGGAATATAAAAAAATTTTCAACTTTCACCCCCCGATAAGGGTGTGTTCCGGCAAACGAAAATCGCTTATATTTTTTTTCCTGGATTTCCTATGGTTGGTTTACTCGCAACGCCAAAAAAAAAAGATGACTATCTTCATATTGTGGAAAATAGAATTTTTGTTACAACTTTCACCCTCCGATAAGGGTGTGTTCCGGCAAACGAAAATCGATTATATTTTTTTTCCTGGATTCCCTATGGTTGGTTTACCCGCAACGCCAAAAAAAAGATGACTATCTTCATATTGTGGAAAATAGAATTTTTTTCAACTTTCACCCCCCGATAAGGGTGTGTTCCGGCAAACCAAAATCGCTTATATTTTTTTTCCTGGATTTCCGATGGTTGGCTTACCCGCAACGCCAAAAAAAAAGATGACTATCTTCATATTGTGGAAAATAGAATTTTTTTTACAACTTTCACCCCCCGATAAAGGTGTGTTCCGGCAAACGAAAATCGCTCAGAATTTTTTCCCCGGCTTCTCTATGGACGGTTTACCTGTTAGGCCAACAAAACGATGATTATTTTCATTCCGTGGAAGATACGATTTTTTACAACTTATACCCACTCCGATAAGGGTTTGTTCCGTCAAACGAAAATCGCTCATATTTTTTTTCCTGGGTTCCCTATGGTTGGTTTACCTGCAACGCCAAAAAAAAGATGACTATCTTCATATTGTGGAAAATAGAATTTTTTGACAACGTTCACCCCCCGATAAGGGTGTGTTCCGGTAAACGAAAATCGCTTATATTTTTTTCCTGGATTCCCTATGATTGGTTTACCCGCAGCGCCAAAAAAAGATGACTATCTTCTTATTGTGGAAAATAGAATTTTTTTACAACTTTCACCCCCCGATAAGCGTGTGTTCCGGCAAACGAAAATCGCTCATAATTTGTTTCCCGGCTTCTCTATGGTCGGTTTACTCGTAAGGCCAAAAAAAAAGATGACTATTTTTATTCCGTGGAAGATACGATTTTTTACAACTTTTACCCCCTCCGATCTGGGTGACTTCCGGCCAACGATAATCGCTTATATTTTTTTTTCTGGATTCCCTATGGTTGGTTCACCCGCAACGCCAAAAAAAAGATGACTATCTTCATATTTTGGAAAATAGAATTTTTTTTACAACTTTCACCTCCCGATAAGGGTGTGTTTCGGCAAACGAAAATCGCTGATATTTTTTTTCCTGGATTCCCTATGGTTGGTTTACCCGCAACGCCTAAAAAAAGATGACTATCTTCATATTGTGGAAAATTGAATTTTATTACAACTTTCATCTCCCGATAAGGGTGTGTTCCGACCAACGAAAATCGCTTATATTTTTTTTCCTGGATTTCCTATGTTTGGTTTACCCGCAACGCCAAAAAAAAAGATGACTATCTTCATATTGTGGAAAATAGAATTTTTATTACGACTTTCACCTCCCGATAAGGGTTTGTTCCGGCAAACGAAAATCGCTCATAATTTTTTTTCCCGGCTTCTCTATGGTCGGTTTACCCGTCAGGCAAAAAAAAAGGTGACCATTTTCATTCCGTGGAAGTTGCGATTTATTTCAACTTTTACCCCCTACGATAAGGGTAACTTCTGGCAAACGAAAATCGCTTATATTTTTTTAACTGGATTCCCTATGGTTGGTTTACCCGCAACGCCAAAAAAAAAATGACTATCTCCATATTGTGGAAAATCGAATTTTTTTACAACTTTCACCCCACGATAAGGTTGTGTTCCGGCAAACGAAAATCGCTCATAATTTTTTTCCCGGCTTCTCTATGGTCGGTTTACCCGTAAGGCCAAAAAAAAGATGACTATTTTCATTCCGTGGAAGATACGATTTTTTACAACTTTTACCCCCTCCGATAAGGGTGACTTCCGGCAAACGAAAATCGCCTATATTTTTTTCCTGGATTCCCTATGGTTGGTTTACCCGCAACGCCAAAAATAGATGACTATCTTCATATTGTGGAAAATAGAATTTTTTCTACAACTTTCACCCCCCGATAAGAGTGTGTTCCGGCAAACGAAAATCGCTTTTATTTTTTTTCTTGGATTCCCTATGTTTGGTTTACCCGCAACGCCAGAAAAATGATGACTATCTTCATATTGTGGAAAATATAATTTTGTTACAACTTTCACCCCCCGATAAGGGTGTGTTCCGGCAAACGACAATCGCTCATAATTTTTTTCCTGGCTTCTCTATGGTCGGTTTACCCGTAAGCCCAAAAAAATGATGACTATTTTCATTCCGTGGAAGATACGATTTTTTACAACTTTTACCCCCTTTTGAGGGTGGGTTTCCTTTGCCGAAATCCCTTAAAATGTTATATCTGATCTTTTCCAAGTACCCAGATGCGGATTGAGCAATAAATTGATTGAAAGTAAAAAAAAATAAATAAAAATTTTCGTTGGTTAGCAACGATGCGAACTTCAGACACATAAAAATGTACCATCTTACTGTATAGAGTCGCGGCCTGTCATCAGTCCGTTAGTGACGTCGCGGTCGGTGGGTCCACCAGTGGCGTCAATTTCGAGATATCGAGAACGGTGTAGTCTAGGAGTAGAATCACTAAATCGATTTATACTTTCCGGAATCAGTAACTTGATTTGCACTTATATAATGAATTACATTGATTCATGTATTTTTGAGCCTAATAGTTAAATTATTGAGAAAACGATCTCCTTCGCCGAGCTTTTATTCTTAACCATGCACGCCAAGTCGTTGCGCAGCATTTCCAGTGTACTTGTGTGATGCATACGTTGTACTTATATATAATTATAATTCGGTTTTCTATTACGATAGTTAAATGGTATTCAAATGTTTTCATTTCCAATGTTCCAACGTTGCGGGTTTTTATGTGTAACCCCTTTCCAATTGAAGCCTTTCCTATTACTCCCTACCCGTACTTCGCTTATCTAAACTAAATTCCATTGCGTCCACAGCCGTTTTTAGGTACACTATACCGCATTTGCCGAGGGTACTGGAAGACTGTGGAAAATCCGTACCGGTATAGACGGCCCTATATTCTTCTGATTTTTGGTGCAGAGACTTTAACTCAAACATCTACATTAAGGTATCAGAAATATTAGCTTCCCGCTCGCTGGTTGATGCGCTAACCGATGCACAGCTAAGCGGTCACCGCTCCGAATACTGGCCGCGCACAATGCTGCTTAATTCGGAGCACCGCTAGAGCCGAACCCCGATCGCCCATCTACCAGTGTCGGTCCTGGTTTTAAAAATCAAATGTTAAGAAAATATTGTTCTTAGGATTTGGTAATCTTGTGCAAGTGTCTAGTAACCTTACTTGCCTTTTTCATAAAAAAATATTTCACTTCTTTTGTACGTTTAAAATGAAAAAGTAATATTCTAAATAAAACCATTATTTGAAATAGAATGAAAAATATTTCGAGTTTAATTAGAATTTTATAAATAGTAAAACACCTAATAATTTTCAAGGGAACTTTTTATTACTTGGCGTCCTTTTTTACTTTTTAAAGTTTTTTAGGGGTACGTCTTTACACTGTAATGGTCGGTTTCTAACTGAACGAATGCGTTGTTTTCGCGCCCTTGGACACTTTAAAAGGGGGGAAATCCCCGAAATCCCCTTCTCGATCGCTGTTTATGGCAGCGGCGCGCCACTTTATGATCCATTGTAATAAAATTTATAATGAAATTCTACGTAAGTATGGCTTAATTTCTTTATTGTATGTTTATTCAATTAAGTAAATTGATTTATAATGATTTTGTTCACATTTCAACTCAAAACGTAATTAAAACTGGAGGTGGGTAACCGGGTACCCCGGTTGCACATCGACGTAGA
Source organism: Ophion obscuratus (assembly GCA_964007375.1). NCBI lineage: Eukaryota > Metazoa > Arthropoda > Insecta > Hymenoptera > Ichneumonidae > Ophion > Ophion obscuratus. Next base: position 13,838,033 of record OZ023317.1, read on the forward strand.
AAAATTTGGTCGCACATATATGGGTTAACAAGCTCTAGTTGATTATGATAATTATTTATTCTTAATTTTCAGTTGTCTTCGTATACAGTTTGCCGATGTGGCTTTTATTGTTCGAACATGTGTGATAGGATCCTAAGTGACTAATTATCATATATTTTTCTTACCATTTTTATTGACTTGCATTGTTTGTCCTTCCTAACTAGCACATGCTTTTATAGTTCGATGTTTCGCGACTCTAAGAATCCCTAATTTAGGAAAGAAAAAACTCAAATTTGTCCTCTTTTGTGAAGTATTCGATCCTTTCTCACACAGAGATAAAAATCACACGGATCAATGGAATTGTTTATTTAGCCGGCCAACGAAATAAAAACAAAACAATAAAACATTTGATTATTTCGAATATTCGTTCGTTTGATGGAATAAATAATTCTTGAAATAATTTCATGTTCCACTGTTCCGATAAACATTTTGCTGGCACCTTCTAATGACGTATTTAGTTAGCCTAAATCGTTATTCTTTCAGTGCAGACACGGTCTTACATACAGGTCTGGAAACTCCGGCGTTTTTGCATGGTGCAAAGTGTCATCGTTAGTGAGACAAAACCGAAGTTCCTCATTTATCCACTGGATAGTCTTATAGATATAGATATACAGCAATGGAAAAATAACCTGCTGATAGCCAGTACACGTGTTCACAACGTTTCTAGAAATCTACCTGAAACGCTCCGGTAGAACCGCATAGTGTGGACCCGGCCTTATCCTTTGCTATATTTTATTGTATTCGATTGCGGATGCGCCAGTTTGCCTATCAACAAAACCAAAAACGGCAAAAACAATGTTTTGTAAACAACAAACTCGCCAAACTGACAAATCAATAAAAACGGTGCCTGTCAAACATACGCAATACGTTCATTTCTTTTTTTTATTCCTCTTCCATTATATTTATTTACAGGTTCTTATTAACATTGTTAAAAAAGCAAAAGCAAAAATAAAAGTTGTAGAAACAAACAAGCAATGCAAGATACTAAGAATAAACATAAATTATAAGGAACAAAAATTCAGACCGCACAAATTTGTTCATACCCCATCTATTCAAATGGCGAAAGACCAAATAAAAATATTACAGAGTTCGAACATACGAGAAATAGTCTACTGAAATAATAATTCCCATTCTGCCCGGGGGTTCAGCAGTGAAAAATATTCAATCATTTTCTATTTATATCGCTCTCACAAATAATATTGGGTCTGTTCGTTTTGGCTACACTTTGCTACACTTCTTACGCCTTCTGAGGACTTTCTATTACTGTATCTATTGCAATTGTAGAAAGTGTGGCTAAGTCGAGCGACTCCATGTTTATTTCGAAAATTCTGCGCCTTTGCACAGTTGTTCGGACCTGCGTTTGATTGGCTAACTTCTAGCTACCAGCGCTTCGGGCGGCAGAAGCGAGAACTGCCTGTTTGCCTCATTGTCTAAGTCACTCCCCACCCGAGGAGTTCCCAGACCTGTATGTAAGACCGTGAGTGCAGAGTACAAACACGCCACATTAAATGCTCTATAAAAACTTCGATAGTTCATCCCACTTCACAGCGTTTCGGACTTGTGCATAGAGTATACCGAATATTCGCGAGTACGTGGATAAAATAGAATCAACCCCGTTACGCTATCAGGTGCGAAAACAGGCCCGTGTGGCGCGGTGTTACAAATAGACAAAGGCAAGTACGAAGTCGATACCTATTGAATTCGGTTCAACGTGACCGTATCATATTTCCGCTTGCATACACACACATATATACTGTATTTATCCAGTACAAGCACATCAAATATGCACTCTGCCTTTCTCTCTGTGTGCGTACCTATAAATGTTCGTGACTATCACGTGCCATATATACTTGTGTATGAAAGTATCCTACACTCGTTTTTCTCATGTTTCGCATAAACTTGGCCCACATAGAGTGTTAACCATTGCTGTCTCCTAGATTTTTGCTTCGGCATGCTTTTCCCATACGACAGTATGACATGTGACCTGTGTTCTTCTTATTTTTCCCATTTCTTATCTCTTTCTTTTTCGCTTTGCCGCGTATTTTCCTTCATATCCGTTGCACATAGACACAATTATATATATATATATATATACATACATACACAGGGGAAGGGAGAACGTCGTATTCTTGGGTTATTCCTCGTCAGCTTGTTTGCTCTCGTAGTACACAGAGTCGTAGAGAAAGGAAGACGATTCTCCAGACTGGGTTTTATTTTATCCATGGTGCGATAGCTGTAGGTGTAATGTCGCTAAGTGTCGAATATGTTTAGCCACCCTCAGGCTTATCGGACCGAAAGACCTGGCTCCACACTGTATATACATCGGACGATATATAGAACCCTCACGACTTCCGCTCTGTTCTGGAACAAAAATGTCACATCATCGCGAAACCCGCGAGTTAGAGGAAACCAATAAAGTACAGATAGAAAAAGAGTATAAGAGTAAGGCGAAAGGAGAGACGAAGAAAAGCGTAAAGTTGAGTGAGCGATAGAGGGATTATGAGTTGCGGCGACTTATCTAGCTTACGATAAAGCAACAAGCGGTGTTCGCAGACGGTGAGTATTGAAAATTGAAGTATATTTTTAAAATTATTGATTGATTTATACATGAAAGAGATAACCCTTTTTCAAACATGGTTTGTACAAGTATGACAGGCAAAGTGGTCCATTTAAAATGAACATCCTTAAAGTAAGATGCGAAAATGAAAACGTAAAACAAAAAATTCTTTTAAAATATTCATAGTTTTGAGACGAACGTTCAACGGGAATATATATATTTTTCAATTGTCAGCGTGCCTGTGAAATCATTATCTGGAATCGGAAACAATGAAAGTTTTCACGAGACCTTCTGAACGCGTATAGAATTATAAAAAGATATATTTCCTTCGAACGCATAAATCAAATGTACAAAATCCTCCTCGAAACTCTATACATCTTTTGGTGCAAAGTTGTTTTTTACGACTTCATTTTTGCAATTTATTTGCAGTGGGTATTTGAAATAGAACACCCTGGATATGTATTCCTGTAAAATTTGTTTTATGCCCGTGCGGAAAATTGATAGGGCATCCCTCATAAAAATAAGGGCCTTTAAGGGCTTATTTGAGGCTTTCTCTATCAGGGAAGCCTGAAATAAGCCCTTATATGTCAATCCCGAAAGGGGTTGGCATAATAAGGGCCTTTGCAGGTCCTATCATCGCACTCCCGACAGGGATTGCCACAATAGGGCCAGGTTTGGGCATTATAGGAAACGGATCAGTATACATAGCTTGGACTAAATCGTTTGTGACATTTTAATTACTACACTCAATTGTATTTCGCATCTCTTCCTCAAGATCAATCGTAGTACCCTCATTCCACTCAGGTGTCACCACATATTTTTAAAGCATATGCAGATGCCTTCGTTTTTATTTTCCGCATCTTGTTTACGCTGGTAACGCGTCACCTTCATTCTTCTTTCTTGTGCGGGTGAAACCACACGTGTTTTTTCTTTCTCTAATTTCGTGGTGAATAAAAAAAAAACAAAAAAAGGTGAACATGAATAGAAAACGTGGAAGGAGTACATCGACAGACAGCGAAGATAAGGATAACTGTTTCGACAAGCGAATCAAGAGATTGGAGGAATTTCTTCGGAGGAAAGAATTGACAAGAGAACGAAAGAGGAAACGCAGTAAGTCTCCATTGAGAATATGTTTTACTTTATTGTCGATTTTTTCCTTGAAGCATTCTTTCTCAAGGTTCTCAATGAAAAGGTTTAGTGACAAAAAAAGAGAAACCTTTCATGAGAATAGTTATCAGGGCTATACTGTCGACCATCCGTGTAGACTTCAACCTACACGAAGAGTTTTATCGAAACATTCTCCTTACCTGGTCATTCGAGCTATGGACGATTATTCAGAGAAATTAATATATTAACGGCCATCCGTGTAGGCTCTAACCTACACGGAGAGTTTTACTCCGGCAAAGCTGTCATCTGTGATATTGTCTTCTGAGAGGTTTTCAGTTGGAATGACAATATAGACGGCCATCCGTGTAGGCTCTAATCTACATGGAGAGTTATACTCAGGCCAGAACAAATAACAGCAATTAGATACGAATACTCGTTCTCTATAAAATTCGAAATAAATTTCGGTCATTATCGATAATCTATCAGGACACCGACATGACTCCAGTTATTCTCGATACTCTCTTGATGCCGTTCATATGAACAAAGAGTGCCAAAGCCAGACGTCGATCCGGTCCGTTGATAACTACGAACCTGAGAGAGCGAGAAACCTTGAACCCCGGGCTGAAACGCCAACTACGCAAAGTGCGGAAGCTATAGAACAAACGGACAGCCCCGACCTTCCTCAGGTCTCAGAATCTAAGACACAAAAGGATGGCCGCGAAATTACCCTTGATAAAAAAATTCTGGAGGTAATGGGAAAACGGTTCATAGAAGATCGCTGTTTGGCTGCTCCCATCCCCAAAAACTTGAGCATCCGCTGGGAAGAAATTTTAAAGAGAGGTTTGCCATCTGAAGACAGGATGGCTCTGATTAAAAAATACCCACCTCCAAAAAATTGCGACACAATAGACCCCCCAAAAATCAATCCGGAGGTTCGGGCGTCTCTTCAAGAATCGATCATCAAAAGAGATGAACGCATTGAAGCTAAGCAGGCAAAAATTACAGCATGCCTAGCGGCAGTCGGAAAAACCTTCCTGAACACATTGGAAAGGTCAATCGCTCAAGATAATTTGATCGTTTTTGAGCAACTGAGTGACATTGGAAGACTGTTGGCAGATATACAGCATGACGAATCGAACATTAGAAAGAGTCTAATATTGACAAACCTGAGTGGAAATTTTAAAGAAGTTTTAAGCGAGACTACTCCCGATAAGTTGCTATTTGGAGAACAGCTTGAAGAAAAATTAAAAGCTGCCAAAGCATTGGAAAACTGCAAGCGCGACCTGCGGCCAGCGACGAAGTCTCAAACGAATAATGCCACAAAAAACTCGAAATTCCCGCCCCGTCGCCCTCAAGCAAATCAAAGATAGGTACCGTTAACGTTGGGCGGGAAAAGATCACAGAACTTGAAGGCTCAACATGTTCCGACTTATCGACGAGGCAACCAGAAATACGCGAGCAACTGGAAAACCAACCAGAGGCTCGACAACCATCGCCAGAGAAGATATTAATTCCTCCAAATGTAATTGCTGGCAGACTCCGTTTCTTTATTTCAAAATGGAAAGAATTGACTTCCGATCCGTATATTTTGTCGTGGATACGAGGGTATACAATACCATTCGAATCTTATCCAACTCAAATTAGTCTGCCACCACAACGTACTCTCAGCCCAAAAGAGCTTTTCGAAATGTCGGAGTTAATTTCAAAACTATTGGATAAGGGTGCTATAAGACCATGTCGCGAAAAACGAGACCAATTTTTATCAGATATTTTCTTGATTCCGAAATCAGACGACACCAATCGCTTTATCCTCAATCTCAAACATTTGAATGAGTTTATTAAGACAAAACATTTTAAACTGGAAGACCGCAAGACAGCTATAAACCTAATGAGCGAAAATTGTTTTATGGCAACAGTTGATCTAAAGGACGCGTATTATGTAGTTTCCATAGCAGAATCTGACCGAAAATTTCTCAGATTTCGACACGATAAAAAGCTTTTCGAATTTAATTGTCTGCCGTTTGGTCTTTCGACAGCCCCATATACGTTTACAAAGATCTTGAAACCAGTAATGACTAAATTAAGACAAAAAGGGCTTACGTCGGTAATTTATCTTGACGACATCCTATTATTCGGTAGATCCTATAATGAATGCCAAGAAAATGTCCGATCTACGTGCTCGCTTTTAAAAAAACTCGGTTTTGTTATCAACAAGGACAAATGTCATCCGATACCATCAAAGAAATGCAAATTTCTTGGTTTTTGGCTCAACTCAGAAGAAATGACAATTGAGCTCACTCAAGGAAAAAGAAGTCGCGTAAAGAAAGAAATCAAACGATTCCAATTAAAAAAGACATGTAAAATTCGTGAATTTTCCGAGTTTATAGGTGTAATAGGCTCATGTTGTCCCGCCGTTAAGTACGGTTTAGGACACACCAAGGCGTTCGAGAGAGTGCGAGGTTTAGCTCTAAAAGCGAATAATTATGCGTATGACAGTTATATGAATTTAGACAAGAGTCTACATATGGACCTTGATTGGTGGAAAAAAGTTTTTCCACATACAAAAAACTCCACGAGACCGTTTCAATTTTGCCAAGAGATTTTCTCAGATGCTTCATTGTCAGGATGGGGCGTCGCTTGCGGGAAGGCAAGATCGCATGGTTTTTGGAATAAGGAGGAGCGTGAATTTCATATAAATGTATTGGAATTGACCACAGCCTTTTTTGGCCTTAAATGCTTCGCGGACGGCCTAAAAAACTGTGATATCTTATTGAGGCTAGACAACACCACAGCTATAGCGTATATAAATCGAATGGGAGGCGTTCAACATGTGCGCTTAAGTAATCTGGCCAGGAATATTTGGGACTGGTGTGAAAAGCGGGAAATTAGGATTTTCGCATCCTTCATTCGCTCAAGAGATAACTTCAAAGCAGATTTTGAGTCGCGTAGATTGGAGCCGGAAACGGAATATGAGTTATCTCAAAAGGCATTTAACGAAATAGTATACACCTTTGGGAAGCCTGAAATCGATTTGTTTGCTACTCGAACAAATACAAAGTGCGAAAAATACGTTTCATGGCTTCGAGATCCAAACAGTATAGCAGTCGATGCATTTACGATATCTTGGAAAGATTTACATTTTTACGCTTTTCCACCGTTTATAGTCATTTTGCGAGTGTTACGAAAAATAAGAGATGAAGGATCGCGGGGTATTCTTATAGTCCCTGAATGGCCGGCACAACCGTGGTACCCACTTTTCGCGCTCTTCTTATTGCAGAACCCATATTATTCAGACCGAACGTTGATTTAATATCTTCTTCGAACAGGGAACCACACCCTCTGTGGAGGAAAACTACCCCGGTTGCCGGATTTGTATCCGGAGATCTTTCGAAATAAAGGGTATTCCAGAGAAATCAATGGAATTGATGATCGCCTCTCTTCGAGACTCATCCCTTAAACAATACAACAGTGCATTAAAAAAAATGGTGGAATTTTTGTTTGGACAAAAGAATCAGTCCTTTTCAATGTTCCATCGAGGATGTCATATTGTTGCTTACGAAAGAGTATAATAATGGAGCTTCACGGGGCTCCTTAAACTGTCTCCGATCCGCCATTGCATTAATTGTAGGTCCTGAAATAGGCCACGACTTCAGAATACGACGTTTGTTCAAAGGTGTTTCTGAGTTACGTCCATCCAAACCAAAATATGATCAGACATGGAACCCTAGGATTGTCTTAGATTACATCGGCTCTCTTGACTCAAACGAGAATATGTCTCTCGAAATGATCTCCTTAAAACTTGTCACTCTACTCTCCCTCGTAACCGGACATTGAATGCAAACATTTTCGTTGATAAAAATTAAAAATATCGAAAGATACGGATCGTCCATTCAAATCAAAATCCCAGATAAAATCAAGACTTCTGCAGTTAATAGGAAACAACCTCTTCTAATTTTGCCATTTTATGACAAAGATAAGACTATTTGTGCCGCAACTTCATTGGAGGCATATCTAATTAAAACAAAATCCTTGTGTGGCTCGACAGAAACGTTATTTATCACCTTTAAGAAGCCATATAAAGCAGTTTTTGCCAGACTCTAGCACGATGGACAAAAAATATGCTGTCCAAAATCGGGCTAGATACCCATATTTTTAGTGCTCATAGCGCTCGCCATGCATTAACATCAACTGCCAAAGTCAAAGGGATAAATATCGAGAGTATAAGATCAACAGCAGGATGGACGAACAACTCACAGACCTTCGCTCAATTTTATAACTTACCCATCATAAATGACAATGAGGCATTTGCTCGAGTTATATTACAATGAACGTTGATAGTTTATCGTAATGGTTAATTACGGTCGTGTGTAATGCCTTAAAAAAAAAAAAATGTTGCCGTATGGAAATTTAAACATCTACGATTGATCTTGAGGAAGAGATGCGAAATACAATTAAATGATTAAACGAACTTACCAAAGTGAAGTTCTATCATAATTGTATGTAGCATCTCTTCCGAAAGATCAGTCCCACCCTTTATATTTATTATATGTATATCTATAAAACGCCCATATCTAATGAGAACACTAGATATATACCCAGATGTCTACGGCAATGCTTTGAATACATGAAGGTGACGCGTTACCAGCGTAAACAAAATGCGGAAAACAAAAACGAAAGCATCTGTATATGCTTTAAAAATATGTGGTGACACCTGAGTGGAATGAGGGTACTACGATTGATCTTTTGGAAGAGATGCTACATACAATTATGATAGAACTTCACTTTGACAAGTTCGTTTAATCATTTAATTATTCGATAATAGGTAAAAATAGTATAAAAACGTGAGGGCATTAAAAATTATATATTACGTTTACAAATCCTTCAAAAAATTACATATTATTCTTATTGCCTTATTCACTCATGGAGTGATGCCAGCGCGTATGTTTGAACAATCCCATTCGGTTTTTTTGCAGATTTTTATAGTGACTATTTTCGCCCAATACTTTCCATATGAAAAATTATTTCGCGTTGTGATAGTTAAGATCACGATGATATTAACTAATTAATATTGTTTATGTGATACAGCAAATAATTATAGGAATTAATTTGGTCTCTTATGCCATGTCTGCGACGAAGATGTTACAAGTACTCGGTAGCATAGGGGCAGCGTGCGTAGCTATGAGTAGGTAGGTACTAGGTTCAATACCGATATAGGTGAAATATTTTCTGCGAATAAAATCATTCCGAAAGGCCAGGGCATGACGAATTACGATACAAAATCGTTGTGGTAAACTCTGAATTAAGTGCTTAATTTCATTTTGGATTTATGAAATATTTTATGCACATAATACACTTAGATTTACAGCAAATAAAGATTTATTTGAATCGAATCTTTATTCGATTTGAATATATTTGATATTTAAAAAGAATAGCTGAAACGAATAAAAAAATGTCTTTGGAACAAATAAGATCGTAGTAGGCCGTGAGACGAGGAAAAAACCTATCTCATTTGAATAGATCCTATTTAAATAAATTTAAAAAATTCGGCAGTGTATCGTCACCTTATATAAACAGACACATATACGCAGAAACACGTACATTTACACACACGTGAGCATATCCATTGACAGGGATAACTTATGGGCACACCATGGCTTACATGAGGCGTCGATCAGGCATCCTTGAAGGCCCTCATTATTCTGCTTTTAATGGCCCTTAGTAGCAAAGTGTGACCGGCCACTAAGGGCCCATGTGAGGCTACCCGATTAGGGCCCTATTAAAGTTAGGGAAATTCTATATGGGCCCGACCAAAGCCCTAGTTCAATTTCCGCACAGGGTCCAAAGCCGTTCTTTTATTTAGTCAAAACTGGGTTCGAGCCCAACAAACCCCAACATTTAAACTCAAGCAAGCAAGCTCCAACTTAACAAGCAAGCTCCAACTCAAATAGATCCAAACAAGTCGGAAAATTACAAAAACGTTTCTTTATATTTATTTATACTTTTTACACGAAAAATGTTTTCCCAAACGGCAGTGTACATTGAATTATGTTCATTGATATATTACATAGCAAATATGATCGTAGATATAGGATATGCAGAGAAAGAAAGTAGTAGCGGAGGGGACACTATAAAATATGCGATAAAACTTTCCTTTATCACGCCGCGTTTCCCTTTGTTATGCAAGAGCTCGTTGTCCTGACCCCTTTATGCTACAGACTCCCAGGAGATTCGCACCTGATCGGCACTTGCTCTCTTTACGTCTCTTATATGATGCAATTTATGTCGTAAGCACGTCGATAAAATCGTCTTAGAATTCCCGATGCGGTGATGTTTACCAGTTTCATGAATACAATTTTCTACTGAATTAATTTTTATAGAAATTTACATGATGCACAGTCGTATATGAGATTTGAGGATAATGTATGAAGGATAAAAATGGTTGGAGGTTAAAGGAAAAGAAAAGTGTAATTCTTTAAACCAATCTCTCATTATCCTTCGGCCATTATTATTCAAAATCACTTTTTCTGGCACAAAAATAGTTGACGTTTTATCGATTTTTGAGTAACTCTATTCGGGCTTTTTAAAATTATTAATCAGACCAAACAAGCACGAGGTTTAGAAATTTATATCATGCAACGTCGTGTGTGATATTTGAGTATGGCTTATGAGGAGCTGTTACATCCTAGCGAATGTGCCTTCTCTCGATTATTCCCAATATCCTCATTCGCCCTTATAAGCTTATTATTAAATGTATAAATCTAAGAATAAGACGAATAACAACGTAAAAAGGAACGTGCGTACGTTTCGCACGCATATTCTAATAACAGCGATATATACACGATAGCCGCATCACCACAGTCGTCGACTTTTCCTATCCCATTGGCTGTCAACAAGAATACGTTCTCAGGCGCATATTCCAAGAAGAGCTGTCGAACGAAAAATCAACCAACACCTTCATCAAAAGACTCCAGAAATCCTACGCCATCCCATCCGCATGGTGACCAAGAGAAGCCTCGACCCTAGATTATTTAAACATAACATAGACTAGACGGCTCCGCCGAACTTATAACTCCGACTAAATAATAAGACATCCGGTCTCGCAGCGTAGTCCGATATACAAACTTCTCGATATGAGAAGTCACCAGAGCCATAAATTGACAACACAAACCATGCGAATGTTTAGGTCTCACATATCGGAGTCTGTACTCCACGCGTTTTTCGCCGAAACACGGGACAAAGGTCTCCTACCTTCCACGCGTGCAAATTCTATGTAAGGAATGATCGAGATCAATTCTGCGAATCATGAATATCGCGACCAATCACGCTAAACCGTAAAGTTCCTTCTCCCACAATTTATCCCCTCCTAATTTTCATATCAAGAAAGACTTCCTTCCTGAAGTCAGTCTTCCAACAGTTTCCACCGCGTTCAGATCAAGTCTTCCAACAGCTTCCACCGCGTTCAGATCAAGTCTTCCAACAGTTTCCACCGCGTTCAGATCAAGTCTTCCAATAGTTTCCATCGCGTTCAGATCTCAGTCTCGCAAAATCTTCCATCAAATTGAATTCACTTCTTAATCTTGTACTGACAGAATTCGAAGTGTAGAACCGGTATCATAGAGTTTCTAATATTATACATCTTCGGGTTTTGACCGAAGTGTCGTATAAAAGTTTAGTCGACTCTCGCGGCCTCGAGTCCGTGAAATAGTTCAAGTGCTGTTTACTACGCGTATATACATAAACACTCTCAGCGCCCCAAAAGTCTGGTGCTGGTGACCGCTTTCCGAACGCCAAGCGTGGTGTCCGTCAACGAGGCCTTTACCTGCGAGCGACAACCGATACTCTTGCAAGCGAGCGTACCTTCACACTGCTACACTCACAAACACAGCAACCAATGTAAGCGACAAATTTCATTTTATGTTAATCCGATTGTTCCCCCGGCTTCACCGTTATTTCCATTGTCAGTTTTTCTGTTAAACAACTTTATTCATCCGATCACTTATTTGTAATAAACCTTTAGTTAAGTTTGTACAAATTCGTCAGATTATTTCTAAATGCCAATCACTGCATGACTTCCTAATTTCTAACTCATTTCAAGCACTACCCCTTTTTACCCTCATTCCGTGCTATTGCGCTTGTCGTAGGCAAAAAAGGAGGGAATCTAAAAATATATGCCCACGTCCCTTCCGGACGTGACAGAGCCAAGAACAAACAAAATCGTCAAATGTAGAAGAGCAAATGTTTCCGGGCCTTTAAAAATGATTTCACTAGAACGAATACAGTTGACGTTTTATCAATTTTCAAGAAACTTTTCAGGCTTTTTAAAATAACTAATCACATCAAACAAGTGCGAGATTTGTATGCGTTTGACAATATCATACGGGCCGAAAAACCATTTTTTGAAATGTAAAGATATTACACAAAGTGCAACTATCTCATGGCATTGAAAATGTAATCAGACATTTCGGGTAAAAAAACAGGTAAATGTCCATATCCATCCATCCATCTATTTATCGATCGATTCATCTAACCATCCATCCATCCATCTATTTATCGATCGATTCATCTAACCATCCATCCATTACTCTCTCGCTCTCTCTCTCTCTCTCTCTCTCTCTCTCTCTCTCTCTCTCTCTCTCTCTCTCTCTCTCTCTCTCTCTCTCTCTCTCTCTCTCTCTCTCTCTTTCTTTCTAGATGTAATTTACATATAATTTACACTACATTACAATTTTTTACTTCTGATGTACACTATGTATCATTCGGCGTTCTTCCACCAATCATATGCATTTAGCATGTTGCAGCTCCCCCACTCTATTACAACATAGTGACAGTGGAGCGGGGTTGGCGTTCATTTCATGTGACATCCAGATCTCTATGCCCAGCCAACCTCAGGAAACACATACATTTTTAAAAGCATTTTCAATGCTAAAAGCCCTATCCGAGTGACATTCAAATCCACTTTATGTTTCCTACGCAGGACAAAACCTTTATGCTCATATGTTGGAAATGGGCATTTGCCAGGGTCGCGAGGTTTCAGGTGCATACAAAAAATCCGTTTTTATTCGGAGTAATGAGAGCGAACATTTCTAATGGAACGCTTTTTAGGTATCGCATAAAAGATAAGTAAAAGGTGGAACGGTAAGCTTTACCCAGGAGAGTGGAACCCGTATGCATTCTTTTATATTCACAGCCGTTTCCTTGGGGAATACTTTTCAGTGCAAACGACATTCCCATCTCTCAGCGAGAAGTGGCCATTTTTGGACATCCACAAGTGTTTTCCGGAAATATTAGTGGTGAACATATTGAAAAAACGCAATATACGAGAAACCAGCTGCTCAAGTATTGTCAGTGAACCGCTGCGGCGTACGCGGAGAGCTGCACACCACGAGCTTATCGCCGGTTCTTAGCTCCCTCACCTCTTTTTGGCTGTTCATGCTTTTTTTTTCCTCTCTTGCTAACGAACCTCTCGTGTTATGTCTCTCAGTATCTCACGAGATGCGCCGCGACCCCATTATGATTTGTAATAAAGATATGATTCAACGATGAAAGAAGAAAACCCAAAAGAAGGTAGTGCGCTCGGGGATGTGGACAACGTCGGCGAATTATGAATATATACCTATATCTAATTCTTGGTTCCATGTAATTTGCACTACATGTATGTACATATGCCCGAATGGTATGAAATGGTCCCCGAAGAAAGCCATATATGCCTATACATACCACGAGAGAAAGGGGGAGGTGGGAAAGAGCGAAAGGGCGACATGGACCTTGTCAGAATAACATCGTGAAGCCGAAGCAATGCACTTCTGTATACCCATTCGCGATGACACATTGTCAGAACGTATACATTTAAGGCAGTAATCCCGTGTGATGGCTCATTTTTCGCTTTATTACGGATTTTTTTTGGCGAACTAAATAAACATACAATTGCGAACTTTAACCACATATTTATTCATATTTTGAGCACACTTTACAATTTTTCAGGCTGAAATCGCAGCTCATTGCTGAATTACACGGCACCTTAGCCACTCATCTTCAAAAAGGTTTTTTTTGTGGTAATCACGATTGCGGGTGTTCTGCTTGTCTGAAACAAGAAAATCAAACGGAATTTTAATCTGTAAAGTATGAACTTATTTTTGAACTAGGATTATTAAAAAATATTGAAAAGTACCTTTTTTGCCATGTTGCTGAACATTTTTTCGTAAATTTCGGTGTTTTTTCATTACTTCTTGAATATGAAAAAAACGGCTCGATGAACCAGAATTATCCTAGTTTGTAAAGTGACTGAAGAAGCGCTGAAGGGGTTACTCTACAGGACGAAAGATCAAGCACGAAAAGAACGTGGAAAGTGAGACGAGGAAGAGTATTTTTGCGTGTGTTGTATGGAATCGTATTCAAACAGCAGGTCACATGAGAAGAGACCAAATCTTCGTTATATCAGGTTCGACTGTATAAATATGCTGAAAAATATGCATTTCATTTTGGATTAGTAATATGCATATTCACAACACTTGACTGATCTACAAATGTATCTTGATAACTTTTTTTTGTTTAGCATATAGTTTAGTATGAAATTCTTCTTTAACATGGTTATTAAATATTCGATAATATCACAAGGCTTTCTTTCTTATTTTCCACATACACTTTTACACCCCATTCCACCTCCTTAGGAATTCATATTTGAAAAATCCTTTCTTAGTGCACCTCTACGCCTTCTGAGGGGCCGTACGTAAATTACGTAACGCAATTGGGGGGTCGGCCAGGCGTTACCGTCGACGTACTTGGGGGGGTCGAGGTTTGCGATCCGTCACGATTTTAAAACTGCTAGAAATAGCAACATTTCTGCATGTTCAAATTTTTTATTTGAACCTCGAGTGCATTTTCACCGTGGACAGCTAACATCTTTCTATACGCAATATCAGTTAAGGGGGAAATCACTGTGCAAGAACTTGCACAGTAGCATTTCCACATCCCCCAAGCAAAATGTGAAGGAATTTTTTTTTAAATAATTTTCGGAAGTACATGTATTGAAAAATATGTTGGCAACATTTATGAAGATGAAGAACCGACATATCACCCGCGACTAGATACTTCAATGTAACTATCAATATTCTAGAAAAAATCGTAACTTTATATCAAGAAACATGAAACGAGAACTTTGAACGCGTTTTTCTCGAAACTATTTTTTTCGACCTTGTCCGAGCGAATACTTAAAAACTTATCATCAGATTTTCAATTTTTTTAAAAACATTTTTGTAATCGCAGTGACTAAGGCTGTACGTATCCGCGTTTCTTAAATTTGATAATTACTATTTTTAAAGCCTGCTTGAATACAGAAAAAGGTCCTTGAAAATAGAAAAAAGTGTTTAAACTGTGAGCATTTTGTAAAAAAAACCACAATAAAACCACAAATAAACGGCTACGCGTAACCATAGCTACATTTATATAGATATCGATGAATGGTTGACTTTGAATGTACGATAACCTTTCATAAAGATATCGATGGGACAAAAAAGACACTTTTTTTCGTCATCAAATAAAGATATATATCTCGGTTAATTTTAAAGATTTTGTCATAAAAATTGGAATTAAACTAGATGAATAACTACTTCATCAAAAGAGTATAAACCCGATCCTTTCAAAATTAGTTACGTCTATAAAAAAAATCGCCATTATTGACGACAAAGCACACGTAACGTAACGGAATAGGGGGGGGGGGGGTTGTGGCCAAGCGTTACGATCCCGTTACGTGAGGGGGGGGGGGTAAACATTCGAAACTTTTGCGTTACGTAATTTGTGTACACCCCCTGGAACATACCTTCCAAATTTCATGTTTCTATCCTCAGCCGTTCAGTCTGTGCGTTGTCTATGTATATGACCTTCATAAAGCTAGCAGAGCAAAGTCCCCAAAGTGAATTTAATTGGTATCAAAATTTTGTGCTTTTTATGTGCTAATTTTGTGCTCCATTTAAAATTGTTGTGCTCTTGTCATTTAGCGGGTAATTTGAAATCAAAAGTGTTCTGTTACCATCAACCTAGCAGAGCACTAAATAATCTTTGCCATACACTACCGGCGGAAAGTTTCCGGACAAGAGTTGGAAAAAGTGCCCGAACGGTTCTTTATGCCATTTCGCCGGTAGTTGGGCTATGCCAATTTGACCAACGGCATTTTAAAGAGGGGGGATTTACCTACATTTTGGCTTATCAAAAAAAATTTTACGATTTTTTTTACACTTGGCACCCAGTTTTGAAAACGACAATTTTTTGTCGTTTTTTTGTTGTTTTGTGAGTGGACCCCGTTTACAGTAAAAATCTTTTTTATGCATTTCTCCTATTAAAATCATAAAAGGGGAAGCCTAAGCTTCAATTTCGTTTTGTAGAAAAAATTTTGCGATTTTTTTTTCCCAAAAATATTTCGTTTTTTCGATAAAAATATACAATATGAAAATTGCTCCGGAGTACGAAAACGACGAGGTTTACAACAAAACCTCAGGATGGTAAAAAGTTCCGCTACTTTTTGTTGAGTTCATGAGAATTTTTTCAGATTTTTTTTACGAATTTTTTTTAAAATTTACTTCCGGTCGGAACTCGATTGATCTCAACATCATGATAATAATATAATTAATTTTTTTATTTACTTATTATACTTTGGTCTCGTCGAAAAAGCCTCCTCTCGCTGACAGCACGCTCATTACCACACGCGGCATCCTCTCCACAAGTTTTTCGAATGTCTCTCGGGGTGTTTCTTTCCATGATTTTTGTAGGGATTCCCATAGCTTTTCGGCGGATGAATGCGTGACCTTGCGCACTTGCCGATCCATTTCATCCCACAGGAGCTCTATGGGATTGAGATCGGGAGATTGAGGAGGCCATTGCATAATTTGAAGCTCCCCACTTTTTTGCTTCGTTTCAAGATACTTCGAGCAGAATTTTGAAGTACGTTTCGGGTCGTTGTCTTGTTGAAAAACGAACCCCCTTCCGACGAGTCGCTTTCCAGAAGGAACAGCGTGGTTTTTCAGAATCGCTCACACTATTACAGAACCGCCGCCGTGTTTAACGGTTGGAATTACTCAATCAGGATGCATTTTCTCGTTAGCTGAGCGACGAATAAAAACTCGACGTTTTCCTCCAAATATTTCAAATTTGGATTCGTCGGTCCATAACACCCGTTTCCAATCTTCGATCGTCCAATTCTTGTGCTTGCGTGCCCAATTCAATCGCTTCTTTTTGTTTCCACGGCGCAAGAGTGGCTTTTTCGTAGCGACTCTTCCGTATAATTGTGCGCTGCGCAAGCGTTGTTTAATCGTCGTAATTGAAATGTTTTTTCCACGACTTTCGACAAACTGCGCTTGGATGTTTGCCGCCGTAAGTTTTCGATTCCTTTTAGACATCACAATTATTGATTGGTCTTTCGCTTTGGAAGTAACAGGAGGCCTCCCGGAAAGATTTTTATCGCGGTTCGATTGTGTCTCTCTGAAGCGTTTTATAGCAGCCCCAACGGTTGATTTGGGTATTTTCAATCGATTTGCAATGTAGCGAATTTTGAACCCTTCATTGCAAAGAGCAAGGATTGATGCACGCTTTTCGATGCTTAAATTGGGTCGACGACCCATTTTTTTCGTAAAAGTAAAAATAAAATTAACTCTAAGAAGTCGAAAAATTTATTTAATTAACCGTCAATAAATTAATAGTTAAACACACTTCAAATTCAATATATTATTCGACACGATACGACAGGAAAATCTAACGCGAACGTTTTTTCGATGCTTGCCGAAGAAGTACTGAGTCGAAATAATTTTTGAACATTTTTTCATTGTAACACGTAAAGAGTGCGTGTTACAATGTTTGTTTTCCACTCTTTGTTTTCTTCTTGTTTTCGAAGTAGAGTAGTCAGCGAACATAGCGAATCTCGCGACGGAGTGTCTGTCCTTGTTCCTTGTTTATTTTTTTGCGAGGTTCGCAGTGTCGAGCGTTCGCTTTGTCGCATAGGTGAGCGATATATTTTTTTTTACTACTCTACAAAGAGTGGGAGAAACGTTCACGCAATGAAACTACGCGATATTTATATGCGTTTTATATGCTTTGCGAATATCGAACAGCCAAACCCCTATTTTTTTCGCCCGATATAGACCCTAGAAAAACCCCTCCAATAAGAGCATATACCATTTTTTGGATATTCTGAAATAAAAGTGTATTATATTAATGTGCTTTTTATGTGCTGTACGAATATCCATGAGCCAAACCGCTAAAACAAGAGTTTCTCCCAAAACCACCTCTACAAGACCCAAACTACCCCCCGATACGAGTATAGGCTATTTTTGCGATATTGCTAAATCAAAGTAGTCCACATTTATGTGCTTTTTATATGCTCCACGAATATCCAAGAGCCGAAGCGCTAGAACGCTAATTTCTCCCAAAACCACCCCTACAAGATCCAAGCGGGCCGCCAATACGAGTATTGATTATTTTTTCGATATCGCAAAATCAAAGTAGTCCACATTTATGTGCTTTTGATGTGCTCTACGAATATCCAAGAGCCAAACAGCTAAAACGAAAATTTCTCCCAAAACCACCCCTACAAAACCCAAGCTACGCGCAAATACGAGTATTGGCTATTTTTTCGATATCGCAAAATCGAAATAGTCCACATTTATGTGCTTTTTAAGTGCTAATTTTGTGCTCCATTAAAAATTTTGTGCTCTTTTTAGTTTTAAGGCTTTCACGGCTCTTTATGTAATGAGAAGAGTATGTGGCTTCCGGATGGAGGCCGTGTTGATCAGCTTTTAATTGACCAGCTGATCAATTCAAACATCTGATTTGCTGGTGCAGCGATCCGGAACGATGACTGCAACTATATAAGGAATACCTGAGACACGAGAGCTTCAGTATCGGAGCTCACAGCCCTGATGATGCAGACTGTAACGTTTGTGAAACGTCGGCACAACGCTGATCCTCAACACGGCCTCCATCCGGAAGCCACATACTCTTCTCATTTTGTGCTCTTGTCGTTTCGCGGGTAATTAGAAATCAAAAGTGCTCTGTTGGCTTAACATCAAGCTGCCCAGAGCACTCAATGATCTTTACGATATCAAAGAATGAAACTGCGTGATATTTATGTGCTTTATGAATATCGGAGAGCCAAACCCCTATTTTGTTTTTCGCCCGATATAGACCCTAGAAAAACCCCTCCAATAAGAGCATATACCATTATTTGGAAATTCTGAAATGAAAGTGTATCATATTAATGTGCTTTTTATGTTCTCTACGAATATTCAAGAGCCAAACCGCTTACAACGAAAAATTCTTCCAAAACCACCCCTATGAGAACCAAGCAAATACGAGTATTGGCTATTTTTTCGATATCTCGAAATCAAAGTACTTAACATTTATGGGATTTTTATGTGCTCTAGGGATATCCATGGGCCAAACCGCTAAAATGAAAATTTACCCCAAAACCACCTCTACAAGACCCAAACTAATAGCCAATACTTCATTGGCTATTTTTCGATACCGCTAAATCAAAGTAGTCCACATTGATTTATGTGCTTTTTATGCGCTCTACGGATATCCAAAAGCCAAACCGCTAAAACGAAGATTCTCCCAAAACCATCCCTTCAAGACCCAAGCGACCCACCACACAAGTATTGGGTATTTTTTCGATATCGCAAAATCAAAGTAGTCCACATTTCTGTGCTTTTTATGTGCTCTACGAATGTCCAAGAGCCAAACAGCTGAAATAAAACATTCTTCCGAACCCATCTCTACAAGACCCAAGCGACCCGGGTGTTTAGAGGGGGCGGTGTTGGAATAAATTTTCGTTTTAGCGGTTTGGCTCTTGGATATTCGTAGAGCACATAACAAGCTCATAAATGTGAACTACTTTGATTTAGCGATGTCGAAAAAATAGACAATACTCGTATTGGCGGGTAGTTTGGGTCTCGTAGAAGTGGTTTCTGGAGAAATTTTTGTTTTAGCGGGTTGGCTCATGGATATTCGTAGAGCACATAAAAAGTACATAAATGTGGACTGCTTTGATTTTGCGATATCGAAAAAATAACCAATACTCGTATTGGCGGGGAGCTTGGGTCTTTTAGGGGTGGTTTAGGGAGAAATGTGCGTCATAGCGGTTTGGCTCTTGGATATTCGTAGAACAAATAAAAAGCACATAAATGTGGACTACTTTAATTTCGCAATATTTCAAAAATAGCCAAAACTCGTATTGGCGGATAGTTTGGGTCTTATAGAGATGGTTTTGGGAGAAATTCTTGTTTTAGCGGGTTGGCTCATGGATATTCGTAAAGCACATAAAAAGCACATAAATGTGGACTGCTTTGATTTTTCCATATCGAAAAAAAAAACCAATACTCGTATTGTCAGGTAGCTTGGGTCTTGTAGAGGTAGTTAAGGGAGATATGTGCATTTTAGCGGTTTGGCTCTTGGATATTCGTAGAGCACATAAAAAGCACATAAATGTGGACTACTTTAATTTAGCAATATTGCATAAATAGGCAAAACTCGTAATGGCGGGTAGTTTGGGTCTTGTAGAGGTGGTTTTGGGAGAAATTCTTGTTTTAGCGGTTTGACCCATGGATATTAGTAGACCACATAAAAAGTACATAAATGTGGACTGCGTTGATTTTGCGATATCTAAAAAATAGCCAATACTAATATTGGCGGGTAGCTTGGGTCTTGTAGGGGTGGTTTAGGGAGGAATGCGCGTTTTAGCGGTTTGGCTCTTGGATATTCGTAGAGCACATAAAAAGCACATAAATGTGGACTACTTTAATTTAGCAATATTGCACAAATAGGCAAAACTCGTAATGGCGGGTAGTTTGGGTCTTGTAGAGGTGGTTTTGGGAGAAATTCTTGTTTTAGCGGTTTGACCCATGGATATTAGTAGACCACATAAAAAGTACATAAATGTGGACTGCGTTGATTTTGCGATATCGAAAAAATAGCCAATACTAATATTGGCGGGTAGCTTGGGTCTTGTAGGGGTGGTTTTGGGAGAAATTTGCATTTTAGCGGTTCGGCTCTTGGATATTCGTAGCGCACATAAAAAGCACATAAATGTGGACTACTCTGATTTAGCGATATCGAAAAAATAACGAATACTCGTATTGGCCGGTAGTTTGGGTCTTCTAGATGTGGTTTTGGGAGAAATTCTTGTTTTAGCGGTTTGGCTCTTGGATATTCGTAGAGCAAATAAAAAGCACATAAATGAGGAGTATTTTGATTTAGCAATATTGAAAAAATAGCCAAAACTCGTATTGACGGGTAGTTTAGGTCTTGTAGAGGTTGTTTTGGGAGAAATTCTTGTTTTAGCGGTTTGACTCATGGATATTAGTAGACCACATAAAAAGCACATAAATGTGGACTGCGCTAATTTTGCGATATCGAAAAAATAACCAATATTCGTATTGGCGGTTAGCTTGGGTCTTGTACCCGTGCAGAAATTTTGGCAGGGATACAGCTGGATTCTGACTTGTATCCCGGGCTCCCAGTCGGGATCTAGTCCGCTATCGGATCAGATTCGAAGACTAAATGTAAGATCCGTAAACTGGATTCCATCAGGGATCCAGAACCGGATCCTTTAATGACTCTAAATAGATTCCCCATGGAATCATTGAGGAATCTGGGAAGGATCATGGGTGAATACAGGCTGAAATAAAATGTCAAAAATGGAATTATGACATGTTAAATTTATTATAAAAATAAATAACTTTTATAAAGTTTTGGTGCATTAAACTATCAGTCAAAAAAAAATTGTCCAAAGATTCAAATGGCAGATCGCGCTCATCGCGAGATTTTGATGTGAATTAAAAAAATTCACATCAAAATCTGTGAATCAAAATCTGTGAATGCATTGACAAGAAATTATAAATACAAAAAAATTCACAAAATTAGTTGCGAATTTTTTCGTATTTAAGACAAATTAAAATCAAATTCAAAATGATTAGATTAAAATTTGCGCCAAAAGTGAGTTCGTACGTAGTTGGAGAGAAAACATTGCCTCGAGGCAAAGAAATTTTTGCACATCACTTTTTGTGCGAACATTTCTTTGCCTCAACAAAATGTTTTCTCTCAAAATACGTTTACACTGGTGGTGTAAATTTTAATATAACTGTCATGAATTCGATTTTTATTTTCTTCAACTTGAAGAAATTCACAACTCATTTAGTGATTTTTTTTCATATTTATAATATAATATTTGAAACTCACAACTTTTTTTGCAAAAATTTCTTTGCCTCGACGAAATGTTTTCTCTCGAAATACGTAAGAACTCACGGTTGGTGTAAATTTTAATCTAATCATTGTGAATTTGATTTTAATTTGTCTTAAATACATGTTTATACCCACCGACATGTCGGTGGGTATAAACAGAGAATTATTCCCCAAAACCGGTATCCCGGTTAGAATCCAACTTACATCAGTATCGGAATATGTACGACGACGATGGCATAATTTTGAAAATTTTGGTTATCACGTATATTTTCGGTATTACTATGTAATTCCTCTCTAAAGATAGGAATTTTATAGATAGGAATCTATACAGGACAGAAATTCCTATCTATAGATAGGAATTCCATAGTAATACAGAAAATACACGTGACGCCAGAATTTTCAAAATTATGCCATCGTCGTCGTACAGATGCCGATACTGATGCAAGTTGGATTCTAACCGCGATACCGGTTTTGGGGAATCCATGACAAATCCTGATCGGGATTTGATCGGACATAGGGCATCCCGGTCAAAATTTCTGCATGGGTAGGGGTGGTTTTGGGAGAAATTTGCGTTTTAGCGGTTCGGTTCTTGAATACTCATAGAGAACATAAAGAGCACATAAATGTGGACTACTTGGATTTAGCGATATCGCAAAAATAGCCAATATTTGGATTGGCGGGTAGTTTGGGTCTTGTGGAGGTGGTTTTGTAGAGCACATAAAAAGCATACAATTGTGGACTGCTTTGATTTTCCGATATCGAAAAAATAAAGAATACTCGTATTGGCGTCCAGCTTGGGTCTTGTAGGGGTGGTTTTGGGGGAAATTTGCATTTTAGCGATTCGGCACTTGGATATTCGTAGAGCACATAAATGTGGACTGCTTTGATTTTGCGATATCGAACAAATAAGCAATACTCGTATTGGCGGGCCGCTTGGGTCTTGTAGGGGTGGTTTAGGGAGGAATGTGCGTTTTAGCGGTTTGGATCTCAGATATTCGTAGAGCACATAAAAAGCACATAAATAAATGTGGACTACTTTGATTTAGCGATAGCGAAAAAATAGACAATACTCGTATTGGCGGGTAGTTTGGGTCTTGTAGAGGTGGTTTTGGGAGAAATTCTTGTTTTAGCGGGTTGGCTCATGGATATTCGTGGAGCACATAAAAAGCACATAAATGTGGACTGCTTTGATTTTTCGATATCGAAAAAATAACCAATATTCGTATTGGCGGGTAGCTTGGGTCTTGTAGGGGTGGTTTTGGGAGAAATTTGCGTTTTAGCGTTTCGGTTCTTGAATACTCATAGAGAACATAAAAAGCACATAAATGTGGACTATTTGGCTTTAGCGATATCGCAAAAATAGCCAATACTCAGATTGGCGGGTAGTTTGGGTCATGTAGAGGTGGTTTTTGGAGAAACTCTTGATTTAGCGGTTTGGCTCATGGATATTCGTAGAGCACATAAAAAGCATATAATTATGGACTGCTTTGATTTTACGATATCGAAAAAGTAACTAATACTCGCATTGGCGACCAGCTTGGGTCTTGTAGGGGTGGTTTTGGGAGAAATTTGCGTTTTAGCGGTTCGGTTCTTGAATACTCATAGAGAACATAAAAAGCACATAAATGTGGACTACTTAGATTTAGCGATATCGCAAAAATAGCCAACACTCAGATTGGCGGGTAGTTTGGGTCTTGTAGAGGTGGTTTTTGGAGAAATTCTTGTTTTAGCGGTTTGGCTCACAGTAGGGCACATAAAAAGCACATAAATGTGGACTGCTTTGATTTTTCGATATCGAAAAAATAACCAATACTCGTATTGGCGGGTAGCTTGGGTTTTGTAAGGTTGGTTTAGGGAGAAATTTGCGTTATAGCGGTTTGGCTCTTTGATATTCGTAGAGCAAATAAAAAGCACATAAATGTGGACTATTTTAATTTAGCAATATTGCAAAAATAGACAAAATTCGTATTGAAGGGTAGTTTGGGTCTTGTTGAGGTTGTTTGGGGAGAAATTCTTGTTTTAGCGGTTTGACTCATGGATATTAGTAGACCACATGAAAAGCACATAAATGTGGACTGCGTTGATTTTGCGATATCGAAAAAATAACAAATACTCGTATTGGCGGGTAGCTTGGGTCTTGTAGGGGTGGTTTAGCGAGGAATGGGCGTTTTAGCGATTTGGCTATTAGATATTCGTAGAGCACATAAAAAGCACATAAATGTGAACTACTTTAATTTAGCAATATCGCAAAAATAGCCAATACTCGTATTGGCGGGTAGTTTGGGTCTTGTAGAGGTGGTTTTGGGAGAAATTCTTGTTTTAGTGGGTTGGCTCATGGATATTCGCAGAGCACATAAAAAGCACAAATGCGGACTACTTTGATTTAGCGATATCGAAAAAATAGCCAATACTCGTATTGGCGGGTAGTTTGGGTCTTGTAGAGGTGATTTTGGGAGAAATTCTTGATTTAGCGGTTTGGCTCATGGATATTCGTAGAGTACATAAAAAGCATATAAATGTGGACTGCTTTGATTTTGCGATATCGAAAAAATAACCAATACTCGTATTGGCTGCCAGCTTGGGTCTTGGAGGGGTGTTTTTGGGAGAAATTTGCATTTTAGCGGTTCGGCTCTTGGATATTCGTAGAGCACATAAAAAGCACATAAATGTGGACTGCTTGGATTTTGCGATATCGAAAAAATAACCAATACTCGTATTGGCGGGTAGCTTGGGTCTTGTAGGGGTGGTTTAGGGAGGAATGGGCGTTTTAGCGGTTTGGCTCGTGGATATTCGTAGAGCACATAAAAAGCACATAAATGTGGATTGCTTTGATTTTTCGATATCGAAAAAATAACCAATACTCGTATTGGCGGGTAGCTTGGGTTTTGTACGGTTGGTTTAGGGAGAAATTTGCGTTATAGCGGTTTGGCTTTTTGATATTCGTAGAGCAAATAAAAAGCACATAAATGTGGACTATTTTAATTTAGCAATATTGCAAAAATAGACAAAATTCGTATTGACGGGTAGTTTGGGTCTTGTTGAGGTTGTTTTGGGAGAAATTCTTGTTTTAGCGGTTTGACTCATTGATATTAGTAGACCACATGAAAAGCACATAAATGTGGACTGCGTTGATTTTGCGATATCGAAAAAATAACCAATACTCGTATTGGCGGGTAGCTTGGGTCTTGTAGGGGTGCTTTAGGGAGGAATGGGCGTTTTAGCGGTTTGGCTCGTGGATATTCGTAG
This sequence comes from Ophion obscuratus, assembly GCA_964007375.1. NCBI lineage: Eukaryota > Metazoa > Arthropoda > Insecta > Hymenoptera > Ichneumonidae > Ophion > Ophion obscuratus. Next base: position 13,863,204 of record OZ023317.1, read on the forward strand.
ACCACATGAAAAGCACATAAATGCGGACTGCTTTGATTTTGCGATATCGAATATATAACCAATACTCGTAGTGGTAGGTAGCTTGGTTTTTGTAGGGGTGGTTTTGGGAGGAATGTCCGTTTTAGCGGTTTGGCTCTTGGAAATTCGTAGAGCACATGAAAAGCACATAAAAGTGGACTACTTTGATTTAGCAATATCGAAAAAAAAGCCAATACTCATATTGGCCTGTAGTTTAGGTCTTGTAGTGGTGGTTTTGGGAGAAATTCTTGTTTTAGCGGTTTAACTCATGGATATTCGTAGAGCACGTAAAAAGCACATAAATGTGGACTGATTTGAGTTTGCGATATCGAAAAAATAACCAATACTCGGATTGGCGGGTAGCTTGGGTCTTGTAGGGGTGGTTTCGGGAGGAATGGGCGTTTTAGCTGTTTGGGTATTAGATATTCGTAGAGCACATAAAAAGCAGATAAATCTGGACTACTTTGATTTAGCGATATCGAAAAAATAGCCAATTCTCGTATTGGCGGGTAACTTGGGTCTTGAAGGGGTGGTTTTGGGAGGAATGTGCGTTTTAGTGGTTTGGCTCTTGGATATTCGTACAGCACATAAAAAGCATATAAATGTGGACTGCTTTGATTTTGCGATATCGAAAAAATAACCAATACTCGTATTGGCTGCCAGCTTGGGTCTTGGAGATGTGTTTTTGGGAGAACTTTGCATTTTAGCGGTTCGGCTCTTGGATATTCGTAGGGCACATAAAAAGCACATAAATGTGGACTGCTCGGATTTTGCGATATCGAAAAAATAACCAATACTCGTATTGGCGGGTAGCTTGGGTCTTGTAGGGGTGGTTTTGGGAGAAATTTGCGTCTTAGCGGTTCGGTTCTTGACTACTCGCAGAGCACATACAAAGCACAAATGCGGACTACTTTGATTTAGCCATATCGAAAAAATAGCCAATACACGTTTCGGCGGGTAGTTTGGGTCTTGTAGAGGTGATTTTGGGAGAAATTCTTGATTGAGCGGTTTGGCTCATGGATATTCGTAGAGCACATAAAAAGCATATAAATGTGGACTGCTTTGATTTTGCGATATCGAAAAAATAACCAATACTCGTATTGGCTGCCAGCTTGGTTCTTGTAGGGGTGGTTTTGGGAGGAATGGGCGTTTTAGCGGTTTGGCTATTAGATATTCATAGAGCACATAAAAAGTACATAAATGTGGACTACTTTAATTTAGCAATATCGCAAAAATAGCCAATACTGGTATTGGCGAGTAGTTTGGGCCTTGTAGAGGTGGTTTTGGGAGAAATTCTTGTTTTAGTGGGTCGGCTCATGGATATTCGCAGAGCTCATAAACGCACATAAATGTGGACTGCGTTGATTTGGCGATATCGAAAAAATAACCAATTCTCGTATTGGCGGGTAGCTTGGGTCTTGTAGAGGTGGTTTTGGGAGAAATTTGCATTTTAGCGGTTTGTCTATTAGATATTCGTAGAGCACATAAAAAGCAGATAAATCTGGACTACTTTGATTTAGCGATATCGAAAAAATAGCCAATTCTCGTATTGGCGGGTAACTTGGGTCTTGAAGGGGTGGTTTTGGGAGGAACCTGCGTTTTAGTGGTTTGGCTCTTGGATATTCGTAGAGCATATAAAAGCACATAAATGTGGACTACTTTAATTTAGCAATATCGAGAAAATAGCTAATACTCATATTGGCGGGTGGTTTGGGCCTTCAAGAGGTGGTTTTGGCAGAAATTCTTGTTTTAGCGGTTTGCCTCATGGATATTCGTAGAGCACATAACAAGCACATAAATGTGGACCGCTTTGATTTTGCGATATCGAAAAAATAACCAATACTCGTATTGGCGGGTAGCTTGGGTCTTATAGGGGTGGTTTAGGGAGGAATGTGCGTTTTAGCGGTTTGGCTCTTAGATATTCGTTGAGCACATAAAAAGCACATAAATGTGGACTACTTTGATTTAGCAATATCGAACAAAAAGCCAATACTCATATTGGCCTGTAGTTTAGGTCTTGTAGTGGTGGTTTTGGGAGAAATTCTTGTTTTAGCGGTTTAACTCATGGATATTCGTAGAGCACGTAAAAAGCACATAAATGTGAACTACTTTAATTTAGCAATATCGTAAAAATAGCCAATACTCGTATTGGCGGGTAGTTTGGGTCTTGTAGAGGTGGTTTTGGGAGAAATTCTTGTTTTAGTGGGATGGCTCATGGATATTCGCAGAGCACATAAAAAGCACAAATGCGGACTACTTTGATTTACCAATATCGAAAAAATAGCCAATACTCGTATTGGCGGGTAGTTTGGGTCTTGTAGAGGTGGTTTTGGGAGAAACTCTTGATTTAGCGGTTTGGCTCATGGATATTCGTAGAGTACATAAAAAGCATATAAATGTGGACTGCTTTGATTTTGCGATATCGAAAAAATAACCAATACTCGTATTGGCTGCCAGCTTGGGTCTTGGAGCGGTGTTTTTGGGAGAAATTTGCATTTTAGCGGTTCGGCTCTTGGATATTCGTAGAGCACATAAAAAGCACATAAATGTGGACTGCTTGGATTTTGCGATATCGAAAAAATAACCAATACTCGTATTGGCGGGTAGCTTGGGTCTTGTAGGGGTGGTTTAGGGAGGAATGGGCGTTTTAGCGGTTTGGCTCGTGGATATTCGTAGAGCACATAAAAAGCACATAAATGTGGATTGCTTTGATTTTTCGATATCAAAAAAATAACCAATGCTCGTATTGGCGGGTAGCTTGCGTTTTGTACGGTTGGTTTAGAGAGAAATTTGCGTTATAGCGGTTTGGCTTTTTGATATTCGTAGAGCAAATAAAAAGCACATAAATGTGGACTATTTTAATTTAGCAATATTGCAAAAATAGACAAAATTCGTATTGACGGGTAGTTTGGGTCTTGTTGAGGTTGTTTTGGGAGAAATTCTTGTTTTAGCGGTTTGACTCATTGATATTAGTAGACCACATGAAAAGCACATAAATGTGGACTGCGTTGATTTTGCGATATCGAAAAAATAACCAATTCTCGTATTGGCGGGTAGCTTGGGTCTTGTAGGGGTGCTTTAGGGAGGAATGGGCGTTTTAGCGGTTTGGCTCGTGGATATTCGTAGACCACATGAAAAGCACATAAATGCGGACTGCTTTGATTTTGCGATATCGAAAAAATAACCAATACTCGTAGTGGTAGGTAGCTTGGTTCTTGTAGGGGTGGTTTTGGGAGGAATGTCCGTTTTAGCGGTTTGGCTCTTGGAAATTCGTAGAGCACATGAACAGCACATAAAAGTGGACTACTTTGATTTAGCAGAATCGAAAAAATAGCCAATACTCATATTGGCGGGTAGTTTGGGTCTTGTAGAGGTTGTTTTGGGAGAAATTCTTGTTTTAGCGGGTTGACTCATGGATATTAGTAGACCACATGAAAATCACATAAATGTGGACTGCGTTGATTTTGCGATATCGAAAAAATAACCAATACTTGTATTGGCGGGTAGCTTGGGTCTTGTAGGGGTGGTTTCGGGAGGAATGGGCGTTTTAGCTGTTTGGGTATTAGATATTCGTAGAGCACATAAAAAGCAGATAAATCTGGACTACTTTGATTTAGCGATATCGAAAAAATAGCCAATTCTCGTATTGGCGGGTAACTTGGGTCTTGAAGGGGTGGTTTTGGGAGGAACCTGCGTTTTAGTGGTTTGGCTCTTGGATATTCGTAGAGCATATAAAAGCACATAAATGTGGACTACTTTAATTTAGCAATATCGAAAAAATAGCTAATACTCATATTGGCGGGTGGTTTGGGCCTTCAAGAGGTGGTTTTGGCAGAAATTCTTGTTTTAGCGGTTTGCCTCATGGATATTCGTAGAGCACATAACAAGCACATAAATGTGGACCGCTTTGATTTTGCGATATCGAAAAAATAACCAATACTCGTATTGGCGGGTAGCTTGGGTCTTGTAGGGGTGGTTTAGGGAGGAATGTGCGTTTTAGCGGTTTGGCTCTTAGATATTCGTTGAGCACATAAAAAGCACATAAATGTGGACTACTTTGATTTAGCAATATTGAACAAAAAGCCAATACTCATATTGGCCTGTAGTTTAGGTCTTGTAGTGGTGGTTTTGGGAGAAATTCTTGTTTTAGCGGTTTAACTCATGGATATTCGTAGAGCACGTAAAAAGCACATAAATGTGGACTGATTTGAGTTTGCGATATCGAAAAAATAACCAATACTCGTATTGGCGGGTAGCTTGGGTCTTGTAGGGGCGGTTTAGCGAGGAATGGGCGTTTTAGCGATTTGGCTATTAGATATTCGTAGAGCACATAAAAAGCACATAAATGTGAACTACTTTAATTTAGCAATATCGCAAAAATAGCCAATACTCGTATTGGCGGGTAGTTTGGGTCTTGTAGAGGTGGTTTTGGGAGAAATTCTTGTTTTAGTGGGTTGGCTCATGGATATTCGCAGAGCACATAAAAAGCACAAATGCGGACTACTTTGATTTAGCGATATCGAAAAAATAGCCAATACTCGTATTGGCGGGTAGTTTGGGTCTTGTAGAGGTGATTTTGGGAGAAATTCTTGATTTAGCGGTTTGGCTCATGGATATTCGTAGAGTACATAAAAAGCATGTAAATGTGGACTGCTTTGATTTTGCGATATCGAAAAAATAACCAATACTCGTATTGGCTGCCAGCTTGGGTCTTGGAGGGGTGTTTTTGGGAGAAATTTGCATTTTAGCGGTTCGGCTCTTGGATATTCGTAGAGCACATAAAAAGCACATAAATGTGGACTGCTTGGATTTTGCGATATCGAAAAAATAACCAATACTCGTATTGGCGGGTAGCTTGGGTCTTGTAGGGGTGGTTTAGGGAGGAATGGGCGTTTTAGCGGTTTGGCTCGTGGATATTCGTAGAGCACATAAAAAGCACATAAATGTGGATTGCTTTGATTTTTCGATATCAAAAAAATAACCAATCCTCGTATTGGCGGGTAGCTTGCGTTTTGTACGGTTGGTTTAGAGAGAAATTTGCGTTATAGCGGTTTGGCTTTTTGATATTCGTAGAGCAAATAAAAAGCACATAAATGTGGACTATTTTAATTTAGCAATATTGCAAAAATAGACAAAATTCGTATTGACGGGTAGTTTGGGTCTTGTTGAGGTTGTTTTGGGAGAAATTCTTGTTTTAGCGGTTTGACTCATTGATATTAGTAGACCACATGAAAAGCACATAAATGTGGACTGCGTTGATTTTGCGATATCGAAAAAATAACCAATACTCGTATTGGCGGGTAGCTTGGGTCTTGTAGGGGTGCTTTAGGGAGGAATGGGCGTTTTAGCGGTTTGGCTCGTGGATATTCGTAGACCACATGAAAAGCACATAAATGCGGACTGCTTTGATTTTGCGATATCGAAAAAATAACCAATACTCGTAGTGGTAGGTAGCTTGGTTCTTGTAGGGGTGGTTTTGGGAGGAATGTCCGTTTTAGCGGTTTGGCTCTTGGAAATTCGTAGAGCACATGAAAAGCACATAAAAGTGGACTACTTTGATTTAGCAGAATCGAAAAAATAGCCAATACTCATATTGGCGGGTAGTTTGGGTCTTGTAGAGGTTGTTTTGGGAGAAATTCTTGTTTTAGCGGGTTGACTCATGGATATTAGTAGACCACATGAAAATCACATAAATGTGGACTGCGTTGATTTTGCGATATCGAAAAAATAACCAATACTTGTATTGGCGGGTAGCTTGGGTCTTGTAGGGGTGGTTTCGGGAGGAATGGGCGTTTTAGCTGTTTGGGTATTAGATATTCGTAGAGCACATAAAAAGCAGATAAATCTGGACTACTTTGATTTAGCGATATCGAAAAAATAGCCAATTCTCGTATTGGCGGGTAACTTGGGTCTTGAAGGGGTGGTTTTGGGAGGAACCTGCGTTTTAGTGGTTTGGCTCTTGGATATTCGTAGAGCATATAAAAGCACATAAATGTGGACTACTTTAATTTAGCAATATCGAAAAAATAGCTAATACTCATATTGGCGGGTGGTTTGGGCCTTCAAGAGGTGGTTTTGGCAGAAATTCTTGTTTTAGCGGTTTGCCTCATGGATATTCGTAGAGCACATAACAAGCACATAAATGTGGACCGCTTTGATTTTGCGATATCGAAAAAATAACCAATACTCGTATTGGTTTGGCTCTTAGATATTCGTTGAGCACATAAAAGCACATAAATGTGGACTACTTTGATTTAGCAATATCGAACAAAAAGCCAATACTCATATTGGCCTGTAGTTTAGGTCTTGTAGTGGTGGTTTTGGGAGAAATTCTTGTTTTAGCGGTTTAACTCATGGATATTCATAGAGCACGTAAAAAGCACATAAATGTGGACTGATTTGAGTTTGCGATATCGAAAAAATAACCAATACTCGTATTGGCGGGTAGCTTGGGTCTTGTAGGGGTGGTTTAGCGAGGAATGGGCGTTTTACCGATTTGGCTATTAGATATTCGTAGAGCACATAAAAAGCACATAAATGTGAACTACTTTAATTTAGCAATATCGCAAAAATAGCCAATACTCGTATTGGCGGGTAGTTTGGGTCTTGTAGAGGTGGTTTTGGGAGAAATTCTTGTTTTAGTGGGTTGGCTCATGGATATTCGCAGAGCACATAAAAAGCACAAATGCGGACTACTTTGATTTACCGATATCGAAAAAATAGCCAATACTCGTATTGGCGGGTAGTTTGGGTCTTGTAGAGGTGATTTTGGGAGAAATTCTTGATTTAGCGGTTTGGCTCATGGATATTCGTAGAGTACATAAAAAGCATATAAATGTGGACTGCTTTGATTTTGCGATATCGAAAAAATAACCAATACTCGTATTGGCTGCCAGCTTGGGTCTTGGAGGGGTGTTTTTGGGAGAAATTTGCATTTTAGCGGTTCGGCTCTTGGATATTCGTAGAGCACATAAAAAGCACATAAATGTGGACTGCTTGGATTTTGCGATATCGAAAAAATAACCAATACTCGTATTGGCGGGTAGCTTGGGTCTTGTAGGGGTGGTTTAGGGAGGAATGGGCGTTTTAGCGGTTTGGCTCGTGGATATTCGTAGAGCACATAAAAAGCACATAAATGTGGATTGCTTTGATTTTTCGATATCAAAAAAATAACCAATACTCGTATTGGCGGGTAGCTTGCGTTTTGTACGGTTGGTTTAGAGAGAAATTTGCGTTATAGCGGTTTGGCTTTTTGATATTCGTAGAGCAAATAAAAAGCACATAAATGTGGACTATTTTAATTTAGCAATATTGCAAAAATAGACAAAATTCGTATTGACGGGTAGTTTGGGTCTTGTTGAGGTTGTTTTGGGAGAAATTCTTGTTTTAGCGGTTTGACTCATTGATATTAGTAGACCACATGAAAAGCACATAAATGTGGACTGCGTTGATTTTGCGATATCGAAAAAATAACCAATACTCGTATTGGCGGGTAGCTTGGGTCTTGTAGGGGTGCTTTAGGGAGGAATGGGCGTTTTAGCGGTTTGGCTCGTGGATATTCGTAGACCACATGAAAAGCACATAAATGCGGACTGCTTTGATTTTGCGATATCGAAAAAATAACCAATACTCGTAGTGGTAGGTAGCTTGGTTCTTGTAGGGGTGGTTTTGGGAGGAATGTCCGTTTTAGCGGTTTGGCTCTTGGGAATTCGTAGAGCACATGAAAAGCACATAAAAGTGGACTACTTTGATTTAGCAGAATCGAAAAAATAGCCAATACTCATATTGGCGGGTAGTTTGGGTCTTGTAGAGGTTGTTTTGGGAGAAATTCTTGTTTTAGCGGGTTGACTCATGGATATTAATAGACCACATGAAAATCACATAAATGTGGACTGCGTTGATTTTGCGATATCGAAAAAATAACCAATACTCGTATTGGCGGGTAGCTTGGGTCTTGTAGGGGTGGTTTAGGGAGGAATGTGCGTTTTAGCGGTTTGGCTCTTAGATATTCGTTGAGCACATAAAAAGCACATAAATGTGGACTACTTTGATTTAGCAATATCGCAAAAATAGCCAACACTCGTATTAACGCGTAGTTTGGGTCTTGTAGAGGTGGTTTTGGGAGAAATTCTTGTTTTAGTGGGTTGGCTCATGGATATTCGCAGAGCACATAAAAAGCACATAAATGTGGACTGCGTTTATTTTGCGATATCGAAAAAATAACCAATACTCGTATTGGCGGGTAGCTTGGGTCTTGTACGGGTGGTTTTGGGAGAAATTTGCGATTTAGCGGTTCGGCTCTTGAATATTCGTAGAGCACTTAAAAAGCACATAAATGTGGACTACTTTGATTTAGCGATATCGAAAAAATAGCCATTACTCGTAATGGCGGGTAGTTTGGGTCTTGTAGAGGCGGTTTTGCGAGAAATTCTTGTTTTAGCGGTTTTTGGCTCATGGATATTCGTAGAGCACATAAATGTGGACTGCTGTGATTTTGCGATATCGAAAAAATATTGCGTAGCTTGGGTCTTGCGGGGGTGGTTTTGGGAGAAATTTGCGTTTCAGCGATTCGGCTTTTGGATATTCGTAGAGCACACAAAAAGCACATAAATATGATACTCTTTTATTTCAGAATATCCAAAAAATGGTATATGCTCTTATTGGAGGGTTTTTTGAGGGTCCATATGGGGCGAAAAAGAATAGGGGTTCGGCTGTTCGATATTCGCAAAGCACATAAATATCACGTAGTTTAATTCGTATATTTGGCAATGATCATTAAGTGATCTGCTAGCTTGATGGTAAGCCAAAAGAGCACTTTTTATTTCTAATTACCCGCTAAACGACAAGAGCACAACATTTTTTAATGGAGCACAAAATTAGCACAAAATGTTGATACCAATAAAATCCACGTTGGGGACTTTGCTCTGCTAGCTTTATGGAGGTATGTATATGTCAATCAGTCACGGAACTGTTTTATATGTATAGATACAATTATAATTGTACACATCTTTCAATAGTTTACCGTCTGCGAAAATATTGAGAACAGCCCATGTACGGTGATCGGTAGTGGCCAACGATTTGCCGACGCTTGACGCCGAGCTTGCTAACATTGATACTCGAGCTTGGCCCGATCATCGACCGAGCCTCGGATGATAAGAGCGGCCCGATAATCGCAATCAATATTGGCCCTAGAATGGCTTATGAGAATTAGCCGAGCATCGCGTAGGAGTTCATTCGAGAATCGGCCAACAATAAGGTTGTCCGTCAAGATTGCCATCGTTGGCACTCGAGCTTGGCCCGATTATCGACCGAGTCTTGGCGAATAATTGTGACCCAACATGGATCCCCAAAATTGGTCCTGTACTGTAAAAAAAAAAACATTATTTTTGTATTGTAAATCGTCATTACCGGGTCTTTTGTAACGATTAGTTCGAAGAAAATATTTCACCTATATGGAACAAGAAGATTGAACCTACCTACTCATAGCTACGCACGCTGTTCCTATGCTACCGAGTGCTTGTAGCATCTGAATCGCAGATATGGGATACGAGACCAAATGAATTCTCATCATTATTTGTATCACATAAACTATATCAATTAGTTAATGTCATTGTGATAATTAGAGAGTTTTATCGATAAACATGTTAAAAAAATTTTAAACATAACCCATATATATATATATATATATATATATATATATATACACACACAATTTCTCTCTCTCTACCCTCTCTACTCCCACAACTCTTTGATATGCGTGTTGCAATAAAGACAGACCATTAGTTCATTAGTTCAAGTTTAATTTGAATAAATGAATATTTAAAATGAATAGTTCCGATAATGGAATGCAATAGGAAAAATTTGATTTAATGAATAATCTAGTTAATTCAAATAAAAAATAAATAGACGCGGTTAGTAAATATTAATAGAATTTTTCTGTCAGTGTAGGGTGATTCATGAAAATCGGCCGAGTATTGCGTATGAGCTTGTTCGAGAATCGGCCAACAATGAGTGCATTGATTTGGTAGTATATTTGTTAAGAATAATGTCCAATGGAATCGTAAAAATTATTTATCTTGTCTCTCAATGACTTCGACGCGAAACAATGAATCGTCAATATACAAATTGCGGTTCGATCATGCGTTACTCGGCCGAACATTGGCCTCGTATCGGCGAACCAACGTTGGCAAGTCTATACTTCACCAAACATCGGCCTCGTATCGACAAGCTAATCATTAGCGAGTCTATATTTTGCCGAACATTGGGGTTGTATCGGCCAAAACATGATTGGCGAGTCTATACTTCGCCAAACATTGACCTCATATCGATAAGCCAATGATTAGAGGGCCTATATTTGGTCGAACATTGGCCGCGTATTAGCAAGCCAATGATTGGCGAGTCTATACTTCGCCAAACATCGGCCTCGTATCGACAAGCCAATGATTAGCGAGTCTATATTTGGCCGAACATTGGCCTAGTATCGGCAAACCAATGTTGGCTAGTCAATACTCAGCTGAGCATTGGCGTACAATTGGGTAATCGATTATCGCCCTGCCAACATTGGTCCAAGTATTGGCCGTTGCGGTTCGATTGGCAAAACCTATGGGAGTACTGATGATTTCGGTCACGAATGCAATTTCATTTGCAAACATTTAACACTCCATTATTGTACAAACCTAATCTGACAGTCATTAAGCGACGTGGTTTATTGGAAAACACGTTAACCATTCGACCTCCCGAAACAGGGTTATCGAAGGAATTGATGTGCGCGTCTTTTGCTCCACGTACACCAAGTTTGTACTAAAGTTCCTTCTTGTTGGGACTCGCTCCGTCATATTAACGACCCCGTATATTTCTGCAAAGATCAATTCGGAACGATTTCAAAAGCATAGTTTCCTCTCGATGCGAAAACCGCAATAGGTTAATGAGGATCCTTGTCTAATAGCTGGAACTTCGAAACTATTCCCGGGAATAACTTAACCCGAAAAAATGTAGGATGCCTTCGAAGTTAAAATCGATGAGTCCTTCATAGATGAGAACAAAAAAAAAGATAAAAATTCCGTGTTTTTGTTCGTTATTTGCGATGACTTCCATTTCGTACTTAAAAAAAAATGAGAATCAAAGCCACATGGAATTTTTGTTTTCAGACAGTCTTCACGAGCCGGTCTGCTTGCACTCATGTAAGTTACGATGCTGTCGAGTCGTCTATTATTATTCAAAATCTATTTTTCCAGCATGGATGTAGTTGACGTTTAATCGACGTTGAATAAACTCTATGCTTTTTAAATTGATTTATAGCACCAAACAACCACGAGATTTATAAATTCGCATGATGCAACGTCGTGTGTGAGATTTGGAGATCGTTTGCGAGGACGAACATAGAAGAAACCGGAAACAAAATGAATAGAAATCAGTTTTCCTAGCACGAATGGAGTTCGCGTTTGAGAGATTTCCAACTCTATTCGGGCTTTTGAGCATTATCAATGAATGATTAACAGAAATCATTATTAACTTTTAGCATTCCCAAACATTGAGGATGAATGTCGCTTGGGGTTTTTATTTCAACTTATTGTTACATGCCACTCCTCGGGCTTAAAACTTACCATGCTATTTGGCTTTCTGATAGCATCGTATAGCCTGATTTTAGGCAAAGCACAGAAGTGTACTTTTTCATAATAATTTAAAAAGTATCCACACAGTTGACAGGACCCGCACTACACCCCGTTCATTACATGAATACACTTAGTGTATGAAAATGCGGTAAATTGAAATGGAATCTAACACGAGTTTTACCGAACATCATGTTTTGAGCAGCCACCAGTGACACAAACTGAGTCATTCTAGTTTGACTGCGTTACAGATTACGTAATTGCCAGCGCCGGGCAAAGGATGGTAAAAGAATTTTAAAAAACCAATACGAAACGCGGTTCGTCTTATTGTATCGAAATACTCAACGAATCGAGCCCCTACCTGCCATTTATAAAGAAACGGCGGATCGAGCATGCTCGATCGGATTCATAGGTCCATAGTGTTTTTTTACATGCCTTCTCTAACTAAGACGCAATTTCCTTAAATGCAGGCCCTCGAACTGCATCCGTATGCTTTCACTGGCGGGCCACCCTCCATTTCTCTGTGGAGCGCAAGCTTGAAGTGGCAAGTCTGACGAACCTTCAGGCGAAAAGACACACAAAAGCTCAAGAGCTTGCGCCGCGCTATGTGTACGTACAGCAGAGTGGCCCGAGTGTAAAAGGGTAGAAGTGGCTTCATAGACAACGATTCTTCGCTAGTGAAAATGGCGGGGATTTTGTCTCAGCTTGTGCAGAATGAAACTGTGAACATCGGGAGATGCGAGAGTAAATCGCAGCTAAATCGGACAGGCGGAACATACAGACGGACTGACAGGCAGTCAATCGGTACGCTTGGGAGGAAAGGGAATCAGGAAAAGAAGAGAGCAGACAGCATTTCGGATTCAGATAGGACATCTAGCTTGTAAAGTTGTGCCCGTTTCCCGAGCGAGATGGAGGGAGAGAGAGAGAGAGAGAGAGAGAGAGAGAGAGAGAGAGAGAGAGAGAGAGAGAGAGAGAGAGCAGGGAAAGATACAGAGAGATAAAAATTGAAGCAGACTATCTAGCATCGTTCTCTCCTCGTTTTTCGTCGTTATTTTTTTTTTGTAAAGTCTTGTGGCTCTGTTCGATTCAAGAACGCTTGTCTTCAAACAGAAATTCCCGGTGCAGTCGTCCATGATAATGGGCGACGCAGGTTGAAACTATCCACTTTGTTAAGCCAACTGCATAAATCGCTTAATTACAGCAAACACTTTATTCTCATATTCATAGACTAAGAACAAATATAAATAAAATAAATGCTTATACATTCTTTTCGATAATATAAATCGCTACGTCTCCAGTCTTGCGTACCAAGCGACCATCGCATAAAGAAACGTTGTCTAGGATAAATGTATCGACATTTCACGGCTTGCAGATGTGGCTGAGCTCTCAACGTTCCCATAAATATTGTATAAGAGTAACTTTTATGGCGCTTCGCCTTCGGCGTGCGTCCGATGTCCAAAACACTTGAAGCACTGCAGTCTGGGTCTATTACCGTGTGCGGATACAGACTTATGCATAGCACGGGACTGACGACCTATAGGTCACAATTGTAGAATTGCTGTTGTGAAGAGGTTCTCTCTCTCTCTCAAATCTTACTATAGCTCCTACGCTAGTGGTACTTCGTACTAGGGATGTTCGATTCTTTGAAAAGAATCGATTCTCTAATCGATTCTTAAGAATCAAAAACAAATTAATTGCTAATTAAACCCAACATAAGTGTTTAAAAAGTTTTTGCTGTGGAAAATTACTAAATTGGATAAATTTATTTTTAATAGAAAATAATGAATTCAAAATAACAAATATAAAGCAGCTTTCATTCTGACTAAACGCTAAACATAGTTTGAGTCTTTTACATATTTGCACTTTTTAATATGATCTTAAAAATATTATGAATGTATTTTACAAATCAGACTTTTTTATTACATAAGTTTTTCTTTTAACCTTGGCATTGAGGTTTTCTAGACTTCTAACAATCTTTATTCAATTGCCAATCTTTAATAGACAATGAATTTAAAAACAGTAGCTGTTGCAGATGTTCAGGTGAAGGGCGACTTCGAGAATCGGTCAAAATCTTTCCAGCTTTCGAAAACAATCTTTCCGAAGGCACCGATGTTCCAACAACTGCCATGCATTTTCTGGCAACGATCGCTAAAGTCGTATATACCGTTTTGACACTCAATTAATACCGAACTGGATCTTGCGTGCGATCTACCAATGGTTGTTTCAAGTAATGTCGAAAATCCATTGGACTTTCGTCTTGGCACTGTTGGTCATTATTTATATTCTACGTTTTCAATAAAACATCGTGGAATGACCATAGATCATCAGTTTGGCTCGATATTTCCACTGTCGGTCCAGGAATTTCATTATTCGTGTCCGTTTGTTTGATTTAATTCCTTCATCCACTGAGCAATATGACTTATTCCCTTTGCGTACGCCACAGGCTGAGTGCAATGTAGTTTTTTTAACCTGGGATCCAAGATTGTCGATGTCGCCATAATAGCGTTGTTTTCAATTTGCCGAAACCGCAATGAAATTGAGTATTGGAGACGGTCGAGCAAAGACAGTGCCGTATCTGTTTCGAGACTCCCATGAAGCTCCACAATTTTATTTTTTAAGCAATTAATCAACGGAATGATTTTGCTGGCCGTGACGGATCGTTCTCCACAAATTTCTCTCGTCACTTTTTCCAGTGGTTGCAGTAACTCGACAATTTCGTTAGCCAACTGCAATCCTGATGCTGTTAACATCTGAGGCGAACCCGGGTTAAATAATAAAATTGATCTTACTTCTTTTGAGAGCAAAATAAATCTCGTCAACATAGCGAAGTTCGAATTCCAACGTGTATCGATGCTTTGGATCAACTTGAGACGAGTAATCTTCCGTAATTCATCGGCAGCAATCGTAGACTGTTTGAAATATGTCATGATTTTCGTGCACTTTTCGTGCACAATGATGTAGCGTCCTTGAAGTTCATTGCGTCTTCAGCGACTAGATTGATGGAGTAGGCAAAGCACGAAATATGTTTCGAAGGCCCAAAAACATCTCTGACGGCCTTTTCCATACTCGCTGCGTTGTCAGTTACGATGACGACAATTTTTTCAGTGTCGACTCGCCATTCTTGCAAAATGTTTTGCATCCATCTTCCAATAACTTCAGCGATGTGTTGCTCAGTCATTTCGGCAACACCCACCGTGGTGGATTGCAATTCTCCGTCAAACTCGTAGTGAACTGTCACGCCTAAATAGCTGACGGTATTGCGAAGATCCGTCGAGATATCCGATGTAACCGAGAAATGATCATTTTTTTCCAATTTTTCTTTTTCACATTGCGCGAGGTACTCATATTATTCGTTACAGTTAGGTTCGTTATAGGTACGAATATTTTATGTTATATTGAAGATTAGGACGTCTTTCGGTTGAGAATCGCAAAGATATTAATTTAAAAAATGTATATATACCAATATATTTTGTTGTTCGACACAGTTTTCTTTTTTTGTACAAATACTTTCACTTCAGGGTTCTCCGAATGATTGCGTTTCAAATGATTCTTCAAATTGGTTGTACAACCACCTTTGCCGCCAGACTTCACAGCTCTATTGCAAATGTTGCATGAAGAATCATCGTCGTTGCTAGTGGATTTGGCAAAAAAATTGCAAAGAAAGGATTGCTTTACTTGAGGCACTTTAAAAAAATAAGTAAAATCATGAAGAAGTTCTTGTAATGGAAAAATATTAAAAAATCAAACAAAGCCTTATAGACCAAAACCAAACTGATTATTAAAAAGTCAGGTTAAGTGTTAGGCGAGACTCGCGACGTATCAAAAACTTTTTTCCACAACGTAACTCAAAAATATACCCACTTTTGGGAGCGGTTGTCGTACAATCTCGATCGCCAGCAACATCAATGCACACAAAACCACAACCCAAAGATAATCAATAAATTTTGTGAGGAAAAGGGAAAAAATAGTCGCGCAAAAATGAAAAATTATCGGATGAAAATAATACTATGAAACGTGCGACAATTTTGTGGGAGTGAACGGAAATATTAGTGTAGTAAACATTTGAAAACTATGTACTTACCAAAATTCGATGGAAGAACCAGGTAGCGGGATATTAGAAGATTTATGTTTAACACGTTTAATCGTTTAATGTTGAACGCCGGTAAAACTGTAGACTTAGCTACAGGTGTCAGGTGACAAAGATGTATGTCTACAACGTGAAAATACTATGCTGACTTCATTGTATCACTAACGCCTTACTTCATATTGATAACCCCGTAACATGAACGCTTACAGTGGCTGAATTTCGAACTAATATCTTTCATCACTTTACAGGCCACTGTTTCCATGATTCCGCCAAAAACGTTCGGGCTCTCTTCGTGAGCAATCAGTCGCTACGGTCGTGGTAAAAAAAACGAGATATTATAAAGATTCGAATCTTCGATTCTTAGGGTAAAGAATCGATTCACCTAAAGATCGAAAAGGAAAGAATCGATTAAAGAGATCGATTGTCTTTTAACAAAAGAATCGATCTTTTAAAAAATCGAATCGGAATCGAACATCCCTACTTCGTACAGTACCTACAGAATAACACGCGCAAGTTTCATTAAGAACTCGTTATCGTGCAACTAAAGCGTTTGCTGCAACGTTTACACCATCGCATTAACGAACCGAGTCATGTATTATCCGTATCCGAGTAAAATGTTAATGTAACCGATAATTGTACTTGTTATTACAAGCAGTGACATATATACTTGTGAACTTCTCTTTTATGTAAACCTGAAGACACCTTGTCCCAAATCCCGGCAAACTCTGATTCTTCGCCCGTTTCGCATCGTACTTACAAAGGTTTATCCTGTTTCTCCGAAGACGTCGACTGCTCGTTATAAACAGGAGACCCAAGGAAAAAGACCTTTGATCAACATTTCGGCAAGTATCAAAATACACGTGAAACTCGTCTCACTTCCAATATTGGTCCCGATTATGACATCGAAGAAAAGCAGCGCCGTCGATAAAAACACTGTTGGGATACAGACGTACTGCTATGCGTATTACCATTCTGACAAGTAATACAGCCCTGGAAAGGCTTCACCAAAAACGTAACCTGGCGATTTGAAAATTATAGGTTCTTTATAAAGACGAGTTATATTGTGATGTGTATTTTGCAAAAGAACAGAGTTTATAAGGAACACTACTTGGATTCGAGTCATCAAGCCATTTTGCGTAACATTATGTATTATGCAAGGGCTCAAGGTTCAACCGAAATGACCACTTAGAACTGTCAACGCGGATTGAAAAGAATTTTCGAAGCAAATGATTACGGTCCATCGAAGGCATTTGTTATTGCATAATTATTATTGCAACGTTTATTGTTGTGAACTTTCGTTAAGACTGGTAGATCGTAAGAAACGTTTTTAGCACTCCGTAGTTAAACGAGAAATCCTTATAACATCGTCCGTATGGGTGACCGTAGAAAATATGGTAAAATTCTAGTTACGAGGATTTAATTAGAACTCTCAATGAAAGTGATTTCAGTTAATTCGTATCAACAAATTCAGAAGATATGGACAACTACGTTTTCGCTATGTTGACTTCATGTAAACTCCATTACAGGAACGCATAAATAACTTTGTCGTACGTTGTTTGTCAATGAAATATCAAACATCAGACAAAGGATTCCCCTTTCTACCCCATCTGCACCATTAGAGGATTACGATTGCGAAATATTGAACGAGATCGAATCTAGTGTGTAACCATACTGAATAAAAATAACTATATACTAGTTAAACATTGATGCATCGAATATCTGTACAAACAAATGACTATGGAACGCTACTTTGTGTGTTTCGATACGCAGTTCGTACGTTTTTCGCCTTCGAGGAACACGCACAACGGGAATAGACCGTAAATGGAGATTAAGACAACTTCACAAAGTCTCCCGCAGCATCGGAATACACTTGAGCGTCGATCCCGTAGCCCTAACGATGTATACACTACACGTTCATCAAATATTGAACTTTAAGGTACTCGATAAATTGCAGTACAGGACGACAAAAGGGGAGAGGTACGGAGAGAAACTAAAACGTAACTCCAATTTATAGCATCCGGACAACCCATTAAGCAATATTGAATGCTCGGGTAAACACCCTAATATTTCACTTTGGGGAGTACCTGTTAACGAGTCTTTCAAGCGCTTCTATGATTCAGCACAATTCTGAACGCTGAAGTACTTGGCGGTGTTTGATAACCATTCTCAGATACGTTGGGGACAATGTTCGAACGATTCAACCTCGACTTGTTATTTACGCGAGTAGATGTACTAGGGCGGTTCTAACGCAAAAGGAGGTCACCGGGTCGAGGGGAGGTCGCCGGGCGCGTGCGACGCCACAGGGGGGCCTCGGTGGAGGGGGTAGCCATGTGGTCCGATGAGAGACTACTGGGAGAAGGAATCCGCCGTCGACGAGTGTTAGGGGGGGGGGGGGGTAATGATTTTAATCAAAGCACAATGAAACAATGTTTTATCAATCATATTCAAATTTTATATACTATTGTGTGTGTGTGTGTGTGTGTGTGTGTGCGCGCGCGTGCGTGCGTGTGTGCGTGTGTGTGTGTGCGCTCGTGCGCGTGCGCGCGCGCGCGCGCGCGCGTGTGTGTGTGTGTGTGTGTGTATTTACATCATGGTTTGTGTATTTATTTTCATATTTGATGATACATGAAAATAAATACACACGGTTCATACACACGGTTCATACATTTCATACATGAAAATAAATACACACGGTGTGTGTATTTATTTTCATATTTTCGATAATATGAAAACGCTAGGCGCCACATGAAGGACGGTTTTTCAAAGCTGATTTATGGCATGTAGGTGCGGTGGCTTGGTTTCGCTACCAAAATCCTTAAAACGCTTGCATGTGTGTCCAGTCCTGCCACAAGTCTCGCCAACACTTTAGACAGGTCTCGACAAGTCAGGATTTCTTGGAAAAACTATAAACTTTAGGGATCAGGGGCCGTTGGCGCCGATGGACCACTTGAGCTGCAGGACCCACAAAATCGTTTCACCCCATGCATTCCGACTTCCTGTTCTTTGTCTCATGTTCCTCGCGCGATCTACGCGTTATCGGGAAACGCTGTTTTCCCGAGAGAGAGGGCCGAATTTTTTTCCCGAAGGAAGAGCCTTTATAATGAGCCACTCCGTTCAAACCTGACCGCACTTTGCATAAGCAGTCAGTCTGTTAACATCGTGGAAGTTTTTTTCGTACTCATCAACATGGAGCAAATCTTGCATGACCAAGCCGTGCTTTTACGCTCGTTCGAAGATTTTTCTGCATGGGAGCAACGTTGCATCGAGTTCATCGAAGGGCTGGAAACGCAAAGCCGGATTAAGCGCCCGCGATTATTAATCGGACATCAACAGTCACTAATAGCCCAAATAGCGCGTCTGGAAGGATTGAGAAATTGTATGCGGAGTCGTTTCGTACACACGAGCGCAGGACATGGTGATCATGAGTTAATCTGGCGAGAGATTGAAACATCCTTCGAGAGTCGGATATTAACCGGTTCCATCATCAATCGCAGACACATCGAGCCGAGACACTTTCTAACTGATGCTCGCGTCCTAGTGCTCCATCATGTGCAAAATATTATAGGCAAGCACAACAGTATTAAAATTAATACAGTGTTTAATGGTGAATTCGCGAGTGGTGACAAACATGCGAATAAAAGTATCAACACGCGAAACTGCGAACTATTTAGCACAAGCGATTTGAACGAGTGGTATGAACAACGTGTGATTGAGCCCACTTTAACCTTACTCGATGAATTCCAAGAACGTGATAGTGGCTGGGCTCTGCAGAAAATACTTAACCTCACGATAAATGTGAATAAGTATAATCCGATGCGTGCCGGGTGCTCCATATCATTGCCGCGGGAAATAATGATGAAGAGGGCTGTGGTTAACGTCAAATCCAAAGATAACGCATGTTTCGCATGGGCAGTTGTCGCTGCTCTAAACCCAGCCGAACGGGACAATGACCGTCCATCTTCTTACCCTCATTATTCGACAGTACTGAATCTCCAGGATATCGAATTCCCGGTGACGATACATCAAATTAAAAAATTTGAATTTCATAACAATGTATCGATCAACGTGTAGACCACTACCATCAAAAAGGACATTGTTCCAATACGAGTCACTCAAGACAAGAAGGGAAAGCACATCAATTTGCTGTACATGCAAGATACCGAGGACAGCAATGTGGGACACTTCTTATGGATCAAGAACCTGTCGAGACTCGTGAGAGCACAACTGACCAGAAAAGAGCATAAAAAATATATCTGTGATCGGTATGTAGTTACCATAATATATATATAGGTAATTATATATGCTAGACGAATTAAACATAAAAATCTTGTTTTTTTACTGATGTTTGCACTACTTTGGGTCAGAGGAAAAATTGCAATCACACGAGGTCGATTGTGGAGCAATAAATGACTGTGCGATCCGACTACCAAACGACACCAATAAGTGGCTCCAGTTCAGCAACTTTAGCCGGAAAGAGCGACATCCCTTCATTGTGTATGCTGATTTGGAGTGTGTGCTGGCAAAGACCGATGGGGAGAACCTAGCGAAAGATAGGTATGAACACCATGAAGTGTTTAGTATCGGATATTACGTGTGTTGTTCGTATGACGATTCATTATCTTCATATCACTCGCGTCGCAGTGCTCATTGCGTATCATGGTTTGTCGAAGAACTAAAAAATCTGGCACTGCGGATAAACGAACTTTTCTGTGATAATGTACCAATGGTATATTTAACACCGAGTGAGTGGGCTAGTTTTCGAGCAGCAACTCAATGTCACATATGTGAGAAACCATTTGCGCAAGAAGATGTACGCGTTCGAGATCATTGCCATCTGACTGGGCGCTATAGAGGTCCTGCCCATTCCAACTGCAACTTAAATTACAAACAATCATTTTTCATTCCAGTAGTTTTCCACAATTTATCCGGTTATGATGCACATTTTATAATCAAGGAAGTAGCCACAGCGTTCGTAGGAACAACCAATGTCCTTCCAATCACAAAGGAGAAATACATCTCCTTCACGAAGCATGTTAAAATTACAGACGATTCAAGGCACAAGATCCAATTGCGCTTTATCGACTCATACAAATTCCTCAACACCAGTCTCGACAAATTACCCTCATTTTTGACCGAGGACAAACTCAACATTTTACGCACACAATTCCCAACTCTCTCGACAGACAATTTCAATTTGTTGACACGAAAAGGGGTCTTCCCTTATGAATATATTGATGACGTGACCAAGCTACACGATACTTGCCTACCACCACGTGACGCATTTTACAGTTCCCTGACAGATGCTACAGTATATGTGAGAGCGAGTACGCACATGCTGAGAAGGTTTGGGAGCGGTTCTCCATTCGAACGCTGGGTGACTATAGCGATTTGTATCTGAAGACAGATGTCTTGTTATTAGCCGATATTTTCGAAAACTTTCGAAATACATGTCTTGAGAGTTATGGCCTAGATCCCGCGTATTACTACACATTGCCGGGGTATACCTGGGATGCAATGTTAAAACACTCAAATGTCAAGTTTGAATTACTAACTGACATTGACATGGTATTATTCATTGAGCGGGGTATACGCGGTGGTCTGAGTCAATGCTCGAACCGATATGCACACGCTAATAACAAGTACATGGAGTCGCTTGATCCATCGAAAGCATCATCATACTTGATGTATTTTGATGTCAATGATTTGTATGGATGGGCAATGTGCCAGCCCTTGCCATATGCAGATTTTCGATGGGTCAACGACGTGTCCAAGTTTGATCCATTATCCATTGCGCTAGATTCACCTTCAGACTTCAAACGTCTTACCAACGTTTTCGAAAGTCTCTTGAACGTCTCACGAACATCTTCAAACATCGTAGAAAGTCTCTTGAAACTCTTTGAACACCTTATGATGTTTTTTCGTGGAACGTGGGTACGAGGAGATGGATAGAGTGAACAAACACATGGGATTATAAAATGTCCGTTTCTTTATTTACAGAAAATAACAAATCCATTCTTAGACGATTAAATATTTACAACAACAAACATAATTTTAACATCGAGTGAACAAAATATATACATAATTTTCACGAGTTTTATACATCGATATTCACAAAAATGTTCAAAATTTTACATCATGGTTGTAGAAAAAAAAATATACAAAACTTTTTATGACTGTATTCTATAATGCCCCCATGGTAGGGTATCAGAGGTCCCAGGTATGATATACCGCTTATCGTCATGAGGACTCACAGCAATTTTCGTCTCGCCAATAGTGTAGACTTGGTGTAATTTTGATCGAATGCACGTTTGACTACGCTCCATTTCAATATTTTCCTTCAAGCATTGAGCATAATCGTCAATCGTGATTATCGTCGCTACAACGCTACTCGTGACACCTTTAACTTTTTTCGTGTCCTTCTTACCCTCGACACGTGTCGCGTACATTTTCGATTGAAGTCCAATAAATTCCGTCATAATTGCTCCATTACATTCGTCCTTCATGAGACCGGGTACCTTCTTGTTGACGAGCAGTATACCATACCTATTGTCCGCTGAATAATCGCTCGTATCAAATTTTTCACTGTCGCACTTCATGTCTGCATATACATCTTCGCTCTCAATGGCATATAGGAGGCTATCTGTATCGGTATACATCACTTTGCATTTATCTCGATACAGAGGTACCATATACTCGTGATGAAATCCATACAAGCACTTTTTGGATATGTCGAGTATGCACATACCCACGTATATCGGCTTGTTGAATTTCACCTCGAGATTGCGCAATTCCACGGCAACGAGGTTTTCCGAAAAAACACTTCGGCTGTGGAAGTTTGGCTTCGCAATCATTGCCTCTGCGCCATACCTGCCCTCCCATTTTGTCAAAAGCTTTACATCTACATGATTGCGCACATTCTCCATCGTTTTACCAAACACCGCATTATTCATCAATTTGAATAAATTCTTTTCAACGTCGTTTTTGGCCAGCGTTCGAAACTGAGTGTTCAACTCGATATATGAACGTAGCCATGGGGATTGTGTGAATTGTAATACCCTATGGATTTTCGTGAGGCAAAGTCCATGACGTAAACATTGTTGTAAATTTCTGTAGTGTATGATGTAGCGTTTTTTGTCGCAGACGGTTGCTAGCAGCTTTTCCTGCTGCTTACCCGGTGGTTTTTCGTGTATTGGGCAAAACGGCAGGTCTTTGTGCGCATCATGTAGAGATTGGGGATATTCCAAGTCGACCTCAAGAATGTAGCCTGTAAGTGAATCTAGCGCAATGGATAATGGATCAAACTTGGACACGTCGTTGACCCATCGAAAATCTGCATATGGCAAGGGCTGGCACATTGCCCATCCATACAAATCATTGACATCAAAATACATCAAGTATGATGATGCTTTCGATGGATCAAGCGACTCCATGTACTTGTTATTAGCGTGTGCATATCGGTTCGAGCATTGACTCAGACCACCGCGTATACCCCGCTCAATGAATAATACCATGTCAATGTCAGTTCGTAATTCAAACTTGACATTTGAGTGTTTTAACATTGCATCCCAGGTATACCCCGGCAATGTGTAGTAATACGCGGGATCTAGGCCATAACTCTCAAGACATGTATTTCGAAAGTTTTCGAAAATATCGGCTAATAACAAGACATCTGTCTTCAGATACAAATCGCTATAGTCACCCAGCGTTCGAATGGAGAACCGCTCCCAAACCTTCTCAGCATGTGCGTACTGGCTCTCACATACTGTAGCATCTGTCAGGGAACTGTAAAATGCGTCACGTGGTGGTAGGCAAGTGTCGTCTAGCTTGGTCACGTCATCAATATATTCATAAGGGAAGACCCCTTTTCGTGTCAAAAAATTGAAATCGTCTGTCAAGAGAGTTGGGAATTGTGTGCGTAAAATGTTGAGTTTGTCCTCGGTCAAAAATGAGGCTAATTTGTCGAGACTGGTGTTGAGGAATTTGTATGAGTCGATAAAGCGCAATTGAATCTTGTGCCTTCGAACGCTGTGGCTACTTCCTTGATTATAAAATGTGCATCATAACCGGATAAATTGTGGAAAACTACTGGAATGAAAAATGATTGTTTGTAATTTAAGTTGCAGTTGGAATGGGCAGGACCTCTATAGCGCCCAGTCAGATGGCAATGATCTCGAACGCGTACATCTTCTTGCGCAAATGGTTTCTCACATATGTGACATTGAGTTGCTCCTCGAAAACTAGCCCACTCACTCGGTGTTAAATATACCATTGGTACATTATCACAGAAAAGTTCGTTTATCCGCAGTGCCACATTTTTTAGTTCTTCGACAAACCATGGTACGCAATGAGCACTGCGACGCGAGTGATATGAACATAATGAATCGTCATACAAACAACACACGTAACATCCGATACTAAACACTTCATGGTGTTGATACATATCTTTCGCTAGGTTCTCCCCATCGGTCTTTGCCAGCACACACTCCAAATCAGCATACACAATGAAGGGATGTCGCTCTTTCCGGCTAAAGTTGCTGAACTGGAGCCACTTATTGGTGTCGTTTGGTAGTCGGATCGCACAGTCATTTATTGCTCCACAATCGACCTCGTGTGATTGCAATTTGTCCTCTGACCCAAAGTAGTGCAAACATCTGTAAAAAAAACAAGATTTTTATGTTTAATTCGTCTAGCATATATAATTATCTATATATATATTATGGTAACTACATACCGATCACAGATATATTTTTATGCTCTTTTCTGGTCAGTTGTGCCCTCACGAGTCTCGACAGGTTCTTGATCCATAAGAAGTGTTCCACATTGCTGTCCTCGGTATCTTGCATGTACAGCAAATTGATGTGCTTTCCCTTCTTGTCTTGAGTGACTCGTATTGGAACAATGTCCTTTTTGATGGTAGTGGTCTACACGTTGATCGATACATTGTTATGAAATTCAAATTTTTTAATTTGATGTATCGTCACCGGGAATTCGATATCCTGGAGATTCAGTACTGTCGAATAATGAGGGTAAGAAGATGGACGGTCATTGTCCCGTTCGGCTGGGTTTAGAGCAGCGACAACTGCCCATGCGAAACATACGTTATCTTTGGATTTGACGTTAACCACAGCCCTCTTCATCATTATTTCCCGCGGCAATGATATGGAGCACCCGGCACGCATCGGATTATACTTATTCACATTTATCGTGAGGTTAAGTATTTTCTGCAGAGCCCAGCCACTATCACTTTCTTGGAATTCATCGAGTAAGGTTAAAGTGGGCTCAATAACACGTTGTTCATACCACTCGTTCAAATCGCTTGTGCTAAATAGTTCGCAGTTTCGCGTGTTGATACTTTTATTCGCATGTTTGTCACCACTCGCGAATTCACTATTAAACACTGTATTAATTTTAATACTGTTGTGCTTGCCGATAATATTTTGCACATGATGGAGCACTAGGACGCGAGCATCAGTTAGAAAGTGTCTCGGCTCGATGTGTCTGCGATTGATGATGGAACCGGTTAATAATATCCGACTCTCGAAGGATGTTTCAATCTCTCGCCAGATTAACTCATGGTCACCATGTCCTGCGCCCGTGTGTACGAAACGACTCCGCATACAATTTCTCAATCCTTCCAGACGCGCTATTTGGGCTATTAGTGACTGTTGATGTCCGATTAATAATCGCGGGCGCTTAATCCGGCTTTGCGTTTCCAGCCCTTCGATGAACTCGATGCAACGTTGTTCCCATGCAGAAAAATCTTCGAACGAGCGTAAAAGCACGGCTTGGTCATGCAAGATTTGCTCCATGTTGATGAGTACGAAAAAAACTTCCACGATGTTAACAGACTGACTGCTTCATGCAAAGTGCGGTCAGGTTTGAACGGAACGGCTCATTATAAAGGCTTTTCCTTCGGGAAAAAAATTCGGCCCTGTCTCTCGGGAAAACAGAGTTTCCCGATAACGCGTAGATCGCGCGAGGAACATGAGACAAAGAACAGGAAGTCGGAATGCATGGGGTGAAACGATTTTATGGGTCCTGCAGCTCAAGTGGTCCATCGGCGCCAACGGCCCCTGATCCCTAAAGTTTATAGTTTTTCCAAGAAATCCTGACTTGTCGAGACCTGTCTAAAGTGTTGGCGAGACTTGTGACAGGAGTGGACACGCATACAAACATTTGAGCGCAGCAGATCCATATGGCTCCCCCTACAAAAAAAAATATATTTTTTCGGATACGCACATATTGACGTTGTATTTCGGAATGCAACCGAGATGTATTGAGACGTTTTTTTCAAGAGTGCAGCTGTGCTCAAGTGGTCTATCCGCAGTCAAAGCCATTGACCCTCGTCGTAATCCTCCCACTCAATTTTCCAAACTTCTCCCCCGCTTTTTCAATCAGGAAAAGCAAGTTCAAACACGTTCGAAGAACACCTGCTTGGTTGGATGCGTACATACTCGCACATGGCGACATCTTGATGTTATATTTCGAAATGGAGACCTCAACTTTTCAAGAGCTGCGCTCAAGTGGTCCATCCCCGGTCCCTTTGATCCCTCAAGTTGATAGTTTTTTCCAAGAAATCCTGACTTGTCATGACCTGTCTAAAGTGTTGGCGAGACTTGTGGCAGGAGTGGACACACATGCAAGCGTTTTAAGGATTTCGGTAGCGAAACCAAGGCACCGCACCTACATGCCATAAATCAGCTTTGAAAAACCGTCCTTCATGTGGCGCCTAGCGTTTTCATATTATCGAACACACACACACACACACACACACACACACACACACACGCACGCACGCACGCACGCACACGCGCGCACACACACACACGCACACACGCACACACACACACACGCACGCACGCACACACACACACACACACACACACACACACACACACACACACACACACACACACACACACACACACACAATAGTATATAAAATTTGAATATGATTGATAAAACATTGTTTCATTGTGCTTTGATTAAAATCATTACCCCCCCCCCGAACACTCGTCGACGGCGGATTCCTTCTCCCAGTAGTCTCTCATCGGACCACATGGCTACCCCCTCCACCGAGGCCCCCCTGTGGCGTCGCACGCGCCCGGCGACCTCCCCTCGACCCGGTGACCTCCTTTTGCGTTAGAACCGCCCTAGTACATCTACTTACGCGAGCTTGAATGTGAATGCAGCACTTCAGTGACGCAATGAAGTGAACTGTAATCGGCCTGTTCCGCCACAATTAAATCACTGAAGATCCATTTATTGAACCTCCTCACCACGTGGATCGATAAGAATTGAATAAAAATAAGAAAACTATTAGAAGGCATCACGTTTCGC
Source organism: Ophion obscuratus (assembly GCA_964007375.1). NCBI lineage: Eukaryota > Metazoa > Arthropoda > Insecta > Hymenoptera > Ichneumonidae > Ophion > Ophion obscuratus. The sequence goes on from OZ023317.1 coordinate 13,890,258, forward strand.
TTCAATTACCAAGATATGTGGATCGAATATTTCAAACTTGGAATTAATTATACCACTGATACAGTCATTCGAAAGAACGCTAAAACTTTGATCGTGGGTCAAAGCCCATCCTGACAGTTTCAGCTTTTAAAAGCCTTCTGAGGACTCGACTTTCGAGTGTACTCACACAACCTTGCAGCTAGTCGGAGTCCAAATTTATAACGTAAACCGTAAGCTTAGGAATCAATATTACAGTAGTCTGCCCAACTATTTCTATTTCATTTTCGCAATTATTTTGGGGTTGAGCTGGCAACTATGAAAGTACATGTTGGCGAACCAATTTTCCTTGTATGGAGAGTAAATTCCAATTTTGTTTATAAAGAAAATTCAAAATGGTGTCTTCAGCACCCGTCAAATAAAGCCATGCACGGCGTGTTTTGCTGTGCGCGGGGCGCTCCACAGCCTTGCCCGTTCATTTGAAACAACAACGGGTTAAACATTATTAAACTAGACTATATTTGGGGGGGCCTTATCGTTTTTTTGTTTTCCGAATAACCCCTGGATAACAAAATAGCAGCCCTTTGAAAAAAAACCCAATTCTTTTTTGTTTCCACAGACGAAAACAAAAATTCTAAATTAATTTTTGACAAGAGTCGCTTCATGATGGCTCCGCAAATTGAATTTCCCTTCGATTGCGCAGAGATTCATGTGAAGCGGTTCTTCCATTGAAGCTGTAAAGCGCCCCGCGCGCTGGAAAATGCAGTTTCCGGAAACACGCATTTGAGGAGTCTTCTCACTTTAGCCGCTAAAAAAGCTATTTTCATGATCATTTGAAATAAGTTTATATTGTACATATTGATATAAAAGTTGTTGCACCTTATAAATACACTTTTGAGATACATTAAAACATTTTTCATTCATTTGAGTCACTACTTATAGACGAAAATGGGAGTTCAGAAAATATCCTAAAAAAATTGTAGGTTTGCGCTGTTGAAGAAATCTCGGAGATGGATTGTCCGAAACAAGAAAATCGAACGTTTTTAGGTTCAGTATGTTAATGGCTATAGCGCATATGATACGATTTTTTATATATGCAAAAATAACAAAATGGCGGACATTTTCCGAAAAAAAAAAAACAAAAAAAAGTTTTTTCACCGTTTTTGGCCAAAAAATAGTCAATATCAAAATTTAAAAAAATCCTTGATATGCACTATAACTATAGTTGTAAAGAATATGTAGTTAACATTTCATAAGCATCCGTTCAGTAGTTCCGAAGATTTTATCAACAAGCCGTCGAAAAACGTTGTTTTTAGAAAAACGCGTTTAAAGTTTGTTTGGGTTACATAAATACATAAAATTTTTATTTTTTTCGACAGTGTATTTATTAAATGTAAGAACTTTTATATCATAATCTATAATATAAACCTATAAAAAAAATGCATGCAAATAGCCTTTTTTAGCGTCTAAAGTGAGAAGACCCCTTAAAGTTTAATGTTATAAAGAGAGATATTTAATGCTTGTTTTTGACAATCCAAACAAACAAACCCACGTGTTCTAAATACGTTAAAAATGCAAAATATGTTTTTTTAAAATCAAATTATTCATCCCCATGAACGGTTACCGTGAAATGGGCTGCTTTGACATTCAGGGTAATTTGACAGTTTTTGGGGTTACTTTGATAGGAAATTAACTTGAACAACAATCCGTTGTTCAAGTTTATTATAATGTTGCTAAAGTTGATTGTAATGTTGCTCAAGTTGTTTTTTATCTCAATGACAACTATAAGACTCATCAGGTGCTTATAATAGCACCCCAGGTACTTAATATTTTTATGTAAAATGTTTCCTTAAGGGAGCGCACCACCGTAACTGCCCATTTTCGACCGTTTTCGTTGGATTTTTTAAGGGTGGCACAAAATCCATCGTCAAAGGAGCTTTAAGGTTTTATAAGGTATTTATTGAAGTATGTAAAAAAAATTATTTGTCAAAAGTATACAAAATCGCGGCGCACGAGGCACTACTTTTTATCAGCCAATCCTCTCTGCAGCACGCAGTAGAACTGTCGTAAATTTAGTGCCGGAACTAAGAGTGAAATATTTTCGTTAATTATATTATTTTTAGCAGTCAAGTACGGGGGAATTAAAAAAATTATTAAAAGAAAAATAGAGATGAGTTTGAAAAAAAGTTCGTTTTTTCGACCATAATTTTAATCTCAGAAATGATATATTTTTTACAATTTTCAATGAATCGAAAAAAGCACTTGTACTTGACTGTTAAAACAATGGAAGAAGCTACAGTTAAAATTTCAAGTCGATTGGACGAAAATTGTTCGAGTTCTGCTGCCTTAATAACGATGACAATTTGGTTATAAAAAATCGTTGCTTTTTATGTAATGCCATGTATAATGCATAAAATATTACATTTTTTATCAAAATGATTCCAAAGTAACCCTTAATCTTTGGGATGTTGCATTTCAATGCCGTGTCAAAGAACCCCCACACTCGGGGCTACTTTGCCACTTTAACAAATGTATATATAAAATTGTGAAGGGGTGGCAGAGCTTGACTTTCTTATACATTTGATAGCCAAAGGACACACTGTTCTATTGGAGCAAGACAAGTTGGTATCTAGTAGTTTAAAAAAACATTACCTACAAAAAAAAACTAACAAAACGTGTTCAAAGTAGCCCCGTTTTACGGTACCTGCCCTTACTCACGGAGTTATGACGGAAATACCTTGATTTTTCGCTATCGGTTGACCTCTGCAGTGAGAAGGTTTCTCGGGTCTCCGGGACGATATTACAATGAATGCACAACGAGTATGATCATACTCGAGCTGAGCTTCAAGTTATGCTCACACCGTACAATACGTCGTATACCCCGGATTCCACAGACGCGAAAGGAGCCCACCCGATGTCTGCGAACAAAAGCTCACGTCATCATTTGTCCCGTATAAACTCTGCGGATAACCGCGGGCTCTGTTGGCCGCTAACACCGAGGATACGGAAGTGTGGGACCTTTGTTAATCTCCAGATGGTGTTCACTATTGCGTTACCGGTATAACACACTGTGTCGAGGTACAGTGGCGCAAATACGGGGGAAGTATAGTGAATAAGCTGGTGAACGATGAGGAGAGAAGTGTCGGGGTTCTCTGGAACGTAGAAGGGTTGGAGGCATCCATCTCTTGGCTCTCTCGCGAGTGCCCTTAAACCGCTTATAGCGGCGTAGAGTCTCGACTAATTACGTGAAGCCACGAGGACCCTAACATAGCCACGTACAGCGAAGTCTGGTGCATTGTATCTCGGAGGTATTCACGTGCGAGCAACGATGTCAGCCTGCCGTCATCGTTCTCTCATCCCGTGTTCCCATGTAACCCGGAACAAAGGAGTTCCCTTTAACAGCTTCGGGCCGTGGACTGTATCGTTGTCTTGCTCATCCAGTGTTCGTGCCCCTATTGTGCCGAACGTAACTATCTAGAATGTATTCCCGTTGAAGGACGATTGGTACGAGCCAAGGAAGAAGAAAAGGACTCGGCGCGGGTATACCTAAAATGATGTTTACCCGCACCAGAATCTCGCCGTCATCCCGTATAATAATTATTCGCATCAAGCTCGTCCAATCTCTCCTTGAGCATATATAATTTAGGGAGGCCAGTGCTTCATACATGTTCTCCGAAGATTCGTCCTACCGTTCCAAATCTGTTAGACACGCATCAGCCGATGTACACACTTGTGTACCCCCGACAGAGGCACAACCAAGACGAGGCCACGTTTCACGAACGTAACCAAGTGAGATATACGTTCGCCAAGCCGGAAATATTCCAACGCTATTACAGGTACTTAACGTTTCCGGAGCTTTCTCACCCGGGTAAACATGGCGCGCGTTTGCTACCCGGTTTCATTCGCAACGCCGAGCGGACAGCGTCTCAATCTTATTGGATACTCGAGTCAGAATGCTTTGGTGACTGCGCGTCTGTTGGCTTTTCATTTAATCAGGGTCCTCTTGCCCTAGCAAAGGCAACACCTTCGTACTACGATCTAGGTACATCCACTTGGCCCTAACGAGATGGTAGTGAAAAAAGATACTGAGGAGACATCAAGCTTTGATGTTAATATGAAGTACTGGTTGGAGAAGCTCGCCCTCATGTGAAATTCCATCGCAGTGTGCTTCTGTCACGACAAATCCAAGCGCTCGAACTCATTTCGCGTTGTGTGCTTAAACGCATTTCGTGAGTTGGGGTTTAAAATAGGTTTGAAAATCCGCGTATTTCCCGCCATATTCTTTACTGATCTTTCGACCAACTTGAGTGGATCGGATTTGGCTGTGCTTGGTGAAGTTTTAATCGCTCGGACTGGAAAGTTCACTCACCGATCCAGAGGTCGGATATATAGCTGCTTGGATCTCTCTTGCAGAGAAGTCTTTTTGAGCCTGTGTTTTTACCGATACACCCAGAAAATTGAACCACCTGTTAAAATAGAAGATGCAAAAGAACTCGTCCCACATGGCCTCGCAGAGGAAGTGTACTGGAAATATGATTTCAAAAAACGGCCACGCAAAGAAAAATAATATAACGCTACTGATTTATTCTTTGCGAATAATAAACAATCATAAGTACCATTTCGATTTTAACTATTCGAGTTCCCGAGTCGAAATTTTCAGCCTACTTTAAAGGCCTTTGATCCTATGTCAGCCTCACTTGAGTCTGTTTACTGCTCGAAGTCCTACTATGGGCCGCCGCATGCTCTTCCTTTGCTGCTTACCTCCTGCATAGGCCCTTATACTCCTACCGATCCTAGCTGAAGTCGTTGCAGCTCCTCTTTTGATTGCGTTTGGACCTATCGTGCATTTGGCTGTTTCGACGAAACGAGGGTGGGGATGGTCGCATTCGAAAGAGCGGGCCTAATAGTTTTCAGTAACCGTCATGCGTTGGATTAGGTAAGACCGCGCGTTTGCCGTAGAGGTCTACTTTTCCAATGGCCTTTCCATTATCTCCACCCAGCGAACCTTTCGCATTCGCTTCAAACTTGCTCCTGCAGCTCCAGCAACTCTCCAAAGTGGAAGAAATGGATCTTGAGGAAAACGGTTACAATATTTTTTATAGGAATTGCCCTCATGTATGCATGATACGCGGATCCCTATAGCAGGCACGCATGCATACGAATAGCAACTAGTATACATGTGTTGGGGTATGCTTAGGCGTGTATGTGTGCGGGTATATACGTGTGTCTACGCATGCGCGTATTATGCATATTTATCTCTATATGCGTAATCGAGTGGATGCGTGTCCGTGTATATGTGTGCCAATCGACGTCCTCCTTAGCGCCTGCAAGTGGAGAAAAGGGAAGTTTGTTCCCGTTCGAGGCATTAAGTAGAAGCTCATTTTATGGTGAATATGGAGCTACTTTACTGCCTTCATCTCCTACCTCTGTGAAGATCTGGAGGGGCAAAATAGGCTGGAAATTTCGACTCGGGAATGGTATTCATACTCGCACCATTGCAATGCAATAAAAATCATTGTTTATATTTTTATCTTCTCATTTGTATTCTTATATCAAACATTTTTCTGCAGATTTTCTTTATAGATATTCAAATGACTGTCTTAAAAATGGTCCAGGTATTTTCGTAGCTAAAATTGGTTGAAAGAAATTTGCGCAATTCAGAAAGATTGCTTTGCGATTGTTATAATCACATACACGTAAATACGTCGACAAAATTGGTTAATTTCATTGTTGATATAAGGTACTCGAAGGTCGAAGTATCAAATGAGGAGCTGGCGAACAAAGCCGGACTTGTCCATACTACGTTAAATTGAATTTTTATTTTATCTACTTTTGCGCCTAAAACTGCCATTTCGTTCGAAAAGGCCAATTTTGAGGTGTTTAGAGTCGGACCTAATGCAGAATATTTCGGGAACTAATCAAGGTGTGGTTGAAAAACGCGAAGAATTATAAAAAAATGGACGTAGTGTGGACAAGTCCGGTTTTGTTCTCGAAATGAGACAAGTCCGGTTTCAGCTCCTCGAAATGAGCTATTCGAGGTTAGTCGAGAACACGACTACTCATATCGTTGCTATACTGTTGAACCGTCAATTTAATAGCTGTTTCACAGCACAATTGACCGTAGCAGTAGAAAAACTAACGATATTATTAGAAAGTGAGGTAACGAAAATTAGAAGGTTTCTAATTTTCCATTATTTATTGTTTTTTCCATCGTCAAGTTGTATTTGGCCAGTTGTCATTTATCGAACTGTACATTTCGAACTGCTTTAGGTATTTCTGTGACCCCGATGCTACAGAAATGTATGCATTGGGGAACTCGAACAGATGTTCAAACAGCTCGGAATAATCGAAGGGTCGTGTTTGGAAGGTGTCTAGAGTTTTGTATACTCCCCCAAGTATACAAATAATCCAATTTCGCGTGTACAAGTTAATATTATAACACACTTGAGTATCGGAGCCAAACAGTTAGGTTTATTCAATATAGCAGTGTCAAGAGCAATCGGGGGATTTCCCAAGGCCGATTATTGTTGTCTCTACTAGAAAATCCGTCACGGATACGTTGGCGAACTTCATCTTCACAGGAATTTAATCCGTCTTTCGAGTCAACGGACCGAAAGCTGCATCAATAACAGTTCTCTTCTACACTCTCATCTCCCATTTGTTGCTCCCCCTTCTCACTTCAACCCTCGTAACTTGGACCTCACGAACTTATACTTATTGAATCATCGTATTGTCATTTAAATTGCTTATTTGTAATTTTATTACCTACATACGCGGTCTTCAAAATTACCAGCCTTATTACCCCCGCCGAATAGCAGTTTTACCCCCGCGGGGGTAATCACGCCCAAGTTCGGAACCCAGGATCAAGAAATTCTACCTATAAGTATTGAAAAGTGAACTAATTCTGATTTGAAGTGAAAAGTTTATTTTTTTCATGTTCATGATTTTGTTCAACCTTTTTACTATTTGATTTTTTACGTTAATGAAAATTTTCCATATCCTAGAATGTGAAATATGATATTGAAGATTGCACCGTTGGAATGCAACAAAAGTTCCGGGGCTCAATTTTTTTTTGTAATTGGAGGCCTCCAAGATTGCTTAAATTTTTGTCAGGATCCTCATTAGAGGTCTTCAGCTTGAATATTCCAACATTTTGTAAATAATAATAAAAATAACATTTTAAAATGATTTTTTGTTGCATTTCAACGATGCAAACTTCAACATCGTATGTAAAATGTATAATGCAGAATATTTTTCATCCAATTGGATCAATCGTATTTGTATGGCAATTGTTTTAAAACGAGTGGGATAATTTTGGCTGCGTATGATCAGGAACTTTCTAGAAATGTGACCACGGAGGGTTAAACATCGTTTATCAAATGTTTAAATGGTATGAGCACTAGTCATTGAAACTTATATTTGGATGCCTCTCAATAGAGTTGGTTTTTCGATTGAGCTTGCAATATCCTGAAAGACGCATTGACAGTAATCAAGTACTCCACCTGACATTCATTGTCCTGACAATGTCCCGTGTACCCGAGTACAATGTACTCGGGTACACGAGTAATGTACGTATTCGCAATGCTCTGTCGCAGTATCATCTTTCGGTATGCTCTTTCGCAGTGAATTTTATATTACATCCCACGTATAGTCACCCTGACGTAGCTTTATCATAAAATACGACGCACAGCGCAGAAAAGTGAAGCCTCTGGAAATTCGGAGATTCTTCCTTTGTCGTAACAGTGATCCTCGTCAGTGCTCTCGACGGTCTCAAAAACAGCTGTAGCACACGTGCATTTGACTAATGGATCATTCTTTTCTTTCACGTTTTCTCCGTGCTTGCAGGCGTATACATAATATTTCGCATTCCGACATTCCGATTTTTCCGTTGATACTGCATGGAGTACATACATATCGCGAGTTGAATAATGTATGCCAAGCTTCGATTTTTCATCGGTTCCTGTCGATTCGTCAAAGCTTTGTGAGAATTTTTCTGATATCCGTCGATTGCACAGACGGATACGTGTACAGGTCTATAAAAACCATACATTAGATTTGGCCATAACATTTTTCAGCCCCTGAAGCCCTCCAAAGTAGATGCAAACTTTTGCAAGTTTTTCTCCGGCTGTATATCCTTTAAAAAAGGTGATACCGAGGAGTAATTTTAATAACCATGTTACGGAAAGGTGATACCGAGGAGTAATTTTAATAACCATGATACGGAAAGAAATTATGTAGGAAGTGTATAAGATAGCTACACTGTAAAAAATTATATGAAATGTACAATACCTTTAAGATACAAAGGAATTGAATTTTACGAACTCAGTAGATGAAATTAAATTTGAAACACTTGTACCGTAAATTTAAATCAGGAACATGAAATTCTAACGCGGATATAGAATTTAATAGATGCAACATTGAATTTCAAAGACAAGTTTGTAAATTTGGAAAAAATGTATTCCATTAACCCGTGTCTTCAATTGAAAATTACTACAGATGTATAATAATTCAACTATAAAAAACAGAGCATTGAAAATACAAAACAAGTTTGAAATTTATTTACAGCTGCCTGAAAAATATAATATATGTGAAACTGAATTTTACGATACGTACAATGCATGATCACAACAGATTTATTTTAAAGTGCGAAACTGGAATTGAAAAAAAAATTCATAAACGCTGATGAAAATCACATGAAACAATGTGAAAATTACATTAAATTTACACTAAATTTAAGGCACAAAAGAATTGAATTTTACGAACTCAGTACATGGAATTGAATTTAAGACACTTGTACCGTAAATTTAAAACAGCAACATGAAATTCTAACGTGGATATAGAATTTAATAGATGCAACATGGAATTTGCAAGAAAAGTTTGCAAATTTATGGAAAACGTATTACGTCAACCCGTGCCTTCAATTAAAGATTAGAATAGTTGTATATTAATTCAACTACAAACACAGAGTATTGAAAATACAAAACAAGTTTGAAATTTATTTACGGCTGCCTGAAAAATATAATAGATGTGGAACTGAATTTGAATTGGAAAGTATCGTGATTGTACCCCTATCTGATATTATTTCTCATCGACACGGAGGTAAATATAAGAAAAATCTTTAGGAATATCGATGATGTACTTCTCGGAATAATACCATCCAGTACATGAATACTGTGATTCGATTCGGAAAATTCCACGACAAAAGCCACTGAGAATAACAATTGTTTGTCAAAAACAAATCACAAGTAAGTTGAATTTAATATGTGTTCGTACATTAATATTGAAGAAACATTTTCTGATTTTCATAATTATTGACCCGGACGATATTTCAAAATCACATGAATTACAAATACATACGTGCAGTGGAACCGACAGAGATGGGCGCGCGGTCGGTGTACGGACTCGGCGGTTACTAAAGTTAAGCATCATTGGAGGCTGCCAATACTTGGAGCGGTGACCGCTTGCCCGTGCACTGGTTTGCACGTCAATGTGAGTGGGAGGCAGTTTATCTGAGTTTCTGATGGTAATACAACTGAAACTCAGCCAAATATAGAGTCGCCTGTATCGGCCCAGCTTTTTCACAGTTTTCCTGGGCCCTCGTGCAAATGCGATACAGTAGTGCATTAGGGTAGAGTGGCTGCAGTCAACACTTTGGGGGGGGGGGGGGGGGGGCTCGGAAGGAATGTAGGGAACTCTGAAAGGATTGTGAATGTCGGAAGGAATGGAAGGAATAAAGGAGGGGATGGTAAAAGGGGAAGGCCCCGTGCCTCTGAGGAATATATATATTTAAAAAAATGCATACGTGCAGTGATTTCACTGCATTTGAATTTTATTATTTAAGTATTCAATATTAATTACGGGATAAAGCTGCAAAAAAATCATATACACAAGTATCACGAAAGCATCATACAGTATATGAATTGAGTAGTCTTAATTTGATAATTTTTACATAAAAACATATTGCAATTATCAATTTCTGAAATAAACTTAATACTTAGGATAAGTAATTTTAATACACACCCGTATATTGATATTAGAAAATGGTTGTTGATTTCAATATACATGGATGTGAACATTTTTTTACACGTGCATTATTTTTCAAATGCATAAGTATATTAATACTACGGAGCTACACTTTTATTTTTAAAATAACCTACTTTGGATTTTCAAAACATTATCTGAAATTTCATAAACGGCGTTCGCATAAAACATCATACACTTGTGTATTAATTTTTACACAGAAGCTTTTTACAGTGTACATTAAAGGTAATACTTTGGTTCCGTGAAATTAATACACACCCGTATGCTGATATTAGCAAATGGTTGTTGAATTTAATATACACTCGTATATTGATATCAGCAAATGGTTCTTGATTTCAATATACATGGATGTGAACTTGTTTTTACACGTGCATTATTTTTCAAACGCAGAAGTATATTAATATTACGGAGCTACACTTCCATTTTTAAAATAACCTGTTTTGGATTTTCAAAATCGTATCTGAAATTTCATAAGCGGTATCCGCATAAAAACTTCCTACACTGGTGTATTAATTTTTGTACAGAATTTTTTTACAGTGTATGTGAGGTATATTATGAACAGTAAAGTATTCAACTAGCAATCAGATTTGACTTCAGTTGTCTCCCTGGCCGCCATTTCATAATTTTGGTAATATTCGTGGCAACGCTGTACTCAGGCCCTTCCGATAAATGCCAAGCGTGTGTTTGCTTACTTTGAGTGGGTAAGCGTGTGTGTAATGTGCGTACATTGTAACTTCGGTCTTACATATATTGTAGCAACAGATATGGATTGACATAGTATTCGTTCGAATCTCGGACGTAATAAAATTGCGTTAAGAACCTACAACTTGTGTCGTAGCAGTAAAATTGACCCGCCGTTGCAAAATCTACGCGATCTCTTCCGTCATGGTAGACGCGATAGCGAACGCGAAAATTAGTCAATTCAATCGATATCTGCTCGAAATGTCGCGTAACCTATATTTTTTATGGAACATACGCGACAATTTTTTTTCTTGTTATTTATCGCACTATTATTATTTCCGTGCCAAAGTTTGATCCGCCCGGATTCCCTATATGGTGCGGGTTAGATGCATTGATGTAGTGAATTAATCACTATTGTATTTAGCCGGTAAGGCATGCGGACTTTTCGTGGACGTCATTCTGTATGCCTTTAAAAAATCAATTTTTTTTTCTAATGATGAGATTAGTGCACATACCACCTTAAAAAACCGGAAAATCGAGATTTAAAAAACTCTGTTTTTCAGAACTATTCTACGATTATTTTTCGAGCAGAACCATTTTAAAGTAATGAAAGTTAAGACAATTTTGGTTATCCTTTAAGGGGTCTTCTCACTTTAGACGCAAAAACAGGCTCTTTTCATGATTTTTTTATCGATTTATATTATATATATTGATATAAAAGTCGTTACATTTAATAAATACACTTTGGAAATACATTTAAAATGTATTCAAATTTATTGTAGTCACTATTTATAGACAAGAATGGTAGTTCAAAAAATGTCCTAAAAAAATTGTAGATTTGCGCTGTTGATGAAATCGCGGAGATGGATCAACCGAAACAAAAAATCAAACGGTTTTAGATTCAATATGTTAATGGCTATAGCGCATATCATACGATTTTTTTTATATGCAAAAATAACAAAATGGCGGACATTTGTCGATTTTTTCTTGAAACGTGTTTTTTTCATAGTTTTTAGCAAAAAAATTTAGTAAGTATCAAAATTCAAACGAATCCTTGATATGCGCTATAGCTATAGTTGTAAAGAATATGTGGTTAACATTTCATAAGGATCGGTTAAGTAGTTTCGAAGATTTTATCATCAAGCCATCGAAAACCGTTTTTTTCGAGAATAACGCGTTAAAAGTTTGTTTGGGTTACATAAATCCATAATTAAAAAAAAATGTATTTCGAAAGTATATTCATTAAGTGTAACAACTTTTTTATCAATATCCACAATATAAACCTATCAAAAAAATTCACGAAAATAGCCTTTTTTAGCGTCCAAAGTGAGAAGGCCCCTTAATTTCGAACAGCAGTGCATGCATATAAGTACGTGGTACAGGAGTGTAGTTTCAAAAGAGAATGCTCTGGCATTGCTTAGGTTGTTTTCGACAGAATGGACACAGGTGGAATTTCTTGCGATCGCTGGAACATAATCTCTGACCGGACGGTTTTAATCAATATAAAGCTACCTTCGGACGCAAGTGTACATACGTGTATATATATATATGCTGCACTTCATTAAATAACGTCTCGAGACAGTCTAAATATAATTCTGCAACGCTAACAAGGCGGATCTGGTAACATTGTGTGCAAGCGCGGATGCGGCTGTTTATTATTTCACGCCGATTGAAGCAGCGCTAGGAGATTCACCGAGGGATCACTGCGGTATGTGCGTATGGCTAAATTGTACGAAACCAAAAGAATAATCACAACCTACTTTTTCGTACGACCCGAATATCCTGTTACCTCTATATACACGCGTAATATTCGGATAGAGATAGTTCGTTTGAATTTAGTAACCAGCGTATGGATCCGCGAATATACATTGCTCGAAACTCGGTTATCGACTATGCTAGCGCACGTACACCGTGGACTGTGTATCGTCTAGGACATATCGGGGAAAAAACGCGTAGCAGTCCATCCATCGTGACTATGAATGTGAGGAAAATTCGCCCGTTCTCGCTCGGCAATCCGAGGAACTTTATTTTGTTAGTTCGAGCCAGATAATACAAAGACCCAAAGGTGTTTGAGAGTGTGATATATATGTGCGTTTATATGGATATATGGGACATTCCACGTCATTTCTGAAATGGCCTGGAACGGTTTATTTTTTATTTGTACGGAAATTAACGAAAAAAAAAATTTATTCAAAATAATTTTCGTTTGTTTTTCTCCTTCTATTTTTCCCCATTCGAAAAATAATTTTTTATAAAAAATAATTTTTTTCGTTAAATTCCGCCCAAATAAACAAAAACCGTTACAGGCCTGTCGAAGTCGAATTGGAAATCACAAAATCATTAATAGCATTATTGGAAATTAAAATGATAAAAATCCTCTCATAAAAATATGATTAATTTCGAAAAAAATTGAAGGAAAAATGGACCCGCGATGAGACTAGTTTTAAAATTATAGAATGGGTGACTCTAGTTTAGATCATTTTTTATTTAATAATAAAAGGCAATCATCTTTTGGAAAAGAATTGTTTTCACTTTAGAAGCAAAAAAACGTTGACTTTGATAATTGATAATTTTTTCATATTTTTTAACGGAAGTATGCTTCAAAATGAAAAAAATAATAATCCTATTTGTCGATATGTCAATAAATTCAGGAGTTATCTGCGTTTAAACGTTTCCAAAGCTTCTGACATCGACATTTTTGGAAAATTATAATTCATAAAAGGGAAGAGATCGAAATCTAAAAATTGGTGTTTTTTTTCCTTTTATGGGGTACAATTTACCCAAAAAAAATCAGGAAAACCAAAAATTGTCGGGGTCACGGCCTAGGTGAAATGGCGTGGAATATCCCATATATGCATATACAGGGTGTTCCGTTTAGAAAAGAGCATAAACATAGATCGACAAAAATGAGGTCGTATGAAAAAGTGTTTCCTACAAAAGTTTTATAGTTTTGAGAGGGACATCCGATGGAAAATAATTTTTTTTGTCAACACGTCCACAAGATACTACGGTAACTGTCAACTTTTCTAAAGAAAAGGCAAGGTTTTTACTTTTTTAGAGAACTAGCTGTTTCCAGACGAATCCTACAAAAAAATAAAAATTCTCTAGCTAAAAATCAAGGAAGTTATGGCGGTTAATTTTTTTTGGTCTCGAACAGTTGACGATTGTTCTCAAATGTCGGAGGAAACTAAAAACAGACGGGCCAGTGTACCGCACCAAGATTTTTGCAAAAATATTGGATTATTGCCATCGAGCGGGGGAGAAAAAATTGTATATCGAACGTAATATCATATCCGATTAAACAATCATCGTAAACATTAAACGAACGTAACATCACAATAAATTCGATATGACGATGTTGGATTTTGCATCTTCAGAACAGAACGGAAGTTCTTTTCTATTTTTCAACTTCTTTACTTCTATTATTATCCAAAATCTTATTCGCAGCTTTAAGTTCCGTACATCTCTAATGAAGATCAAAAAAACAATTCGTAGCTTGAACGGTCCAATTTAATTTGGGCAACGTGTAGAAACGAATCTTCATTGCCCTCCACGGATGAAAACTTCAACATCACCCGACTCGAGATGGGTACTCAAATCGAACATTTGCTCACTAAAATTAACTGCTGCGTTCTACTTGAATTTCTATTTTATTTTCATCATTTTTAAAAGTTCCACATAATTTCCTGTTTTGTATTTCTATAGATTATTTCGTTCTATGTTATAATTTTCCTGTGTCGTCTGGTTGAAATTTCCACCACATAAAATATGCAATCGATCACGCACTTTATTTATTACTATACTTACATTTATACATTTCTACTTACACTTTATCTTGTGTTTATGGAATGTCTATGCTGAAGTTCGATTTCTTTCTGTGCAAGATGTATTTTTCGGTCATTAAATCTCTTACTATTGCAGTCGTGCTGTATATTGGAATCGGAAAAAATTAGAAGAAGGCTAATTTCTTGACAGGTGATTTTGTAAGTGCCGCGGGTGCTAAATCCAAGTTTGCCTAAAAATCGGGATGTAGGTTTTTTTTAGGGGATGAAAGGGGATGGGGTGGATTAATGCCAAACTACAACCCCCACGAGGTCGGCGCCAGGACACAAAATGTTCAGAAAAATCCGGGCTTTATTTTTGTCCACACCGTCGAAGTCGTGGAAGTTCATTTTGGGGGTGAAAAAGTAGGGTCCAATTGTGAAAAAACAGTTTTCATTCGATAACTCTTTACGAAAAAATCGTACACTTTTTGTTCGAATGGGAACGTTGTAGCTCTTGAAAAGACGCGTTGGCCGAGTATTTGATCGTCACTCTCCGATAACATCTTCACCCCCAAAAGAATTTTGTTCAAGTATGAACAAAAAAATTGTTTATTGAATAACTAAAAAATAATCGATTTTTCAGGGATGGTTTAAGTGTACGAAATGGAGAGAATAATTTTCTCTATACTTTTGTTCCTATGGACCACCCTTGAATTTTGCTTTTTTGAACCCCTCTCTGGGATTGAAAATTCAAAATGAAATTGTGGAAAAATTATTTACCGAACATAAAGAGATACGAGTTTGGCGCTGTGGACAAAAATGTAGCTGCGGGTTCAAGCTACAAATTCTTCGACGGTGGCGAATTCGTGCGGTCAATAGTTTTCCCAGAATTTCATTTTGAATTATCAACTCCCAAGAGAGGTTGGAAAATTAAAAATCAAGGGTGGTCCATAGAAAAAAAAATATACAGAAAATTATTCTCTACATTCCGTACATTTGAACTATACCCAAAGAATCGATTGTTTTTGAGTTATTCAATAAACCATTTTTTTGTTTACACTTCAACAATTCTTTTGGGGGTGAAGATGTTATCGGAGAGTGATGATCAAATAGTCGATCGACGCGTCTTTTCAAGAGCTACAACGTTCCCATTTGAACAAAAAGTGTACGATTTTTTCCTAAAGCGTTATTGAATTAAAACCAATTTTTCACAATTTCACCCCACTTTTTCATCCCCAAAATGAACTTCCACGACTTCCGCGCTGTGGACAAAACTAAAGCCTGGATTTTTCTGAACATTTTGTCTCACGGCGCCAACCTCGTAGGGTTTGTAGTTTGGCATTAATCCACGCCCATCTCCTTTCATCGCCTTAAAAAAACCTACACCCCGATTTTTAGGCAAACTTGGATTTAGCACCCGCGGCACCTACAAAATCACCTGTCAGAAAACTAGCCTTATAATTTTCTCCGATTTCGGGGTTTTTCAGCGACAGCACGACTGTACTATACGTGGGTGACGTGTTTAGAAAGATATAGGACGAATTGTATTTTTTTTTATTTTTATTTTTTTTATTGGTCTTGTTCCAGCCGTACAGGGTCTTTCCCTTTTAACGAGCCCCAATCCGCCTCAACTTCTTTCAACCTCCCATTCCACTAGCCCCTCCTTATATCATCCGTTCCTCATTTCCCCCGTCTACCCCCAATTCCACACCTTCCCGCCATCGCACCGGTTATAGACCGCACCGTCCATCGCACCGGTTATAGGACGCACCGTCCATCGCACCGGTTATAGGACGAATTATATTATTGCAGAGATCGATTTAACGATGAGATCATTAGAGTTTTGCAATAATAAACATTTAAGATGTCTGATCTCATAGCGGACGCCAATGCGCAATGGTCTCCAGCGTTTTCTGCAACGCCTCAATCTTAGATTTTCTATTGGCACTGCAAAAAAAAATATCTTGGATGCATACTGATACATAGATCAGTCGAGAAAATATGCGATTTAGCCACAACTCTCCTGATGTACCATCTCTCCTGTAATAAATACATACACACTCCGAATGATAGCTTCTTTCTGCAATGAGCGAGGGAGAAGTTATTTTTACGTAAGGAAATAACGCGATTATTTCGCTCTCTCGACAACGAACGAAGAACTGGTTTTCTTGCGTTTGTACGACGAGGCTCCGATTGGGGGAAGGGAAGTTTACCAGCTGATCAAGGACGATTTTGCCACGTTGAATCACTGCAGCCTCTCGAAGAGCATCTTCACTCTGTTGGTTCGAGAAACGAGTATTGTCATTAAAAATGTATTTTTTGTTTCGCAATAGATTTTGCGAAACATTTACATATTGCTCTTACCTCAGATTTAAAAAGTATTAAAAAGTTCATGGAGAAAACTAGCGCGGAACATGTATCTGATGAAGCTACAGCTATGAGTTGAAAACTGAAATCCTGTCAAGTACGTTTTGGAACACGGGTAAGGCGTTACCGAGAGTTCAGTAGAATTCCGTAGTCATTTGTTGCAACCATTTGGACTATCATTATTTAACTAATATGTATTTATTATTATGGATGTTGTACTACAATTATTCATCACGTACTAATTTCGATTTCATTTAGAAATCTGCAATCACTATAGGCTAATTGTACAGTCAGAGTGAAGAAGGGGACCCTTGGTTCGATGTTTGATATTTTATTAACGAAACATCAAACATCATGCGATGAAGTTATATGTGCAGTCCTCTAATGGAGTTTCCGTGAAGTTGATTTAGCGATAACTCGCTTGTCCCTATTCTAAATGCATTGTTAAAAGTTAACTGAAATTATTTTTATTGAAAGCGCTAATCGA
This sequence comes from Ophion obscuratus, assembly GCA_964007375.1. NCBI lineage: Eukaryota > Metazoa > Arthropoda > Insecta > Hymenoptera > Ichneumonidae > Ophion > Ophion obscuratus. Next base: position 13,907,574 of record OZ023317.1, read on the forward strand.
ATGCGTATACCCAGAATTTTTTTAGATTTTTTAAATCGACACTGAAAGAAGAGTGCATGGTATTTACAACAAACGCCCATGGTAAAAAGGGGATACTAAAATTCGTTATAGTTTATTGACACGGCACTATATTTAACACGACTATAAGCGAAAAATATACTCAACCATGCCCCGTGCAGAAATTTTGGCAGGGATACAGCTGGATTCTGACTTGTATCCTGGGCTCCCAGTCGGGATCTAGTCCGATATCGGATCAGATTCGAAGACTAAATGTAAGATCCGTAAACTGGATTCCATTAGGGATCCAGAACCGGATCCTTTAATGACTCTAAATAGATTCCCCATGGAATCATTAAGGAATCTGGGAAGGATCACGGGTGAATACAGGCTGAAATAAAATGTCAAAAATGGTATTATGACATGTTAAATTTATTATAAAAATAAATAACATTTATAAAGTTTTGGTGCATTAAACTATCAGTAAAATAAAATTTGCCCAAAGATTCAAATGGCAGATCGCGCTCATCGCGAGATTTTGATGTAAAAAAAATTCACATCAAAATCTGTGAATGTAGATGTATTGACAAGAAATTATAAATACAAAAAAATTCACAAAATTAGTTGTGAATTTTTTCGTATTTAAGACAAATTAAAATCAAATTCAAAATTATTAGATTAAAATTTGCGCCAAAAGTGAGTTCGTACGTATTTTGAGAGAAAACATTGCCTCGAGGCAAATAAATTTTTGCACATAACTTTTTGTGCGAACATTTCTTTGCCTCAACACAATGTTTTCTCTCAAAATACGTTTACACTTGTGGGGTAAATTTTAATATAACTGTCGTGCATTCGATTTTTATTTTCTTCAACTTGAGGAAATTCACAACTCATTTTGTGATTTTTTTCATATTTATAATGTAATATTTGAAACTCACAACTTTTTTTGCAAAAATTTCTTTGCTTCGACGAAATGTTTTCTCTCGAAATACGTAAGAACTCACGGTTGGTGTAAATTTTAATCTAATCATTGTGAATTTGATTTTCATTTGTCTTAAATACATGTTTATACCCACCGACATGTCGGTGGGTATAAACAGAGACATTCCCCAAAACCGGTATCCCGGTTAGAATCCAACTTGCATCAGTATCGGAATATGTACGACGACGATGGCATAATTTGGGAAATGAAAATGGATGGGAAAATTTTGGCATCACGTGTATTTTCGGTATTACTATGTAATTCCTATCTATAGATAGGAATTTTATAGATAGGAATCTATAGACAGAAATTCCTATCTATAGATAGGAATTCCATAGTAATACAGAAAATACACGTGACGCCAAAATTTTCAAAAGGATGCCATCGTCCTCGTACATATGCCGATACTGATGCAAGTTGGATTCTAACCGGGATACCGGTTTTGGGGAATCCATGACAAATCCTGATCGGGATTTGATCGGACATAGGGTATCCCGGTCAAAATTTCTGCATGGGGCGATTTGGGTGCGGTGTTTGACTATCTATTATCCCCGAAATGATGATTCACTATTGTAAAAGGCTTGACAATATACATATGGTTAATTTAGTGCTATTACAAAATGGGCGTACAATACTAATGTTGTATACTAAACGTTAAGTTTTGGTCAGTCAGACTTTTGCTATTTTTTCAAGTTAGTACAATTCATATGGTTAACATTAAGCTTTTTCGAGGACAATTTGTTAGAAAATCTTATGAAAAGTGACTATTCGAAAAAATGATAGTAAAGTTTACTCATAGCGAAGACGTAAATCATTTGCAGTTCGAGCAACCGCAGCTTCATAGTTTTAAGAACTACGCATGACTCACAAACTGTTACATAGTATGTTTGTTGCATTTCAAAAATAGGATATCAGTTTAACACTTCTTATCGTAGTTCGCCTTCTGTTCTTGTAGAACACACATTACTATGCATTCACTGTAGAAAAAATCTGTATTAAAATTAATATAAAAGTGCAGGAAGTCTTTTTTACATATACCGTTTATGAATTTTAATATTGTCGTTTGAAAATCAATGCACTGCTTTTCGAATGTCTAATAATCGTTCAGTAATATCGCAACACTTAAGTACTGGAAAAATCATATACATATCGCATGGTATCTATTGTAAGTGTATTAAAATTAATATGCACAGATTTTTTAAAAATAATTAAACCAGTCGTGGAACTAGTCTTATTTCGCCGCGAAATGCCGAAGAAAAAAATTTCACGACGAAATGTACGCGATGGTGATTCGAACCCGGGACTCCCGGTCCGCTGGTTTAGTGGCGAGCACGCTAACCACTTTTTTTAAAATGTTTATTGTGTCCGATGGTACAGTCATACATTTATGGTTACAACAAACAAATAACACAAAACCGTAAATCTGATTCAAAATACTCATAACTGTTTGCTTACAGTGCTCGCAGTATTATAACTATTATCACAATGTGTAATGCGACTTGACTATTATAGAAGATTGCTTAGGATAGTAACTTATACGTAAGAGAAAAAATCACATGTGCACTGACAAGCACATTTATCTTTCAGGACACGAGGAAAAGTACGGATTGTAAGAAAAACCTCTGTCAACTTCTGGGTGTCAGTACTTAACCTAGGGACTTATAATTAAGCTATTTACATATTTACAGGGGTTGCTAGCTGGCCAGCTAGCGTACTATCGTCAGGGTGGCCGTTGCTGGCGAGACCGCGTGATAAACTGGGCGTGTTGAGCCCGCCTTTCATTGAGCTCAGCTAGGTGAGCTGAGTTTGGGCTTAGCCATCAATATCGGTCGAATTTGAGCCTGGAAAAGTTGAGAAAATCGCACGGCGGGATTGAAGGCGAGCCGGCGAATTTTTCGGGGTTATTTGCATAATCATTATGGGACATTGCTATGTGTTTATCCGCCTTATCTCGCCTCCAATTATATAAAAGCGGCACGTTGGCAGCGTTTTGCAAAAGGCCGTTATTATCGCAGAACAGGAACGCTTGCGGTGTTGGGTAGCCGATTTTAATTTGCCGTTCTGATTCGCGCACGTCTTGATCCGATATCGCATCTATTACTGCATTATTGAGAAGCGGTATCCGGCTAAAATAATCCCTTGTTAATCTCAGTGCAAACACGCAATTCTTGGGAGCACGCTAACCACTAGACCATCGCACCGAGTGTTCACTACTTACTTCAAATTTGGTGTTACTCGATACGTTTTTTATTTTTTTATTTAACATGCTGACCAAAGCACGAATTTCAAGTTTTCTGCACTGAATTATATATTAAATCAGACTATCAGAATAAACATATACTAAATCAGAAAATGTACATGTCCTATTCATTTCTTAATTTTCTCCAGTCTATCATAATATTCAGTGCACAAAAAATGGTAATAGAAATTTTCAATTATAAAAGTATAGTAAATTTAATGACTTTTTTTTACAGTGTTTAGCAGGTCGTATCATATAATATGGTATAAATCACTATTATATGGTACGAAACTATTGCGAAGTACCAAAACCCTATTTAAACAGTGACTTACATTATAAAAAAGAAGATCTGTGCAAAATTTCACCTAATTCGCAGGTAACAGCTATTAGGAAGTACAGCCGGAATTACTTTTGTCTCCTATGCCATATCTGTGCTAAAGATGCCAAAAGTACTCGGTAGCGTAGTGGCAGCGTGTCACAGTGGGTCGGAAACCCAAATCGACAGCCAAAAATCTGACAAGTTTTCAATTCGTGTAAAAGTTTGTGCTTGGGGGTTTTTGGGGTCGCTGATTACGAATCTGAAGTGAAAATTTCGAAAAACAAAATGGCGCATCCAGTACGGCAAAAAATGTAATGAAAAACGAATTGAATCGAGGTGAAAGTCTGTACTCGGGGGTTTTTGGGGTTGCTGATTACGAATCTGAAGTCAAAATTTCAAAAAACAAAATGGCGGATCCAGTACGGGAACAAATTTAATGAAAAACGAATGGAATCGAGGTCAAAGTCTGTACTCGATGGTTTTTGGGGTTGCTGATTACGAATCTGAAGTCAAAATTTCGAAAAACAAAATGGCGGATTCAATATGTACGACTTGTGTCGAAAAGGCGTTATATTTTTGTCACATTGCAGAGGTTTTCCTTAAAATTAGGTAGATACAAAGTATTGAGATTAAAATAACGTATACAAAGAGGAGAAATTAGCATTACATTTCTTAATAGATATGTATTCGCTTATAAAAACAAGTAACTGACGGAAAAAAATCCACATTCCGAATAACTGGTCAGTCGTCGTGGTTCATTCGATTACATACAACTTTATTCATCGTCACCAGAACAATCTGATTCACAGTCAGTGAATTCAACTGACGACGCATTGCCCGAGCTTCCTGCATTTGTTGAGACGCTTGGCGCAGTTAAGAACTGGATTCCTTCTGGTAGCAACGATTTCATTTTCCTACCAGGTAATTTGCGCAGGCTAGAAATGTATGGATCAGACGTTAATAGTAGGCGTGAAAAAACGTCTTCCATGGTTTTTGTTCGGGAAAATTTTCGTGAAAAAACTGATCTATTCTTTTTCATGTATTTATGATAGACTCTTGGGCGTCTTCGGACATTTGTCCAATTGGTGGTATTGCAGACTTTATAATCGCTGCGCTATGAATCAAAATTTTATGCATTGAAGTCGGCATATAAAACCACGGATACAATTTCACGTAGTCGCAAGCTGTTTGCACGGCATAATCTTGAAATCTGATTATATCAATCTCATGGCCACTCGAAAGTGTTTGCAATATAACGTGAAATCGTTTGATCAGATCTTCATTTGCCCCCGTAATCGAAGCAGAAGTGGTTGAATCTTCAAAAAACCGTCGAGTAGTATTCCCGTCATTGGAGCTACCAAATCCGGGCTTTGATTGATCAACTATGAGACCCCATCGTATGCGGAAACCTTGTTGTATACTTGCCTTTCGGTTTTTTACAATTTCTTTATCATTTGCCGTACGTGCTTGCCACTTATCAATTTCAAGTTTATACCCTACATGCAAACAACATTCGAAGAAGCGAATCCACGCATGCAGAGTCGATAACCCGAACTGTAAAAAATCTACATTGATTTTTCTTTCCAACATCGCATCAATATCGTTGAAGTCTTTTGATGTTGCTTGACATAAATAGCAACGTTGAGCAGAAGCATTACTCGTGATTGCATTGCAAACTTAACCATCTACCATGGTGAATACAAATTTGAAAAAAACGGTTATGTCTTTTCCGTCAATGACAGTCTCGTAAGGGACAAGGTTACTTTCCTGCTGTTTAATAAACTCCATTTCGCTCACTGTGGCTTCAGTATTTTCATGCAAAAGTGGAATGCTAATTGGCCGACAAAAACGGGTAGACGATGGCCTGGGATTTGTCCATACGACAAGGGTATTTTTTGTTTCTTGGTCAACTGATATCAACTGCAATGGAACAAGCGACGTGAAGAATATGTTAGTGTTTATATGCATTTTGGCCAGAAGTGCCATCGCAACCGCACTTACAAATTAAATTCATTTTGCGACCACTTTATTTAAATAAGCTTTTAATAACTCCGTCTTGAATCAACAAGATTCTCTAAATTGTGTGATCTAGCAACGACTGCAGTTTAACTTCAGCACTACATTCTGTAACGCTAATGTCTGATTTCGGTGGATAACATTGAAGCTTCGCTTGATGTTATCCACATTATACGACGGAAATAAGTTACAGCACTGTTCGCTGGTTGAATTTCGAAGTTTCTGATAGTCAGATTTTGACATATTAAGTTCAACTCCAAGCGATAGGGCTTTATTAGGAGTATAAGGAATTTCTGAAATCGATTCCAAAGATTCTCTATACTTTTGAGCTCTTGATGGGCTTCCCAACGTCACATCTTGAACAACTTTCGCGGCATCAAATCTACCAGCTGCTCGAAGGCCCATTTGAGCCGCATAAGACAGTCCTCCGGTACTTCTAGTTGCATGCAAATCTTCGGTTTTCCTCCGTTTTGAGCGCACACTAGCTTCAGCCAATCCTAAAGAAGGCCGACCCATGCTGCTGGACTGTATTGAAGCTTTTTGGATTTTTTCCAGGAGAACAAACACACTGAGCCATGTGGAAAATTTGTCGAAAAATCTATCTTCGTGCCTCAAAGCTTGCTTCTACTTCTCATTAAATTGGGACAATAATGCGCGTATTGCAAGTTTTGTGTCATCCGACAGAGTAAAAGGTCGTAGTTTCTCTGACATGAACTTTTCAATTTCCAGATATGCTGAAGCTGCACCACGATTTAAATTATTTTTCATGAGTGCGAAAATATATTTCCTCGTTAATCCAGGTGCTGCAGGATCATCGTCAGCAGATTCTAAAATGTTAAAGTATAATACATATGAATAAGTAATTACATATTCAGCCTTACTCACTATTACTCATTCCACAATATTATAGATGACTATAATATTGTGAAATGCTATGAAAACGATAAGGAAATTTAAAAAAATATCCTCATTTTTTATCATCGATTTCGATTAGATACTTCAAAATATAAATTTTTTTCCAGAGGTTATTTTTCGCTAAGATTTCGGGCCTTTTGGAAGAGGCCTAGCAGAAAGTGACTTGATACAAAATATTTCAATTGTGAGGCGTGAAATCTAAATCTGCTATAAAAACTGAGGGTAGTAATAAAAAAGTCTATTTGGGCCTTACTAGGCCCACGTGGGGCACTGGGGCCACAGCGTGAGTACACCCCTGAAGAGGTAATTTGAAATCATACAACTTTTATCTGAATCACTTCTCCATATGTTGTGTTTTAATTGTTCGAAATCGAGAAAATGCATTTTTTATCACAAAACCTGTACCAATAGCGGTGGCGTAATAATGCGCAAATTTTTTTTGCTGTTTCCATTAAACAATAGAATAATCTACAACCTCGAATAAGTCCGGCCGCGTTACAACGTTTTACAATTCAATTTTTTTCTACGTGTTTACAATTTTCAGTAGCAATTCTACGTTAATTGTCGGAAAAATCATTCGTTAACTGATATCACATACATCATTATTACAAATTTTTCGTTACATAATGATATTATACTTACTTTCCCCTTTCGAATCCATTTTGAAAATCGTTAATCGGTTTATTTTTCTGTAACTGGCGACGTTTTCAAAAGCGTACTGAAAATTAGGCACAGAGCGCCACGCGTTTGGTTCGAGCGAAGGGCACTTTTGAAGTGGGACACAATAGCAGTTATAAAGGATCGTCCCCTCTCGAGTCTAGAACTCGACCCGTGGACTATTACTATATCTTACCCACCACTTCAAAACCCCGAAAACGAAACTTCATTTTTCGACTTTTGGCCAGAGATTTGGGATTCCGTCCCACTGTGGTGTGTAGGATAGGCAAAAGATAGGCATATTCTACATATTCGTCGGTAAGTAGGAATAAGTAGGTAGGATAGGAACGTAGGAACGTTCTAGGTTCGACTCCGATTAGGCGAAATATTTTCTCCGAAATAAATTATTACAGGAGGACAGGGAATGGCGAATTATAATAAAAAATCATCAAGGTAGAACTCTCAGTTCAAATTTTATGCTATTTTGGATTTATGAAATAGTTTCGGAAACTCCAACTACGACTCCCTAATTTCGGGAGACCCCGCTAGACGTCGACGTCTCTCGGTCGGTCGCGCGCTTGACTCGTCCAGTATCCGGGCGTAGGGTTCCCCCCTCCCCTTATTTTCAACGTTATATTATCGCATTGGCCCTTTTTTTCGAACACTTCGTCTGTAACTTCGACACAAGTCTCTTCGATAAACGGGTCAGCTTCGGTCTCTTCCCCCCTTCTTAACGCCAACGGATTAACGCGATTTACGCCCGCGTTAACTCCCGCGGCAACAGTCACCTCGGGACTCTTCCAGTCAGTCATTATTAGTACAATTATTAATTAGTTAATTATTAGTGTCTAAATAAACCTATATTCTTTATACTAAACCCGTGTGCATTTCAACCTCATTCAATTTCCGGCGCGTTCCTCTATTCTCACGAATATTCAAGCCATTTTCCCACCCGTTCACTTCCAACCAGAATCCGAGAAATTCCCCAAATCTAAACATGGTCCTTCGAGCCGGATTCAAGTGAACGAAGTGGTAAAAAAGTGAGTTATTCGCGGAGAAAGGCAAAGGAAATTCTCAATCTTTCTATCGGGTGCGCGAAAAAAACGGGTAATTTTCATCGCGGTCACGTGACTACACGTCGGCCGCGAAGTCTAATCGTCCTTCTCGCAAGACGAGCTCGAGCGAAGCCTCGCTCTCTCTCTCTCTCTAGCACGCGCACCGCGGCCGATACCACGCTCTCTCTCGCTTTCGACCGAGCCGAGAAGACGCCTCGCTCTCTCTCTCGCACGCGCATCGCGCCCGATACATCGCGCTCTCTCGCTCTCGGGCGAGCCTGGCATCGGACTCTATACACGCGCGCATGCGGGCTTCGGCCTGTGGCTGGTCTACCGGACGCTCAACGTGCCGGTCGACCGAGCGATCTCGCGGCCTCTTCCGACCACGTGCTCGCGAAAATCGTGCGCTCTCGTGCAAGAGACCGGCTTCTCATGTTTCGCGTCGTTTCTCGGACGCTTCACGCCACGCGCAGTAAAACTTCGTGCGTGTCGATCGGCGACACCACAGTTCGGCATTCGAGAGTTTCTTTTTTCGTTTTTGGACGCTTCTCGCCATCAATCGCGTGTGCTACGACCGTCGACGCGTCGTGCCAATTTATCGTCCTTCGCGAGTTCTCGTGAATTTCATTTCGGACGCTTCGCGCATTTTCTCGCGTGCTACGATTTTCGCGAGTTCTCATAGATTTTGAACGCCTCAAAAAATATCGTTCGGATTTCGCGAGTTGTGGGTTTGGACGCTTCGTGCTACGATCTCGCGAGTTCTGTCGATTTTGGACGCCTCGAAAAATATCGGTCGGATTCCGCGAGTTCTCCGTCGAGTTGTGTTTTGGACCTTTCGAGAGACATTTTCGCGAGTTCGTCGACTTGGACGCTTCGTGCTTCTCCTTCGGACTTCTTCACGAGTTTTCGGGTTTTTCGGCATTGGACGTTTCGCGCCATTTTCTCGCGTGTGCTTCGACCGTCGACGCATCGCGCCATTCTTTCGTCAGTCGCGAGTTTTCTCGTGTTTTCGTTTTGGACGCTTCGTGCAACTCGTTCGGACATTTTCTTGAGTTGTTCGTTTTTCCTCCGGACGCTTCGCGCCATTTCTTGCGTGTGTTACGACCGTCGACGCATCGCGCCAATTTGTCGTCTTTCGCGAGTTCTCGTGTATTTCGTTTCGGACGCTTCGCGCATTTTCTCGCGTGCTACGATTTCGCGAGTTCGTCGACCTCGGACGCCTCGAGCATCTCCGTCGGATATTTAACGACTTTCGTGATTCGTGTGAACGCTTCTCGGTTTTTCGATCGTGTGTGCTACGCTCGTCGACGGCGCGCATCCTTTCTTTCGCGAGTTTGTTCGTGTTCGGCTTGGACGCTTCGCGCCATTTCTCGCGTGTGCAACGCTCGTCGACGCATCGCGCCACCGTTTCGTCTTTCGCGAGTTTTTCTTCGTGGTTTTCGTTTTGGACGCTTCGTGCCACGATCTCGCAAGTTTTTCTTTCTCGTCGATTTCGGACGCCTCGCGCATATCGCTCGTCGACGCATCGCGCCATTTTCGTTCGCGAGTTTTTCGTGTTTTCGTTTTTGGACGCTTCGTGCCACGCTCGCGAGTTTTTCTTTCTCGTCGATTTCGGACGCCTCGCGCATATCGCTCGTCGACGCTACGCGCCATTTTCCAACTCGTTCGGACATTTTCTTGAGTTGTTCGTTTTTCGGCTTGGATGCTTCGCGCCATTTTTCTCGCGTGTGCTACGTTCGTCGACGTCTCGCGCCATCCTTTTCGTCTTTCACGAGCTTTTCGTGATTTTTCGTTTTGGACGCTTCGTGCAACTCGTTCGGAACTTTTCTCGAGTTTCTCATGATTTTCGTTTTGGACGCTTCGCGCCATTTCTCGCGGGTGCTACGATCGTCGACGTCTCGCGCCATCTTTTCGTTTCGCGAGTTTTTCGTGATTTTCGTTTTGGACGCTTTACGCCATTTCAACGCGTGTGCTTCGATCGTCAACTCGACCGCTTCGAGCATCTCATCCGGACATTTTCACGAGTTTTCATGATTTTCGGCTTGGACGCTTCGCGCCATTTCTCGCGTGTGCTACGGTCGTCGACGTCTCGCGCCATCTTTTTCGTCTTCCGCGAGTTTTCGTGTGTTCGTTTGGACGCTTCGCGCCATTTTCGATCTCTAACACGTCGCGCCTCATTTCACGAGTTTTTCGTGATTTTCGGTTTGGACGCTTCGTGCAACTCGTTCGGACATTTTCTTGAGTTGCTCGTTTTTCGGCTTGGAAGCTTCACGCTGAATCATAGCGATTTCGTGTGTCAAACGGTGACACCTCGACAATGACGAGCAATATCGCCAAAATGGAGCGTCGCATTGCCGGCCTCGTCAGCACCTTTCAGTGCATCTCGAGCCTCGCCGAGAAGACGAGGAATGCGACCCCTCAAAATACCAACTGGGACCGCTTCCAAGGGAACATGTCACGCTTCTCGAGATGAATTGCGACCCCACTCGATCCACCTTCTTTCTTCGCTCGCCTCGGACTTCTTCGACACCTCGGGTACTCCTCCGCATTATTCAAAGGACTCTTCAAACGCGCTGACCATTCGACCCTCCGTTCTGCTAGCTACGAGTCAAGCTATTTTGACCTCCTCGTCGGGAATCTCGCAGCGGGCGAGACTCCTCATCGACCCGGGCGCGGAACTTTCGTTCATTTCCGAACACACGGTCCAACTCCTTCGAACACACAGGATGACCGCGTCCATCAACATCCACGGAATCGGAGGCCAGCCAGCGGGACGGATGCGGGGAGCTATCACCGTCACAGTATCTTCAATACACGATCCAACCTCAAATTTCATCGTGACGGCATTTATTCTACATGTATTAACTTCGACGCTTCCCTCGTTCGCTACTTCGGCGCAATGGGACCATCTTGACGGACTTCCTCTGGCAGACCCGAACTCTCTGAAACCGGGACCAATCGACGTCATCAACGGAGCTGACGCGTACGATCTTCTGGTTGAGTCAGACGTCGTCAAGGTTCGGGCCATCAATCCCATCGCTCAGCGCACGCTTCTCGGATGGATTGTACTCGGTCCCGTCAACGGTTCCACCTCAAATTCGGTTCGCATTCAACATGCCTCCATCGAAGACGAGGTCACTTCTTTGCTAGCGAAGTTTTGGGAACAAGAGGAAATTCCTCCGGACTCGGCCCCTACAACCGACCCGGACGAATCCGCTTGCGAACGACACTTCAAGGACACTCATACGAGGGACCACACGGGCCGATATATCGTACGGCTCCCCTTCAAGAATCCTCCTTCGCTACTCGGAGATTCGTATTCGGGTGCGAAACGCTGCCTTCTTCAACTTCTACGGCGACTCTCGACAAATGAGTCGTATCGCGGTCTCTACAACGCCTTCCTCCAAGAATACGTGAACCTGTCTCACATGGCTCGTGCTTCAACGGCAGCGTCTTCGAGACCACGGTTTTTTTCTCCCACATCACGGTGTCTTTCGGGCCCATAGCGCCACTACGAAACTTCGTGTTGTCTTCAACGGTTCCTTCAAATCTGCGAACGGTGTGTCGATCAACGACATTCTTCATACCGGGGCCAAACTTCAACGACTTCAGGAAAAATGGCTACGCTTCACCTTTCGCCTTCCTCGACTGTCGAGCTACATGGATTCTCGGACGCCTCCCAACTCGCCATGTCAGCCGTGATCCACCTCCGAACAACTTCAGTCGGCGGGGCTACAACGGTCACCCTCGTCTGCTCGAAGACGAAAGTAGCCCCCCTCAAACGACTCACAATTCCACGGCTCGAGTTATCGGCGGCTCTACTTCTTTCAAGGCTGGCCTCTCACGTTCAGAGAACCCTAGACTTAACGCAAGTCCCAGTCTCTCTCTGGACGGACTCTTCAGATGCGTTGACATGGATTACTTCAAATCCGGCCCGATGGAAAGATTTCATCCGAAATCGGGTCACCTCGATCCAAAATTTCTCTTCCCACGCCCCATGGCGGTTCATTGCGGGCAAGGAGAACCCGGCTGACTGTGCGTCGCGAGGGCAGACTCCCCGACAACTGTCCAAGCACCATCTTTGGTGGCACGGGCCTGAGTGGCTCGCGCGACCGCCATCTTCATGGCCAGTCTCTTCAGCCGAACTTCCACCGGATGGCGACCTCGAATATCGATCAGGTCTCGCCTTCACCACCACCTCCGAAACTAGTCCTATCAATTGGGACCTTCTGCAACGGTACTCCTCGCTCACTCGCCTTCTTCGGATCACGGCAGTGTGTCAGAGGGCGGTGGCCCGCTTCAAACGGCTTCCGCACGCTTCAATAACCTACCCGCTGAACACGGGAGATTTGGAAGAGGCAAGGTTCTTCTGGATACGCCTCGTTCAACGCGCTCACTTCTCGGCTGAACTTCAGATGATTTCGAGTGGAGCGACCCTCAATCGGGGCCACTCCCTTGCCGCCCTCAACCCCTTTGTCGACCAACTAGGGACCCTTCGAGTTGGCGGCCGGCTGACGAACGCCCTTCTACAGCCCGAGGCAAAACATCCGCCAATATTGCCCCGGACCTCTCCGCTCACTTCACTGATCATCGCTGATTCGCACTTTCGAACGCTTCACGGTGGTACCCAATCCACGTTAAGCTTCCTCCGTCGATCGTACTGGATTCCGGGTGGCCGGGCTCCAATTCGATCGTACATCCTTCGGTGCACCACGTGTGCCAGATTTCGAGGACTTCAAGCACAACAACTAATGGGTCAACTTCCGACTGCGCGAGTCACACCTTCACGGGCCTTCCTCCACACCGGCATTGACTACGCAGGACCCTTCACCGTCAAGACCTGGCGTGGACGAGGCACAAAAACTTACAAGGCTTGACTTGCCGTTTTTGTTTGCTTCACTACTTCCGCGGTCCACCTCGAACTCGTCACGGATTATACTTCAGAGGCCTTCGTTGCCGCCTATCGGCGGTTTTCCGGACGACGAGGAATCAGTCACACTATTTATAGTGACTGCGGGACCAACTTCATCGGCGCCGATACTGCACTTCGTGCTCTTTTCAAGGCTGGATCAGCCGAAATGAATTCTACGATCATATCGCTGACCAACCTTGAGACGAACTTGTCCTTCAACCCTCCGGCCGCACCTCACATGGGTGGAAAATGGGAGGCTGCGGTAAAATCCGCGAAATATCACCTTCGTCGGGTAATCGGAGAAGCCTCATTTACGTACGAAGAATTTACGACTCTTCTTGCGCAAGTGAAGGCTGTCTTAAATTCTAGGCCACTCTGTCCGTTATCGGACGACCCCGAGGACATTTCTCCTCTCACACCGGGTCACTTCACCATCGGCGAGGCACTTACCACAGTGCCAGAACCGTCTCTCACTTCAATTCCAGAACCTCGACTTTCACGGTGGCAATTCCTTCAGGCAAACTTACAGCACTTCTGGCAGAGATGGTCTTCGGAGTACCTTCAGCGAAGCTTGTCGATTTCCAAATGGCGACACCCTTCACACGAAATCAAAATCGGCTCACTCGTGCTAATCACGGACAAACGACTTCCACCTTCACGATGGCCACTAGCACGAGTGGTCGAACTTCACCCTGGGTCGGATGGTCTAACCAGGGTGGTGACACTTCGCACGGCCACTTCCACCTTCAAGCGACCGACTGTCAAGTTGGCCGTACTTCCGTACTTCCGTACTTCCGTGGACTTTTCGTCGACGACTGTCGCCGAAGGCGGGGTTATTTTCAACGTTATATTATCGCATTGGCCCTTCTTTTCAAACACTTCGTCTGTAACTTCGACACAAGTCTCTTCGATAAACGGGTCAGCTTCGGTCTCTTCCCCCCTTCTTAACACCAACGGATTAACGCGATTTACGCCCGCGTTAACTCCCGCGGCAACGGTCACCTCGGGACTCTTCCAGTCAGTCATTATTAGTACAATTATTAATTAGTTAATTATTAGTGTGTAAATAAACCTATATTCTTTATACTAAACTCGTGTGCATTTCAACCTCATTCAATTTCCAGCGCGTTCCTCTATTCTCACGAATATTCAAGCCATTTTCCCACCCGTTCACTTCCAACCAGAATCCGAGAAATTCCCCAAATCTAAACATCTACGTATTTAGTAGACGGGCATTGATGCCTTGTACCGATACCAATTAACACACCAAATACGGATATTGCAGGTCGTATCTTATAATATGGTATAAATCACTATGAACATCGTCGTAAATCAGAGGCAACATTTTTAAACAACGCAGGTCGTATCTTATAATATGGTATAAATCACTACGAACATCGTCGTAAATCAGAGGCAACATTTTTAAGCAACGCAGGTCGTATCTTATAATATGGTATAAATCACTATGAACATCGTCGTAAATCAGAGGCAACATTTTTAAGCAACAATATTTCAGTTCACAATTAGAATCTTGGGGAAGTCAATTTTTAATAGTATCAGGGAATATCCATTTTATGAAAACCTACGATATTATATAGCATTGAAGAATAAACGTATGTTTGCAAGGTTGGTGGTTGCGGTTAACATATGTGCATAATTCATGCAACTGCTACAATATCAATAAGCAGATCTATACTTTTGGCAGTAACCATGGCTATAAAATATTCTTGTCCCCTCAGGGAAATCTACAATATACGTAAAATATGATTGAGAACACCATACATTTCTCTCAGTGCACGGTTAACAAATTAGGGGGAAGGAAGTGCCACCGCACATGACTTAAAAGCTTCATATTTTGCAAACGGGGCTTAAAACGAAAAATGGTAAATGAAACCTCAATTTCGTGTTTAACCACCTAAAACGTCACTCTACAAAGAGGGAAAACCTTGGTAAAGTATTATTTCAAAATGTTAAAATACATAAATTGCGATTCCCACCGGAAATCTACGTGCAAAATGTCATGGATATAGATTAATAACTGTAGAAACTATGAGGTTGGGATGCTTATTTCATTATGGAACCCTAAAAAACAACGGATAAATATACCATAAGTGTAAAAAAGGACGTTAATTCGGTCATGGGCCTGACGGATATGACACTTTTCTTTTTTACTTGTAAGTATTGACAAAGAGATCTTTTTTCCAAAGGTTACCGGCGATTCGAGCACACTCACCTTCAAGAAACGATATAAAATTCACATTTATGTTTTTGTCATACCCGGCTTTTATAGATCACCATTCATATCGCAACGTTTTTTTTCTCCTCTACTTTTACTAATTGAGTATCCTTTCAACTCATCGCAGGCTCGCGCTCTTTATTTACAACAATTACTGTTGAGCTAACTATTTCGTGACGGCCATCATGATAAGTTAATAGAGCACTAAGAGAATATTTAAGTTAATAGAGAGTAAGTAAATTAATAGAGCACTAAGAGAGACTCACAAACAAGACTGTTACATACAAATAAATGAAGTGTTTATCTAACTCCAGACAAAATCGAAATAACGTTATCGAAATTAGTTTGACCAATTACTGTTGTTTCTATAAAGTTTCTGAAATGTATGGATAAAAGTGTGCTCTCAAAGTAATCTGATAAAATTGGTGTATAACCAATTGGAAAGTTATGGACCGTTATAAAAGGCATGAACCATGTATACATTTATTTCACCATGAAGAATTTCAACTTCCATGTTAGCTATATGATGCTTGAAAAAGTTTAGTTCGGTTTTACATAAAAAGTAACAGCTGTCTAGTCCGTAACCACTGATGTTACATCCGTCTGTTTGCGTATGTATGCACAAACACATATACGCGCATACATATACAGGGTGTCCTGTAGTTATTGGATAATCCTGCAACTGTCGATAGGTCAGATCATGTCGTACTATATGGTGGTATTTCAGGTGAGTAAAAGGATCACGGTTTTCCAGATTTTGGGCTTTATGTTATTTTTTAAAATAATCTGCTTTTGTTTTTTCCTCATGCCATTTCTACAAATGATAACTTCTTTCCGCCGGTTTTTTTAAAGAAACTCTTGGTCTTTTGTTTTATCCATAAAAGTCCTTTTTTAACCTTAAATTTTGAGGAAATATTATAAAAAAAGTTCTTACGCTGAATTTTCATACAAACCTATTTGGACATCTGACTTTGTAAACGTTACACCTGCGGTGTAAAAAAATGTACTACGTATATCGTGCCGATTACTTTCAAAAGTTGCTTAGTTATTTTCGATTCATATAATTTGTAGAAATGATATGCGTAAAACCAAAAACAGATGCTTTTTTAAATAACAAAGCCCACAATCTCGAAAACCGTGTGGACTTTTACTAAACGAAAATTCCACATGTAGCAGGACATGATCTGACCTCTCAACAATTTCAGGATTATCCATTAATTACACACTGTGAAAAAAATCTGTATTAAAATTAATATAAAAGTGTAGGAAGTCTTTTTACAGATACCGTTTATGAATTTTAATATTGTCGTTTGAAAACCAATGCACTGCTTTTCGAATGTCTAATAATCGTTCAGTAATATCGCAACACTTAAGTACTGGAAAAATCGTATACATATCGCAAGGTATCTATTATAAGCGTATTAAAATTAATACGCACAGATTGTATTTTTAAATTTAAAAAAGTAAATTTGGCATAGAAAAGTGTATTAATTTTACGGTGTTAGGTTAGTGTAATTGTTGTTATTTACTTTCTGCGTCTTTAATAAACTTTGTATATATTTTAATATACAAATTCCGGAATTCGTTTACTGATTCAGTCTGTGAAAACTAATAATCGTTATTTTTAAATTAATACACTACGTTTTGAATGTCTAAGTAATGTGTAGTAATACTGTAATACCAAAGTCCTGGAAAAATCATATACTTATTCAAAAGTATCAGTTGTGGATATATAAAAATTAATGTGAATAGATTTTCGGTTTGTTTGGGTGTAATTAGACTTGGCTGCTTGTTCGGTTAATTCACCACTTACTTACTTTTGTTTTTTCCTTACCTACAACGCTTTTCGCGTTTGTTATACCCTAACCTTTCCCTCATTGTGACCGTTTCTTCTTTCCTCTGCAGTTTCTCCTTTTTTCTCCCTGTTCGCCCCTTTGCGGCCGCAGCCCGCTCCCCCTCTGTATTATATTTATCATGACTATAATTCTTATTTCTACTAGTCCTATTTCGCCGTGAAATGACGAAGAAAAACTTTTTAGGACGAAAGTACGCGAGTAGGATTCGAACCCGTCCGCTGGTTTAGTGGCGAGCACGCTAACCACTAGACCATGGCACCGAGTGTTCATCACTAACTTTAGATTTGGTGTTACTCCATACGTTTTTTATGATTTGATTTAACATGCTGTCCAAAGAACGAATTTCAAGTTTTCTGCACTGAATTATATATTAAATCAGACTATCAGAATAAACATATACTAACAAGGAGAAGGCAGAGCCTGGATGTCGCGAATCGGTTTCTCCTTTCGCGTGGTGAAAGTTGAGGACCTCCGAATTAACGTCGTGTTTAATTTTTGTTCCAATAGGCCTTAGTTGCTGTGATTTCGCGATTTGAAAATTTGGGAGTTTCGAATGGAGACAAGCAGGTTTCGGCTGGCGCGTGGAGTACGTTGAGCGTTGATACTCGGGACAAGAGCGGCCGTAGCTAATACGGTAAGATGACCAACTGGCAGTTGAAAGTTCACGGTTCGCTTCCCCATGCTTTTTTTAAATTCAATTTTTATTTTATTTTATAATATCTCATGACTTTGCATGTGCAGGTAAATAAGAAAATTCGAAAATATGTCTTACTAGTTTTATTTATCTATTATATGAAAATAATTAATGTGGTTACGGTGGTATTGCGTTCATTTTATGTTCGTGGTGTCGTAAGCCTTTGTGCTTCCCTTGCTTTTACGATGATTTCCACCCTTCAATTTGTCAGCATACTGATCTGATAGAAAAAGAATCAAAATAATTACTTGCTGCGAAATTTTCAAGTGTGAATTAGATTAATTATTTATTTTTTATACCATATTATTTTGCTTTGTAATTGTGACTTCATTATTGGATTAATTATTTTAATATAATAGATAAATAAAACTAGTAATACATATTTTCGAATTTTCTTATTTACCTGCACATGCAAAGTTTTTTGTGGCATAAGAAAGAAAAAAAAATTGAATTAAAAAAAGCATGGGAACGCGAACCGTGAGCTTTCAGAGTGCCAGTCCATCGTCTTTACCGTATTAGCTACGGCCGCTCTTTTCTCAAGTATCAACACTCAACGTACTCTACGCGCGAGCCGAAACCGGCTTGGCTCCGTCCGAAACTCCCAAATTTTCAAATCGCGATATCTCAGCAACTAAGGGCTATTGAAACAAAAATAAAAACGACGTTAATTCGGAGGTCTTCAACTTTCACCACGCGAAAGGAGAACCCAACTCGCGACATTCAGGCTCAGCCGTCTCCTTTTAAATCGGAAAATGTATGTGCCTTCGTACTGTAAATGTCCTATGCATTTCTAAATATTCTCCAGTCTATCATAATATTCAGTGCACAAAAAATTGTATACTCCTGAACCAAGTATTGTAAAAATTAAGTCAGTTTGTAATTTTCTTATTTCGTCTACATTTTATATATTCAAAACGCTTGTTGTATTTTTCAACGAAGAATATTTATTTTTCTATTAGACGCCTTGAAAAATTGTAGATAGTGTATTAATATTCAATTCGTACGTATTACGAAATGTAAAATCGTATGAAATGTAGGTCCAGTATTGAATTTTACAACACTGAAGCCTAAATATTCATTTATATAATACGTTTTGAAATTTCATTTGCCATAGTATTGTAAAAGTATTTTAAATTTCATATTTATTTAAACAGCGTCTTGTAATATTCAGTGCACAAGGTATTGTACTTTTCAACAGAATGAAGTTAAAAATAATAGTCATATTGCGATTTTAATACTTTTTGTGTAAATAATGAAGTCATATACGTTTGTTGCATTAATCAAACAAATATTTGTATTATTATCATGCGCGTTGAAAAACTCACACGCAGCATACTAATATTCAATGTCCCATATATTAAATGTATACGCATCTATGAAAATTCATTTACAATACTGAAGTTTCCATTACTGAAGTGCGAATTTGCGTTTTATATTCCGAGTTTAGAAATTTTCAATTATAAAAGTATAGTAAATTTAATGACTTTTTTACAGTGCAGACCACCCTGTATAAACCGGATGTCTCATTTTAATCATACACCTGATTTATCTCGAAACATACTGCTGAGTAGTGGAATATGGTGGTGAGTGTAATTTACTGCTCTGATCAAGTATTGAGTATAATGAAACTTTTAGAGTTCAAAGGGAGACATTAAAAAAAAATTGTCCACAATTCCAAATGGCGACGTTAAGACCGCCGACATATTTAAAAAAATGGGAACATGGGTTTTTTCGCCGAAAAAATTGTCAGGACAAAGCTAACAACTTTAGAATACCATTTTTTACTATTTTAGCGCTATCCAGAATGTACCACGAGGAGGTAAAGTCTTTAACACACCTAGTGTAAGTTTATGCGTGAGTGTGGTTGTGAGTTTATTTGGGTTTGTTCGACAATCCAAATAAACCCAAACAAAGATTAGGTCCCTGCTGCTCGCCATTTCCGTTATCAAACAAACCCAAGTGTAAGTGTGCTTGTGGGTTTGTTTGATAACGGTAGTGACGGGCCACAGAGACCTAACCCTCGTTTAGGTTTGTTTGGGTTATCGCACGAACCCAAACAGACAAAAAAAACACAAACAAACTCACACCCACACACACTTTTACACTAAGGATGCTAAATACTTTATCTCCTCGTGGTACATCCTGGACAGCGCTAAAATAGTAAAAAATGGTGATCTAACCTGAAAATTATGAACGTTACCAAAGAAAAATTCCTACAAAAGTTGTTAGTTTTGACCTCAAGTTTCCACCAAATTTTATGGTCGAAAAAAAGTCATGTTCCATTTCAAAAAGCATGTCGGCCGTCTTAACCTCGCCATTTTGAATTTTGGACCAAAAAACATTTTTTTTTAACCTTTTAACCCTAAACATTTTATTATACTCAATACTTGATCGGAGCAGTACTTTTCGAGATAAATCAGGGGTAAGATTAAAATGGGATACCCGGTATATTGCTACGTACATCATCCTTTTCCACACTAAGTTAAGACAGCAATGCAAGGAATGTTTTCCGGCCACGAGGAAATAGCATAAAAAATGCTCCGCCACGAAGGCTGTGATAATGTTTTTTACTTCAATTTTCTTGTGCAGCCAGATGATTCTGCTGAAAGACGGACGACACGATCCTCTGACTGAATATATCCGTTTGATTCAGTGGAACGTTACAGACGATCGATTTCTACCTCGGGAGTATCTTCTCTTATATGTATACATCTTTCCCATCGAAAACGAATTCTGCGCGTTAGTTTTATTCGCGATTTCCTCTCGGCTGTTCGTTTTCTCACGTGCTGCGACATTCGAATCGCAATCTATCCTTGAGCGACGCGAATTTCCGCAATGACGACAACGAGGACGAGGACGATTAAAATCGTGCTACGTCATCCTTCGTCCACGATTCCTAAAAAAGGAATTTCGTCAAGAACAAAATGGTGATTGTTTTTATAGTACGTATGTGTGAATGTCCTTCCAACGATTTTTCCGTCTGTCACTTAAGGCGGGAGCCTGAATTAGAAGGTTCCGAAAATAGTTTTTCTTTTTATTGATTAAATCGATAGATAAACTATCCAAGAATATATTTACAGAGTTACGGAGGCCAATTGTAAATATTTCCGAAGATACAGGGCCAAAAGCAGAGAAGGGATTGATATTCGATATTTATATTTCCTCCTATTGAAAGTTTTGAAGCACGTTTTCTCCAGTTTTTATTTTCACAATTTTTTCAAATTAGCGGGCGTGATACAAAAAAAAACTAAACGACCTATTGAATTAAACCAAAGTTTATTTTCTTCAGCATGAAAATCTCTTCTAAGTGAATTAAAAAAGTCGTTGAAAAAGTCTTTTAAAATAATTTTTATAGCACGTTCAAGTGTTTTTTTACCCCTTTTTCTTTAACCTGAGAAAAGTTATAATTTAACGTTTGTTTCCGCTTTCTCTTAATTCACCCAGAAGAAAAATGCAGTGGCAAGACGCACATGGCTGATGAATCTGCAGTCATTTATCACTTGTTCTTGTTCTTGCTCCCTTCTGAAACAATTCCCGAAAAGAACGCTTTTTTGGACCTTTTAATTCAGGCTCCCGCCTTAAACTATTATGCATTTGCATAAACAGCAACCGTGGAATCAATGCATATATGTTTTTCGGAACAAATTTACAAATCCGTGGCATTCGATATTAAAATTGTTCATTTTATTTCGAAGAGAATAAAAATGCTTTGTTTCAATAATCAGGATGAATTTTCAATTGATGGAGTGGCATTTCTGCTGAAATTGTATTAAAACGCGTTGCCGCTTGATTGATTTCTGAAGTATTTCCAGTATTTTTCAGTTCAATGTGGAGGCGATTATTCGTTCTCAATTGCAGTTTTTCGTCAATAATACAGATATTAAAATGGCATCATCTCTAATGTTCATCAATGATGCACGAGGATATAAGAAAAAATGTTCACCCTTTTGCTTACAAAAGAGGATTCAAAGTGGCGTGGATGACGTTGAATCGTACCATTTTCCAGACGAAAAGTCGGAAAAGAATGACCCTGCGATAGAAAAAGTGCCTTATAAACCCGATGCCATGGTGCGCAACCACTAATTACTTCAACGAGAGATGAAGGTGGAGTAAAGGCTAAGGTGAAGGGATAGAGATAGAGAGTTACAACCGAGTAGAATATCAGACAAAAAAGCGAGAGATGGAGTGAACCGGAGGGTTTGATGGACGCGCCTGGAGGTAATTGACTCGGCTATACCGAGAGACAGGCTCTAGAGGAATATATATATGTGTGTGTGTGTGTGTGTGTGTATATATATAAATCGCTACGTCTCACATTCTCTTGCTTTTTTTACGGAACTGCACTTCTACCGATCTTGCATCTCTGTCGAACATACGATAGTGGTATTAAGAAAAAAAAAGGATCAGCTGAAAAAAAAATAATCCTGTTAGTTCCATGCCAGGATCGAAGTAGCGAATGTTTTTTTAGTGGATAAAGCGTAATCAAAATGAGAACTTCAATCATTTTGTTGTTCTTTCCGTCAATGATAAATTTTGATAATGATTGTAATGACATATGTCTAAGAAAATTTAAAGAATTTCTCGCTGCTAATAAATATAGGAAACTGGAGGTTGTCCATACAGTATTGCCGTTAAACTCAATATTGAACATTGTCAACTGTCATTCGTCATTGTTTTGTTCTTTCGACAAAGGGTTGAGCGTTCCACTGATGATTGGATACTGATTTTCTTTAGATACGTCCAATGAAAATCCAATGACGAAGTTTTTAAAAATTCAACTACATCGTTTTAGAGATTCTATTTTAAGGGGTTACCCCCACTTGCGATTTTGAAAAAATCGATTTTTTTATTGCATTTTTTTGAAGTATAAGTATCTGAGAATATGTCCTGAAAATTTCCAGTCGATCCGAACAAAATTGACTGAGATATGAGCGTTAAAAGAGAAGAATCCATTGTGTAAACGGATTGTAAATTGAAATTTTGAACGCGTTTTTCTCAAAATGGCATTTCTGAAGTCGGTGACCAAGATTACTCGAACACTAATGAACCGATCTTCTTGAAATTTTGCAGGCTTATTTAATACATAAAAATGTAGTCTTTAATCGTTCGATTTTTTTCGTTAAAATCGAACCATTAACTTGGACTGTCCGCCATTTTGTGAAAAATGAATATTTTTTAAAATCCTTCGATTAAAGACTAGTTTATACTTATATTTGACTAAATCCATCCGCATTTTTTTTTCAGATGATCCACTTCGCCGCAATGTTGGTCACCGCAAACCGTGTATATAAAAACATTATTTCATTGACGGCCATTTGCCACTAAACAATGTAATATTTTTCAATAAAAAAATTACTGAAAGTTCTTCAAGATGTATTCTTTAAGATGGTATATTGATCGATTAAAAAAGTTCTGTAGTTTTCTTTAAAAAAATTCATGAAAAAGGCCTTTTTTGCGCTACAAGTGGGGGTAACCCGTTAAATTAACATCTAGCTGAGGTGGTACAGTTTCTAATTGTCAATTAGCTTTACTCATAATGAGTTATACATGAAGGTTGCTATAAAAACTCCAGTTTTATTTGAGGTGAAAGAAACAGGTGTACAGATCAGCACCACAATTCTATAATATTCGTAAGGTGCGTCCAGTGAATATTTTAGCAAGACATATCAGCTACGACAAAATTCACGATTTTCCTTAAAAGTAAACCGATTAATTCCTTTAATCTGAGACCGTGCTTCTTTCGAGCGTTCCTGCTTTCGGAAGCCTTCACCTGCCGCGGCCGGGGTCAGTGGCTGGCAGGGCTCTTGGTTTTCAATGTTAGTTCAAAATTGGGCGCCATTTAGTTATAAACTAATAAATTCCAAATAAAATTTTGCTCGGCTCGCTCGACGGTTCGATTGGAAGACCCGATGGTGAACCGAAGGATAGGAAAATTGCATTACTTTCTGGACCGGCCAAAGTCGCTCCAACGGAAACAAGCTTAGTGAATGTGACTTACTTTATTGAGTATATTCAGTTCCTGTTACTCCGGCTGGCACACAACCTCCTTTGACTGGGTACCTTCGACAATCTCCGACAGGACCAAATTCGGTTCACACTTTTAATTAAAATGACGACTAAATACAGTTCCAAGGACGACTACGCGATTTCCAATGATTCGGACAATTCCGCAAATAACGCTAATTACAATATTTCGTATTAATTGTGAGAGCTGACGACCCGTTCTCTCCAGACGTGAACGGCGAAGTGTTTCGCTTTCCCAACAGTTCCTACGATGATCCTGCACCGGCCTAAATAGCCGATAGATCGCGCTCGTACGATACTTTTGATCGTTGCGGCGTCGAGAAGAGCTACGGTGACATTTTCCTGTCACACTGCCCCTCCCGGATTCCGACGCCACAACGAGACATTCGTCGCTAGTCGAAGGAAGCTGTGCGGGCCCGAACCTTAAACCTGTAAATCCAATGAAGCATCCCTCACCCAGTCCCACAAGTCTGCAATTTTACGAGGACGGGAGAGGGCGGGGTATTGCAGGGCTCGTACAGATTACGCGTAAATAAACTATATTGTCGAAGGTACTTTCTATTGGGGGTTTGTTTTTTTTTTTTTTTTTTTTTTTTTTCTTAAAGTATCGCTATGCTACTCGGATAATCGCGGGCACGTGTTCCGTGACGAGACGATGGTGTACGCGTTGATCTTCCAAGTGTAGAGGTGTGCAACGGCGAGGACGAGAATTATGAGGGACGATTGATGAAGACGATTCGCACTCCGCTGGCGAGCCCTTCAATTTCCCATGCATTCCTTGGCGGCCTCAGTGCACGGGTGGCAGTAGATGAGGTGATGTGAACGGGGCTTGCACCTGCATTAACACGTTTTCCTGGCATTCAGTGGTGCTGTCTGTGGCGCTACGAACTGAGGTGATGGTAAAAATCACGGTGCGTAGCCGGATGGTGGTCCCGGTTGTCCCGTTCTCGGTGCTGCCGAATTTCCAACTGGTGCTGGTGGCACGGGTGCGCCTGCGAAAACCTTGCGTCTCTACAACCCCGTTAGTATTTCCAGGTTGATGCGGATTTGAGGATGTGTTGCCATGAGACTTGCCATGTTGAGGATATTGCGATGGATAAGGTAGCCGTTGTATTCCCGGCGTCTCGAGCATCATCGGTCGTTCATGGAGACTCCAGTAACGCCTAGATCTGTTGCCGGCTATTTCGGTCCGTTAAGGGTAACATGCAGTGTCTGAGGATCGCGTGCTTGTAACGACCGCTGCTGATGGTGCTGCGTACACTGCCATTGCTGTTACATTCACGCAGACACTGTAATTAGCCTCTGATATCCCGGTGATTGAACGTAGAAGTTCTTGGGTGCCTTGCATGATAAGGTGCGTCGTTGGAGCTTATTGATTTCGTGTTGTTTACGAGATATTGGTGTTGCACGTCGGCGTAAAGACTGGCGGTAAAATTGATTTTGGGGTCAATTCAAATCTAGCGGTAGCCTCTTTGTACGGCTTTGCGTTGTCCGCTTCGATACCACCGATACCATCGACACTTCTATTCGGGCCGAATTCCGCGGTGGGCTCCTGGGCTTCTCGTTGCACGCGAGATACATAGGACCGTTCGGTACCGTGTTTCGTTCGTATGAGTATTGGAGCTACCCGATTACTGTACCAAGCAGGTGTTCTCGCTGGCTCGTCCGCTGGCTTTGCCGAAACCTCCTGATTTTGAGTCTTCGTCGCGATCACGTGAGTTATTTGTCTATCGCAAGGTTTCGCTCGTTTGATGGGTGGACTTCTTCAACGGTTACGCAGACTTCGTCGCGGAAACTTCAGATCCGTCACATAGTATTTCCCGACATTCTTATCGTTCTTATCGACTAATTCGACGATCATTGGCCCTATTACCCGTTTAACCATTGCTGGCCCCAGATATCTATGGCCTAGCTTCGAAGAATATCCTTCAGCTTTAGAACTCAATTTTTTATTCGGATAATAGACCTCTGCTCCGATTTTAATACTGATTGGTTTTGTCTTATTTTGATTAGCTGTGGCAAGACGTTTATCGCTGTTTGCTTTACCTGAATTTCGACTTTATGGCGTAACTCGTCGAACCTCGCAATTCTTTCTATCCAATTATCTACCATCTCGTCTGAGACCGTCTGAGTGTCGCTAACGATACGCTTCCTAGAGTCTGTATTGGCCTCCCGAGCATGGTTCAAATAGAATGGCGAGACTCTACTGCCTGAATGTGGCACGGTATTATACGCCAGCTGGAGTTTGGACAAACTTTCATCCCATGTATTTTGATCGGATTTTATAAACGCAGAGATCATTGGCTTTATGGTTCTGTTGACACGTTCCACCGGGTTAGCCTGGGGGTGTGCTAGCGGTGTAGTGACGTGGTTAATCTTGTGTGCTATTAAGAATGCCTTTAGGTCTTTATTTATATACTCTGTGCCATTATCTGATATAATTGATTCTGGAATTACACCCCATTTATCAAATATTATGTCCAATATTTTGACCACGATTTTGCCGGTTTGGTTGCGCACGGGGAACAATTCCACGAATTTCGTGTAAAGGTCTTGGACGACTATTATATACGCGTTCCCTTTCTTTGAGCGGGTGAGAGGACCTACTGTGTCGATGGACAGTTGTGCCCATGGCCTGATTAAGGGCCTCGTCATTAATGGCCCTTTCAAAGGGTTTTGATTTGATTTAACCTTCATGCAAACTTCGCAGTCTTCGACATATGATTTGACATCCCTGGACATGCCTGGCCAATAATATTTCTGTCGGATGCGATCATACGTACTGTCCCTCCCTAGATGTCCTGACTGGGGGGTTTCGTGGTTTTCTTGTAGGATATTCGATACTTCGTTTGACCTGGCTACTCTTTTCCAAGGGTTTTCATCGTCGATCAGCATCTTAGCATAATCTGGCCTATGGTAATACAACTCGTCATTTTCGACTTTCCATTCGCAAAATCTAAGAGGTTGTTTGCTCACCAGGTCGCGCTTAGTCTCGTACCAATCCTTATCACAAATGCTCCGTAACTGGGTTCGTGCTTGAATTGTTTCCTCGATAATTTTTTCCCACCCGATAGGATCGACGTCGATGTCGTGTATACGCGAGAGCGCGTCGGGGGCCTCATTCGTCGTTCCACGTCTATATTCTACGGTCATGTTATGCTGTAACAGGTATATCGCCCACCTCGCGAGACGTCCCACCAGGTGTTTCAGTCCGTGTAGCCACTGTAACGCCTGGTGGTCAGTCACAACCTTGAAAGGCATTGCTTCCAGATAGCATCGTAATTTACCAACGGCCCAAACGACTGCCAAACATTCTTTTTCAGTGGTTGTATAGTGTAGCTCCGCTCCTCGTAGTGGTCGGCTCAACACTTCTATTAGGTTTTCCCTTTTCTCGTCCGGGTCGTACTGGACGAGAATTGCCCCTAATCCAAAGTCACTTGCGTCGGTATACAGGATAAGGGGATGCCCTGGTATCGGTATAGAAAGTCGTGGCGCTTTGGCCAAGGCCGCTTTTGTTTCGTCAAAGGCTTTTTGTTCTATCTCCGTCCATTTCCATGGAACTTTAGGGCTCGTTAGCTTATTTAGAGGGCCTTGTATGCGCGCAATATTTTTCAGGTGTCTATGGTACCAGTTGACAAGTCCGTTGAACTGTCGTAATTGCGTTCTGTCTTTTGGTATAGGGAAATCGAGAATCGGTTGTACCTTTTCCGGGTTCGGCCGCATGCCGAATTCATCTACGATATAACCTAGGAACTTAACCTCTTTACACGCAAAACTACTCTTCGTATGGTTAATTATTAACTTTGCTTCCCGGAGGACCTCGAATAACAGTGATAGTAGCTTGAGATGTTCGTCAAGGTCTTGACTTAGAATAACCCAGTCATCTAAATATGCGAATATCTGGTCGCCCCATTTATTCGGGAGGTCCTTTTCAAGAATTAATGCTTTAACCCGTCGTTTCAATTGGTCCATTAAGTTTTGGAACGTGGCCGGGGCGCCCGTGAGCCCATATGGCATTCTAGTCCATTCCAGCAGCCCCTTCCCCTCAACCGCGAACGCGGTGTATTTTTGGCAATCTTTATCCATTGGTATTTGGTGAAAAGCCTCGCTCATATCTATTGTTGAAATTATTTTAGCTTGATGCAATTGGGATAAGATTGAGTGCATATGTTGGAGGGGGTACGCAGGCTTCACTGTCTGTTGATTTAACGGCCGGTAGTCTACGCAAAATCTGAGTCCACCGTTTGCTTTAGGGGCTACTACAGGTGAACACGCCCAATCGCTCTTACTCCACGTTACAAAACCCTTTTCTAACAATCGGTCAACTTCTGTATTTATAAATTCCCGGACGCGTTCACTGCGCCGATACGGTTTTTGATGGTGCGGGGTCGGGTCACTTAATACAATAACGTGCTTGATCAGATCAGTCATTCCGGTGGATTCTTTATCAAACTTGGCAAATTCCAACCCGAGAAAGGTTTTCAACTTGTTGGCCTGGTCGACTGTTAAAGTTTTTAATTCCGTTTGTACAACATAGCGGGATGACATACCATATGAATATCCGCTTCCCTCCAAGGTCCACATCATTGCTGATAAGTCGGTTTTAACCTTAAAAGCTAGCCAAAAATCCATGCCGAGGATCATATCACTCGACAATTTCGGGAGAATGCTAAACCACTGTGGGCCATACACATCCCCGACGTCGATAATAAAGCACGTGCCCCCTTTGGTTTTCACAATAGATTTATCACCGAGTCTCACCCCGTTTTTCGACGTCGCGTCCTCGGAAATCTCTTTGAACTGGAATTTTTTTACACGATCATAAACTATTGGACTCAGATAAGACCTTTCGCTTCCGGAATCAAGTATTCCCCGTATTTTCTCGCCAAAAATAGAAATTTCTGCAGGGATCTTTGTAACTTTTTTCGGCTCAACGAGGCCATTCTCGGCACAGAAGATTCGCCGTTGGATTAGATGACTACTGTTATTCGATACCAACCCCATAGGTCTCCAGAACTTCAAACTTTCTATTGTCGGGTTATTGTCGACTCTATTTTCGACTACGGTTTCTAGTGTTTTGTCCGTTATCAGCGTTGACAATTGTACGGTTTCCTCGTCTGGTTTTTCTGATAAGATAGGTTCGGCGAGGTCTAATTCATCCTCTGACCATTCCGAGTCCGTGACTAATTCGGCAAACAAATCGAGCTCGGCCGGATTTTCCACCTCTTGAGATTTCCCTTCTCCTGATTCAACTGGAAAGTTAATTTCCGGGTGAATGTCGCGCTCCGCGAGAGTTTTCGTTCGCGCGATATTCGGGACTTCGTTACTCCCCCCACTAGTGCCCTCTGCGGCAGTAATCTGAGGCCTGATTACTGCGGGGCCCTGTCGTTTCCCGAAAGCTTTTTGCACTCTGTATTTTTATGGCCCTTTTCTCTACAGAAGAAGCACACCGCCTGTGCCTCAGCAGTACAAAAGCGTGCAGAATGCCCCTTCTCGCCACAATTAAAGCAGAGTAGCTTACTCAGGTCGACAGCAGGTTTTGTTTGCGTTTTCAGCGGTCCCCCCGGGGAAGCCGGTGGTGAGGTCTTATCGTCCCTACCGAAACGCTTGAGGTTCTGCTCTAGTCGTTGCTTGACCAAAGTTTTCGAATTACTCCACGAGTTACTCGACTTTTTAATACCTCGTGAGGTTTCCTGCCGAATTACATTCAAATCAAGCGCATTGTCCTCCTCCTCACTGTCCGATGTCTGTTCATTATCTTCTTCCACGGGGTAGCTTTCTAAATTTTAACATATAACTTGAACATCGGAACAGCACTAATAATTTATCGACATTTTACAGGTAACAATGAGGAATATCGTTCCTTTTTTATTTTTATTTTTAAAGTTTGTGTGTGAATTATCGCTTTTGACGGTTAATTTTATTTTACAAAATTCCAATTGCCCCACGTTGGGCGCCAAATGAGACCGTGCTTCTTTCGAGCGTTCCTGCTTTCGGAAGCCTTCACCTGCCGCGGCCGGGGTCAGTGGCTGGCAGGGCTCTTGGTTTTCAATGTTAGTTCAAAATTGGGCGCCATTTAGTTATAAACTAATAAATTCCAAATAAAATTTTGCTCGGCTCGCTCGACGGTTCGATTGGAAGACCCGATGGTGAACCGAAGGATAGGAAAATTGCATTACTTTCTGGACCGGCCAAAGTCGCTCCAACGGAAACAAGCTTAGTGAATGTGACTTACTTTATTGAGTATATTCAGTTCCTGTTACTCCGGCTGGCACACAACCTCCTTTGACTGGGTACCTTCGACAATCTCCGACAGGACCAAATTCGGTTCACACTTTTAATTAAAATGACGACTAAATACAGTTCCAAGGACGACTACGCGATTTCCAATGATTCGGACAATTCCGCAAATAACGCTAATTACAATATTTCGTATTAATTGTGAGAGCTGACGACCCGTTCTCTCCAGACGTGAACGGCGAAGTGTTTCGCTTTCCCAACAGTTCCTACGATGATCCTGCACCGGCCTAAATAGCCGATAGATCGCGCTCGTACGATACTTTTGATCGTTGCGGCGTCGAGAAGAGCTACGGTGACATTTTCCTGTCACAAATCTTGATCGTTTTTTTTTCACGACAACGGTGTGGTGGAACTTGTTGGAACTTTAAAGTTGAACTCTTACCTATAAGACGTGTCTATTACGTATCTCTACATCCAAGCAGTATCTTTTAACATTTAACAATTAAACGCTCGACCTTTTTTAACCAAACCTTTTTATCAATAATGATATAAAATACTAAAACTTTTCAAGAGATTAGAAAAGTCATTGCTAGACTTGGCAGCAAGATATCCAAAACTGAAAACTACTTTCTGCATATGGATCCAGACTGTCCTTTTCCTCATTATTCTCTATCTTTATACAGAAATTACCCGAGCGACAATATGTCAATAAAAATTAATCGAAAATAAAACAGCCGTTTGAGAAATATTTTTCACTTTCGGTTAGATGAAAAGCTCCGTTGTTTTTTTGGATCAAATCATAAGACGCGTGTCTTCAGAAAACATAAAAAAGCACATGGAAGTACAACAATCGAGTATTGAAGAACCTCAACTAATCCGTACAAAACCATCCCAAGCCCCTCCCAGTTTCATCCTGTGGATGCACTGGCAAGTATGTCCTTTTTCGAATCCTTATCGCTTGCGGTAAGCCAATGTGTGTTTTGATTTATTGGCGACTGCGAACGATTCGGAGAGTTTCGCCAGCGACAAGAAAGAGTCAGGCTATTAGTCCGCCGAGTTTTTCCTGTCCGGAAAAAACCTTCGACTGCCAGCACCGGTGCACAGATAATATATTACTCGGTGCACATACACACACGCACAAACGCACACACGCACACACGCACACACACACACATATAAAAACCACCCCCGCGCATCGTGCTCGCTTTCCCTCTTTTGCTTTTCCACTCGTGCGTAACGGTGAATCGGAGAATCGGAGCGAATTGCGAACGGATTTCCGGTAAAGCCTGTCGGCGACATTTATTATATGTACGTACACGAATTGAATAAAGAATCAGCCTAGGATGATTGTTCCAAGTGGCCCCGATCTGAAGACCACTGACTCCATGTTGTCCATTATGTTTACCTCTTCCTTAAGGGGATTTCTCTAAATAATCAGGCATACAATATATAGTACGTGGGTTAAAATTTCAGTACGTTACGACATTCTTTAATGCTTTAAAGCGATGGCTCTTCATGTTGTGCAAGCGGACGGGAATTGAATCGTTAGTAGGAGAGCACGGCGCTGAAAGTGCCGATTTTGAGTAATTGCTCGGAATAACTATCAAAATAAAATCCAGGATTTTCAATTTGTAGACCATCTAATATTAAATTTAATGTACTTTTTGAATTTATATTTGTCGTTTTCAATTTTACAATAGTTCATGACTGAGACTCAAGTTAGTGGAGCGAGGTTACGAGGCACAATAGACCCCACTGTGGGGCGTGTTGTGCCGTCTGGAAGGTGGGCATTTCAAATAAAAATAAATGAGATTAAAAAATAATTAAAATATTGTAATTTTTATGACAATGTTTTTATTAATTAAATAAATTCCACTAACCTCAATGGGCTCTTCTTAAAATTAACCCTCAATATATTATATGAGAGAAAAAAACAAAAAAAATAATAAATATTTTTTCTTGTTCCAACCAATTAAACAGAACATAACTTCCTGATTTCTTCTTGTAGAGAGACAATTTAAATCTTTTAGTCACAGTTAAAAAAATGGTAGCAATAACTAAAATTAATCAATATTAAGAATGAATTACTAGCTTATCTCGCATCAGTCTTAAATCAGTCAAAGAGAGTTGTTAAATGAGTTTTTTTTCTACCCAATTACAATTTTTAGTCTGAAAAAACTAAATTAGACTCATCGGAATTACAATTAGGGCACACAATCGTGACCCGTTTTTCTCATCTATACATTTCAAGTGTGCCCAGCTTTCACACGTAACATACTCATTCCATTTTTCATGTGATACTGAATCGTAGTACGAATCAGAGTAAATGATGCACTAACACAGGGGAACTGAGGATAACTCGTGCCAATACAAATGGCTTTCAATTTAGTGAATTTCAGTTACGGTATTATCGGCAACTCTTTGAAACTGCCCCCCTGATAGTTGGCGCGCACACAAGTGCGCGCGCCTAAACGGTCACCCACTCAACTATCGGCCCAGACCGATATTGGCGAAGGCTTGATATGAGAGATCGCTAAAGCCGTACACCAACTGCGTGTTCACTACTCTCGTTTGATATACCTTTACATTTTCTCAACATTTTTGCGTTCTATATGAATTCCTGTCCAACATCGCTCGCCATGTACAGAGAACGGCAAAAAAATTGGCCGCTACTTACAAGGAAACGATGTGAGGTCGATGTCTCCGATTTCGATAAAATTTGCCATGCTTGTAGAATGGATAAAAATAGGCGACACGTATTTTTTTATATCGGCGGAACCCGATTTTTAAGGGTTGAAAAGCACCCTTGAAAATTAGGGTGTTTTTCGTTTTTCGTCGATAATGTTTTAACGGTACGAGATATGAAAAAACTTCAAATTGCAACAATGTTTATTTTTTCGTGTACTATACACTGGAGATGAGAAACGATGCAGATAGCAAAAAAATTCATATTGTTTATTGCAAAAATGCAATTTTTTCAACCGTATCTCCGAGAATTTTTAATCAATTGGGATGTAAATTTGCATACATGTAGAGAATGGAAAGGTGCGGATACGGATTTTTTCTTTTTCCGATAACTCACAATTAAGGGGTTGAAACTGCCCGTCGATTTTTTTGCCGAGAGCATCGTATAATCAGCTAGTCTTTTGGCATTTCGGTCTAAATTCCCGTCAATATACGTTCGTGTTATGACGCAATTGCATATTTGTAACATTCCAGCCCCCCCCCCCCCCCCTCTCGAAAGGCAAACGTTCAAAGTTCCTACCGTGCGGCATGGACGAAAATTTGTAGAAATAAAAATGGGTTACAAAGAAAGTACAATCAGTCAAAAGAGTCAATACAAATTTTCTCGTTTTGGCGGAACGACCCTCTTAAGGGGTCAACGCACCCTTAACAACTTCGTTCTTTCTATAGCTCGTGAACGAGCCGAAATAAAAATAAAGTTCGATAGGAAAAATGTTGTATTCTTCGACTACTAGACGTCCATGATGATAATGATGAGTACAGCAATAACGTTCAAAGTTCTTACCGTGCGGCATGGACGAACATTTCTAGAAATAAAAATGGGTTACAAAGAAAGTACAATCAGTCAAAGTAGTCGATACACATTTTCTCGTTGTCGAAATAAAAATGAAGTTCGAACGGAAAAAAATGTTGTATTTTTCGACTACCCCATGTAGGGTGATCGGTAGTGGCCAATGAATGGCCGATGCTCGACGCCAAGCTTGCCAACATTGGCACTCGAGCTTGGCCCGATCATCGACCGAGCCGTGGATGATAAGAGCGGCCCGATATTCGCAATCAATTTTGGCCCTAGAATGGCTTATGAGAATCGGCCGAGCATCGCGTAGGAGTTCATTCGAGAATCGGCCAACAATAAGCCCCCTCAAGATTGCCATCATTGGCACTCGAGCTTGGCCCGATTATCGACCGAGTCTTGGCGGATAATTGTGACCCAATATAGATCACCAAAATTGGTCCTGCACTGCCAAAAAAAAATTAATTATTTTTGTATTGTAATTCGTCGTTACCTGGTCTTTCGAAATGATTAGTTCGAAGAAAATATTTCACCCATATGGGGCTCGAACCTTGAACTTCCAACTTATAGCCAAACACGCTGCCCCTATGCTACCGAGTGCTTGTAACATTTGAATCGCAGATATGGTATAAGATACCAAATGGATTCTCATCATTATTTGTATCACAAACTATACCAATTAGTTAATATCATTGTGATAATTAGAGAGTGTTATCGAATGACATGTTATAGAATTTTCAAACCTAACCTATATATATAATTCCTCTCTCTCCACCTTCTCTACCCCCACAACCCGTTAATATGTGTGTTGCAATAAAGACAGACCATTATTTCATTAGTTCAAGTTTAATTTGAATGAATAAATATATTTAAAATGAATAATTCCAATAATGGAATGCAATAGGAAAAATTTGATTTCACGAAAAATCTAGTTAATTCAAATAAAAAATAAATAAATAGACGCGGTTAGTTAATATTAATAGAATTTTTCTATTAGTGTAGTATGGTTCATAAAAATCGGCAGAATATCGCGTATGAGCTCGTTCGAGAATCGGCTAACAATAAGTGCATTGATTTGGTAGTATATTTGTTAAGAATAATGTCCAATGGACTCGTAAAAACTATTTATCTCGTCTCTCAATGACTTCAACGCGAAACAATGAATCGTCAATATACGAAGTGCGGTTCGATCATGCGTTACTCGACAGAACATTGGCCTCGTATCGGCAAACCAATGATTGGCCAGTCTATACTTCGCCAAACATCGGCCTCGTATCGACAAGCCAATGATTAGCGAGTCTACGTTTGGCCGAACATTGGCCGCGTATCGGCAAACCAATGATTGGCAGTCTATACTTCGCCAAACATCGGCCTCGTATCGACAAGCCAATGATTAGCGAGTCTACGTTTGGCCGAACATTGGCCGCGTATCAGCAAACCAATGTTGGCTAGTCAATACTCAGCCGAGCATTGGCGTACAATTGGTTAATCGATCATCGTCCCGCCAACATTGGTCCAAGTATTGGCCGTTATGGTTCGATTGGCGAAACCTACATGGGTACTAGACGTTCATGATGATAATGATGAGTACAGCAACAAATGGCGTGTTGTTTATTGCAATAATTCGTGAATTACTTGTGAAAAATCACTCTTCAGTTTCCCACTCATATGGGCAGAAGCAAGGCTCGCAATCACGGACTGACTTCGTGCTTCGGAAAGCAACTGGATTACAACTGTATATATACGAAGAAAGTCCACTCCGCTCACCGTATTGAACGCATTATCTGCAGAGGTTACAGCGTTTTTGGGTTGACGCTGCAATTCATGAACAGAATGATGCAAACATTTTTATCAGCTTATAACGCAGCATAATTTAATCTTTATCTTTAACTTTAATTTCACAAACAGCGGAACCAATGAACGAAAGAAATAAATCTTCGCAAAGAGCGACTACGGTGCAAAGAGCGGCGCTCATGATAACCTTGAAATCGCCTTATTAAAGATTAATAGCAGTTCTGGTAATAGCGTGTGTCGTCGTTGTTTTTTTCGTGTGTATTTATAAATTGGGTTTCAAGTCATATAAATTCACCAACGATCATTATTGCTGCAGTTACGACGGAGAAGCCAGCCATACATTTTGAGTTCGAAATACAAATAAAAATGTACGTTAATCCGGTGAATGTTATTCAACTTCTATCCATAGCGATAAGTGCTATGAATTTACCTCGCACTCCAATCACCAAACAGGAAAAACAGTTCAGTAAGGATCTAGAAAACATGATCATTGAAGCGATGGATCAACCTATGAAAATGGAAGTCGAAACTGGTTTGGAATTTCTGTCACCAAATGAAATTCATGAAGCAGCCGCAATAGAATAGATGACAGTGAAGGAGATTGGCACGGACAACGATACCTCGATCCAAAAATTGATGAAAATGTATGTACCCAACATATAGAAGAATTGAGTTACGAATACAAGACAAGAGGTGTAGAATACTGGAGATCCGGGGCAAATGGGAATAGAAAGTTATCATCTGTTCAAACGAAATTCAAAAAGGTGAAATCAGAGCCGCTGTTGCGCCGGTGGGCCCATAGTATAAATAAGGGTGGCACCTACAAAGGAAAGTTAACAAAGATGGCTCACTACACGTTAAACAATTTTAATGATGCTCTTTGGACAAAAGGCTGCCTGTCCATGATACAGATCTTCGACGATGGGCCTTATGTGCACGAGAAATTGTAGAAATATCAGCCGTAAATTTCCAAGCATCCGCTTTTTGGCTAAGGACATTCAAAAACCACCATGGAATTGTGTCACGGAAGATTACTAAATATGTAACAAAACAACAATTATTAAACGCTGATACACTTCAAAACAAAGCTACCGAATTTATAGAAATGGTGAAAGTCAACATAGCCAACGTTGGGGCTGAAAACACATTTAATTCTGATCAGAGTGGATTCAATTTAGAGCTACATACAGGCCACACATTGGCGAAAGAAGGGCAGAAATCCGTTGAGGCAGTCGTGCAATCGAAAACATCAACAACACACAGTTATACTATACAGCCTTTGGTTTCTGCGAGTGGCAAGCTTTTGGCACCTATGTTGATCGTTTTAAACGAACCTACTGGCAAATTTGGTCCTCGAGTAGAACAAACTATGTTCAGAGCCGAAAATATATTTCTTTTGGCTTCGAAATCTGGCAAATTGACGACTAATCATTTCAAGCGACGGTTCCAGGAAGTATATATTCCCAATACGGGTCCAAAATCGGTAATACTTCTGGATTCTTGGAGCGGTCAATGTCCAACTGCATTTGAAGAAATGGATATACAAGGGAAAGATATTAAAGTTTCAACCATTCCAGCAGGTAAATATATTGCACCAGTTTCATTAGTTCTGTAAACAATTAGTCCATATGATAATTAGTAATTCCTGCAGGTACGACTGGAATGATACAGCCCCTTGATGTTTATGGCTTCCGTGTATGGAAAAACTTCGTCAAACACTTTTCTGACGCAGTAATATTATACAATTACGACGTCAATCTGCATTTGAGAGACAATATTGTTAAATTACAATCTCTTATACACAACCAGTTTTCTTCTCCACGGTTTACAAATCTTTTCAAATATGCGTGGTACAAAAGCGGGTACGAAGAAGAAAGACCACCAAACTTCGAAAATCCGGTAGAATTTTGCTTTTCACAAAATGTACCGACATGCGATATATGCGGCGAAGCAGCTATTATCACTTGTGCGTGGTGTAAGAAATCTCTTTGTTTCAAACACTTTTATCATGACTATCATTATTGTAATAAGTATAATCCATATAAAAACATTTCCTAAATGAGTAAGCGTGAGAACACTTTTCCGATTGTGTTGTAATCTTCAAAGGCAGCACGTGGCGGGGGAGAATTTCTTCGTAAATATACAATTGTAATCCAGTTGCTTCCCGAAGCATGAAGTCGGTCCGTGATTGCGATCCTTGCCTCTGCCCATATTAGTGGAAAACTGAAGAGTGATTTTTCACAAGTAATTCACGAATTATTGCAATAAACAACACGCCATTTATTGCTGTACTCATCATTATCATCATGAACGTCTAGTAGTCGAAGAATACAACATTTTTTCCTAGCGAACTTTATTTTTTAGTCCGGCTCGTTCACGAGCTATAGAAAGAACGAAGTTGTTAAGGGTGCGTTGACCCCTTAAGAGTGTCGTTCCGCCAAAACGAGAAAATGTGTATTGACTCTTTTGACTGATTGTACTTTCTTTGTAACCCATTTTTATTTCTACAAATTTTCGTCCATGCCGCACGGTAAGAACTTTGAACGTTTGCCTTTCAAGAGGGGGACCGTTGGGGGGGAGGGGCTGGAATGTTACAAATATGCAATTGAGTCATAACACGAACGTATATTGACGAGAATTTAGACCGAAATGCCAAAAGGCTAGCTGATAATACGATGCTCTCGGCAAAAAAATCGACGGGCAGTTTCAACCCCTTAATTGTGAGATATCGGAAAAGAAAAAATCCGTATCCGCACTTTTCCATTGTCTACATGTATGCAAATTTACATCCCAATCGATTAAAAATTCTCGGAGACACGGTTGAAAAAATTGCATTTTTGCAATAAACAATATGAAATTTGTTGCTATCTGCATCGTTCTCATCTCCAATGTATAGTTCACGAAAAAATAAACATTGTTGCAATTTGAAGTTTTTCCATATCTTGTACCGTTAAAACGTTATCGACGAAAAACGAAAAACACCACAATTTTCGAGGGTGCTTTTCAACCCTTAAAAATCGGGTTCCGCCGATATAAAAAAATACGTATCGCCTATTTTTACCCATTCTACAAGCATGCCAAATTTTATCGAAATCGGAGACATCGACCTCGCAACGTTTCCTTGTTAGTGTCTTCTTTCGGGCATTTATCATTAGTCCTCGATTGCAGAGTGTACGGGAAATACTTGGAGAAGTAAAGAAAGGGTTTCTGCGGTGATCGAACTAGGCGAGGGAGTCCTTGTCTTGATTTCACATGGGGCTTTTCCACAAAATCGTATTAAATCAGACTTGCTAATCGGTAGTTTTCCGTTCAAACCGCCCGCAGAGAAAAATATGAGCTGAGCGGACTTTCTCAGTTTTTCGACTTTTTCGCCCCGATGGAGAGTCTAGTGCGAGCATCCATCGAGGGGATCGCCGTCGGTCCACGTACGGCTCGTTAGGAAACACTTCCAGAGAAGAAAGCTTTTCGCACGTCGGCGTTCTCTTTTGCGTCGCGAGCCCGAACTCCGGGGAAACAGTTTTCCATCTCGGGCTAAACTTCTAATATTATTTCGTGGTTGCTATTCCCCTTTGTCTCCCTCTCTGGCTCTGTGAGTTTCTTTCCGTTCACTTAGATTTTTTTAAGTTTTGTGACCCACTGCGTTTCCCCGGAAAATATCATATATTTTTCTCAATGTTTCGCAATATTCAGGGCAGACCTCAATATTTCTACCGCCTTGGAAAACTCCACTGTAACTTTATGACGTTTCGACATTTTTTCTTCTTACCGCTTTTTGAAACCCGGAAGACCATATTCTATGGATACGTCACCAGCAGGTTGCATATAGAATGCAACGCTATTTTTACTGCCCTTTTTTAACCCTCGGTGCTGTGTGCACTTCCCGGCTGAAAAAGTTGTTTCGCTGTGCATTCAATGGTATTGAAATAAAGAAGAATAAAAGGGTCGAGCGCAAAGACACTCGAGTGTGGCAAAAACTATTTTCCGTTCTCCATCTCCTGGCGTACTCGGAACTTCAATATTTATTCGACGAATATTCTGTATAGCCTACCGGTTCTCGAGTGCTCTGTCAATGCAATAGTCATTTTTGTTGCATCCAACCATACGTTCAACTATATATTCCGCACAATCTCACTCTTTACCTGCGTCTCCGCCCTCTACTCTTTTTTCTGATCTTCAAAGTCTTTTTCCTCTTCCTTCGACTGCATCGCTTGTTTGTTCTTGCTTTTTCAAATACCTTAGGCATTTGCCAAATGTATCGTAGATTCGACTTCTTTGCCGAATGAAGGTTTAACTTTTCTAGTACTACACAGTCCGAGGGGACGTATTGGCCGTTGAAAATTTCCGGGATAAGATTCCTACGAATAAAGTATATTAAACATTTATATATCTATATTTATATTTATTCATATTTATATTTAATTATATTTATATTTATGTATAAAATATAATAAATAAATATATACAAATAGATTTCGCCGAACAAAGTTGCTCTTAAGGCGTTACCCCCACTTGTAGCGCAAAAAAGGCCTTTTTCATGAATTTTTTTAAAGAAAACTACAAAACTTTTTTAATCGATCAATATACCATCTTAAAGAACACATCTTGAAGAACTTTCAGTAATTTTTTTATTGAAAAATATTGCATTGTTTAGTGGCAAATAGCCGTCAATGAAATAATGTTTTTATATACACGGTTTGCGGTGACCAACATTGCGGCGAAGTGGATCATCTGAAAAAAAAATGCGGATGGATTTAGTCAAATATAAGTATAAACTAGTCTTTAATCGAAGAATTTTAAAAAATATTCATTTTTCACAAAATGGCGGACAGTCAAAGTTAATGGTTCGATTTTAACGAAAAAAACGGCTGTTTTTTCGCTATAAAACGGCCATTTTTTTCGAAAAAAAAATCGAACGATTAAAGACTACATTTTTATGTATTAAATAAGCCTGCAAAATTTCAAGAAGATCGGTTCATTAGTGTTCGAGTAATCTTGGTCACCGACTTCAGACATGCCATTTTGAGAAAAACGCGTTTAAAGTTTCAATTTCCGGTCGTTTACACAACGGATTCTTCTCTTTCAACGCTCATATCTCAGTCAATTTTGTTCGGATCGACTTGAAATTTTCAGGATATATTCTCAGATACTTATACTTCAAAAAAATGCAATAAAAAAAATCGATTTTTTTTAAATCGCAAGTGCGGGTAACCCCTTAAACAAGAAGTCCTTGCACTGGGATCGCCAGACTGAAAAAAACGTGCATACTGAATAATATTGAGATTGAATTACAGAGTTCAGACGATTAAAGTCTGTTAAAGGGTCTTTTCACTTTGAACGCTAAAAGAAAGGCTATTTTGATGAACTTTTTTGATAGGTTTAATTTATAGATATTGATTCAAAAGTTGTTACACTTGAAAAATACACTTTCGAAATACATTTAAAAAATCATTCATTTATAAAAGTCACTATTCATAGACGAAAATGGTTGTTAAAAAAA
This sequence comes from Ophion obscuratus, assembly GCA_964007375.1. Classification (NCBI taxonomy): domain Eukaryota; kingdom Metazoa; phylum Arthropoda; class Insecta; order Hymenoptera; family Ichneumonidae; genus Ophion; species Ophion obscuratus. Next base: position 13,948,545 of record OZ023317.1, read on the forward strand.
TGTCCTAACTAAATTGTAGGTCTGCTCTCAATGAAATCTCGGAGATGGATCATCCGAAACAAAAATATCGAACGGTTTTAGATTCAATATGTTAATGGCTACAGCGGATATCATACGATTTTTAATATATGCAAAAATATCAAAATGGCGGACATTTTTTCGAAAAACTAAAAGTTTTTTTTTCAGTTTTTGGCAAAAAAAGAATAGTAAATATCAAAATTTTAAAAAATCTCTGATATGCGCTATAGCTATAGTTGTAAAGAATATGTAGTTCACATGTTATAAAGACCGGTTCAGTAGCTTCGAAGATTACATCGACAAACCGTCGAAAAACGTTGTTTCAAAAAAACGCGTTTGAAGGCTATTTGGGTTACATAAGTACATTTAAAAAAATTTAATGTATTTCGAAAGTGTATTTATTAAGAGTAACAACTTTTATATCAATATCTATAATATGAACCTATCATAAAATATCTGTAATATAATAAAATACCTTTAATACAAACCTATCAAAAAAATTAAACATCAAAAAACGAATTATTTTTCTTTGCAGGTAAATTTTATTTGGGAAAATTGATTTTTGGCAGGCCATTTTTGAGAACATTGTCTTATGGGACCATTTCTTTTTGTGGACATTTCCACGGAGACAATTCTTCCGTGAAATTGACATACGGATAAATAAGCGGCGTCCACCCAACTGCACTCTTAAAAAAATGTAGAGGTGTTTCGCTGCAGAAGCAATGCCGATACGGTTAAGATAGGTCGACATAGTAGGATAAAATGAGAGACGAACCGGTAACAATGTGAGAAAATAATGCTGAGCCGGCGACGAATTCGAGGGCGAGATCTTCGCGATATTGAGCAAGGAGCTAATTACGGCACTTCGGCTGGTTATATTATTTTGTATATTCGTATCGCCTGCATTAGATGTAATGCTGGAGCGCCACTGTACAGCACTTGCGAAATATAAAAAAAATGTTACATTGAAGTGAATATATTTAAATTCACCTCCTTCTAGAAAAACAAGGGTGTGATATATGATGGCAAAAATTCTATCATACATGAACTAAAACCATTAAAATGGGAAACGTACGATATATTTCCAGAAAATATATAAATAGATCGTTACAGTACCACTATACCAAATTAAATTGTACAAATAATTGAGAAACAAATTTCCATTTTTTTAAACCGAAAGTTCCGAAAAGCATTTCTTTAATATATTCTTAGATTATCCTGAGATCCTTCGTAGCACGCTTCAAAGTTTTGTAAATTAAATGTTTTATGAGGCTGCACTATGATATTAAGATTGTCGGCATGGGATTGCTTTTTTCCTTCCAACGGAAGCTTCATTCCTACGACGGTTGGGAGGTTTACGTCACTTTTACTGGGACGTCAGCATATCGAATATAGTAAGACATCGAAACGAACAGTTGGTAAGACCGAGAGAATTTAGTGACTTGGACCATAATCCGTTCATTTGTCCCATTGTATATGAAAGATCACTGAGATCTGAGGTGGAGCTTTTTGGCAGTTCTCATCATCTCTGAAATGATGACACAGTAAAATAATGACTGAATGATGACACAGTAAATGACAGTAAAATAATGACTGAATGATGACACAGTAAAATAATGACTGAATATATATACATTTTTTTAGTGTACCACCCATCCGTTTTTCATAACAAACATACGGATATCACAATGTTCCTACCATAATGGTGTTCACATATGAAAACTTTCTAAGTTATTGTTGGTGATTAATTCACGTCGATTGGCCGGATACCATGGGGGCGTTGTTTTTGCCGAAGGCGAAATCGGTCGAGGGTCGTTTCCCTCGGATTAATTCGCAACATACCAAGCTACAATTGTACAAATGTGTACACTCGGTCCCGGATAGAGCTTAATTACCTGAATCTACGTGGTCTCGCAAACCGCCCGCTTTCCGAACTTGCACGATCGTGACTTGAAGTTTCGACGAGTTCACAGAATAACGGTCGTTATATCGCGATCCTAAGATTTTTTCGTAGAAGAATGTTGGATAATAGGGGCTCCCCGCAAGTTGTGTTTGGTTAGGACGGTAGATACGTAGAGGGCTGCTGATAGGGTTATTTATACGTTTATTGAAAGACACACCCTATTCGTAGTTCTTCCTGACTGGTCTAGTTTCGCTTCGAATGTCAAAGGTTAGTCTCAATTCGAGTAGTTCAATGTTCACTTCATTCACATGGAACAGTTTTTCGAAAAAACTAGTTTAGGACGTGCCGGAAGAACAGCCGCTGTGGCGCATTAAGGGATGTTTTCACGTTAGACGCGAGAAAAAGGTTATTCTCATGATTTTTTTAGGTTTATACTATAGATATTGATATAAAAGTTGTTACACTTAATAAATACATTTTACAAATACATAAAAAAAACTTATCTATTGAAGTAACTATTTATAGACGAAAATGGTAGTTAAAAAAATGTCCTAAAAAAATGGTAGGTTTGCGCTGTTAATGAAATCTTGGACATGGATAATTTGAAACAAAAAAATCAAACGGTTTTATATTTACCATGTTGATGGCTATATCGCATATCATACGATTTTTTATATATGCAAAAATAACAAAATGGCGCCATTCTTCGAAAAAAACAAAAAAAAACGTATTTTCAACGTTTTTGGCAAAAAAGTAGGAAATTTGAAAATTTGAAAAAATCCTTGATATGCGCTATACCCATAGTTGTAAAGAATATGTGGTTAAGGCGCCTGGCCACCTTGACGATGGAAAAATGGGTATATTAAAAAAATATGCAATAAACTCGAAAGTATGGGCCGGAGTCAAATTTTCTGAATTTGAGAGAAAAAAACGTAGATTTTCTTATGATAAGTCAATCTACGTTTTTTTTTTCAAATTCAGAAAATTTGAGGGTCAAACAGCTGTTCGTCTATCTATTTGACGCCGTTTGACAAAGTTTCGACGGGATCTGAAGAGCCGTTTCAGAGATTTTTGGGTATCTATAATTGTTCTACCATACCGACCGCGATGAGGTGTCATTCCGTCTTAACATTTCATAAGGATCGGTTCAGTATTTGCGAAGATTTTATCAACAAGCCGCCGAAAAATGTTGTTTCGAGAAAAACACGTTTAAAGTTTGTTTGGGTTACATAAATATATTTAAAAATTTTATAAGGTGTTACCCCCACTTGTAGCGCAAAAAAGGCCTTTTTCATGAATTTTTTTAAAGAAAACTACAAAACTTTTTTAATCGATCAATATACCATCTTAAAGAACACATATTGAAGAACTTTTAGTAATTTTTTGATTGAAAAATATTACATTGTTTAGTGGCAAATGGCCGTCAATGAAATAATGTTTTTCTATACACGGTTTGCGGTGACTAACATTGCGATGAAGTGGATCATCTGAAAAAAAATGCGGATGGATTTAGTCAAATATAAGTATAAACTAGTCTTTAATCGAAGGATTTTTAAAAATATTCATTTTTCACGAAATGACGGACAGTCAAAGTTAATGGTTCGATTTTAACGAAAAAAAACGGCCGTTTTTTGGCTATAAAACGGCCATTTTTTTCGAAAAAAAAAATCGAACGAGTAAAGACTACATTTTTATGTATTAAATAAGCCTGCAAAATTTCAAGAAGATCGGTTCATTAGTGTTCGAATAATCTTGGTCACCGACTTCAGAAATGCCATTTTGAGAAAAACGCGTTTAAAGTTTCAATTTCAGTTTACACGAAGAAAATATTTTTTTTTGTAAACTTACATAGAGTCATCTATTCCGGGCCCATACAGAAGTTCTTCCGACGACGATGCCGCTTGCAAAACGGAAATTTGGTGTTGCCTTCGTAACATTCTTCCTTCACGAGTGCTCTTGGCCGCACGTCTCTCTGCCAGTCCAATCCGTGCTTCGTTCATTTTATCAGCGTATTCGTGCGCGTTGTGTCCACAGCTCACTCCGATTGAGTTCAAATAAAATAATAATGATTTTGAACCTTCGTTGAACGGCAATATAAGCTGCTAAATTTACAACGATTGCTCCACTCGAGACGATTTTTGGGCTGATTTTCCAAATAAGCTGGTTGAAGCTTTCGTTGTTATTTTGATTGAAGCCACCGACGCATTTTTCGAGTAAAGTTTCCTTACTCAGATCGTTGTATATAGGTCTGATGGCATCCAATACATTTGATGGAAGTGGTATGTAATCGTGTTGGAAAGCCTCGTTTCTCGCCTCACCTCGTTGATACGAACACCACGATTCTTCACCGGTTGGACATCTCTCATGGTGTGGATTTGCATCGGTTGAACTGTAATGATCGAAGGTCGTCCATATTGCCTCATGCATATCGTGAACAGAAGCATAATGGCGTCGAATAGCAAGTCCATAATACACAGTGAGCTTGTCAATAAATTTTCCTGTCAGTTTTCCTTTACCACCAAGCTTTTTGTTTTTTTTTACTAAATTACGAAGGCGGGATCCCATACGCTTTTGGACGTGACCGATGCATTCTTTTTTTATAACTTCTACGTCGTCATAAGGATGAGAATTTACTAGCCCAGTGTACGTTTTCGAATCTCCGTCTCCAATATAATAACGGTACAGGACATTATATTTTTCTATTGAATGCTTGAAGATTTCGATAATGGAGTCCACCGCCATTTTTTTTCGAGGAGCCTTGGTGATGTGCACTGCAGTTATCTTCGTGTGTTTCGTACCATTCTTCGTATTCCGCATCATTTAGCTTATGTTTCCACGATTCACACATTTTACAATACGCACTTTTTACCACAAGATCAAGTACTTTTCCACTGTAGTAGCCTATGACTGATGTGATTCCGAACAACGACGTATATCCTCGCTTCCTCCAGGATCCATCTCCGGAAACTGTTAATTGAGAAGTTGCATCGCCTTCTGCATTAGGTGTATCTTCAATTTCTTCTCGTACGGCTTTTTTAAATATTACATCTGCACATGTTTTCACAGACTCATAAATACTTTTCATAATTATTGAATATGTAGTCTCGGTAAGAAACCTTGGCATGTCCATAAGTCCGCAAAATTTTTGTGCTCCAGCTAATCCTATGCCGAGAACTCGCATGGTGAATATAAATCGACGATTTATTTCATACAAGTGTTCCAAAAAAGGAGAAGATGGTATCAAATGATCTGCACATGAGTCACATTTCGCAACGATTTTGAAGCCTAGTCCTCTTGCACTTGCCGTTTCAAATGTAATATTTCCATTACACGTTTTGTACTTCATTAAATTTGAAATAGCAGCAAACACAACCCAAAAGTTCAAAATCCGATATTCAATATTAGGACTTTGATTCACAGTCATATCAATATTATTTTTCAGTTTTTTCGCAGACGTGCTGAAACTTTCAGTTTCCGTTTCGGCCAGATTGGGGTTAAAAACACCCTTCCTTTTTTTTGGTCGAGATTTCCGTAAATTATCACTGCTTCTTGTTTGTCGCGAACCTTTTTTTCGATCCATTTTTGAATGTAAAATGAATAAAAACTGCGCTTATAATATTATGAACGGCGGAATATACGTCTTATATAGTCGAACTTTCGAGCTACACTGACGAGTTTAGACCATAACAGACAACGAAAATACGTGTTTATAAATTCCAGTCTATTATATGAACGTTGTGAATGCCAGGTATACGACCCTTTTCATCGAACAATGCATTGAAGGTCGGAGGGAGGGTCGAGCGCGCCAGACGGCAGACTAACCGGTCGTTTACACAACGGAATCTTCTCTTTCAACGCTCATTTCTCAGTCAATTTTCTTCGGATCGACTTGAAATTTTCAGGACATATTCTCAGATACTTATACTTCAAAAAAATGCGATAAAAAAATCTATTTTTTCAAAATCGCAGGTGGGGTAACCCCTTAAATGTATTTCGAAAGTGTATTTATTAAGTGGAACAACTTTTACATCAATATCTATAATATAAAACTATCAAAAAAAAATCATGAAAATAGCCTTTTGTTAGCGTCTAAAATGAGAAGACCCTTTAAGTTTTTAGGCTCAACGCCATTTCTGAATTGTCAAAACGAATAGTTTGAATGTTGAGCAAATCATTCAAGCGACTTATATTGACAATTCGATAGTGGAAAAATTGTAAAATTAGCAAATTCGATTGTGTTTGGTAAGTTGTAGCCCAAAAATGGATATACTACTGACTAACGAATATTTGCTTGATACCTTTGAAGAAATACTGCCGAAACAGTGTTCGCCCGATATTTCCCTGGCACTACTTCCAAAACGAAGGGCAAAATACTTTTTGTCTAATTTTCTGGTGGGGAACAACGTTTATGAGAATTAAAAGCATTTTTCGATTACATATAATAAAAAAAAACGAAAAGTACTTCAAAATAATTTCTGGCTTAGGTAACACTAGAATTCGGCGCGTAACTCGAACTTTCTACAAATTTCAATGGTTCCTAATTTATCAACGCCGTTGGAGTGCTCACGTGACTTTCCCATTGTTTTTAGAAATAGCGAGTAGCTCGTCAGAACATTGTGTGACAAGAGCTACAAAATAAGTGTATACAAAATGACCTTTCCGGGTAAAACATTTTTCGAATTTAAACGTTTAAACGGAAGTAATTCTTGCCTTATTGATTTGGTCTTCGGATCAGATTCTACAATTAATTTATATTTTTTAAACTATTTTTCTCTTTATTTTCCTTGTAGGCATGCAACTGTCTGGGCATCAGTAAGGAATGCGACTACTTTGGTCTCAAATATCAAAATGCAAAAGGCGAAGATCTCTGGCTGAATCTGAGGAATCCGATTGATCGACAGACCGGCGGGGGTGTAGCACCCCTTAGATTTGCGCTGAGGGTCAAGTTTTGGGTGCCACCACATCTGTTGCTACAAGAAGCTACCAGGTAAATAATTAATGCGCAAATTGACATCCTTCCTCATTCGCAACCGACCAAAAACTACAAACAGCTATATACTTAAAGTACTAAAGAAACTGTCGTCTGATCGCGTAAACTCTATAAAAAAAGTTCCTAAATTTTTGTATAAAACGGTCCCTTTGAGGTCTGCGAATATTTCGTAGCACACTGAGAAAACAGTTTATTCACAGTAAAGAAATACATTTAGTTGGCACTTTTATTTAAATATTCATTAACTGTTACAATATTTGTTGGCCGTCAGGAAATATTCGTCTTCTCGTGACAAAGTTTTATAGCCATAGTATGTCTTTGAAAAGAATGATTTATGTGATCACTTTTTTTTCTCTCAACTCAGTAGATTTTTATGGTCATCGAATAACAAAGGAGTAGAGCTTAGTTGACAATTGATATATTTAGATTTGGAGTCGTCAACGTATAGATGCCGTGACTATCCTGTGTTCAACGCAAATGAACATGTCACAACAATTAACTGATTTTCATTCAAAGCGACTATCTCGGCCGCATTAAAGAATCGGTATGCAAGATGTTGACCCAGTAGTTTTTTGAGATAACAGTCGTACACTTCTTAGTAAATGAATATTTGGCAATAATTAAACAAACTTCAGTTGAATCAAATATCGCCCTGTCAATAGTTAGCGAATAACTGTTGAAAAATCGACGACTCATCTCAAATCGTGGTTTGTTAATAGTTAACAAATCTATACTTGAGATAAGGATCGTAGATTTGGCAAGACCATTTACTTTGTACGCTACCATGGCCCTTTGTCGCACAAGCTTGTTCGTGCGCAGACGCGACGTAGATGCGATCAAGGTACACTGGAGACTGTGCGTGACTGCATTTCCACTTACCTAGAGGATATCAGTTTGTGACCGTGAAAACGTAAATTTATTTTCCGCGCCGCGCCGACGGCATCAATTAACGATTTGCTTGTTTTGTGGGACCTGCCAAATGTTTAGCAAACCTTCGAAAGTATGTATAGAGAATATTAAATTATGCATTAGAGCAAGGGTGGCCAAGACGTCAATCGTGAGACCGGTCGGCCGCCTATTTTCTATAAGAATTGTTCCTTGCTCTACGACGTATTGATACTACCATCTTTGTTGTCCTCCGATTCACTGACTTGCTTGTAGAGGACAAATCGTTGTCCGACAATTTGTCGTCTACAACACTCAGAAAAAAAGATTTATTATTTTGTAATAAATTGAAACATTAGAACATAATTTATTAGAAATTAATAAATGTTTGGTCGTATGGAGACATTTTTTATGTGATTGTAACTACAGCATTTATTCGGCGTCACTAAATATGTTTTTTTTGCATATCGATTTTTCACATCAAGGAAACCATCTGAAACCATCTGAAGGATTATGAAGAGTGCTATTAGATGTTAAGAAAAACTCTATTTGACGGACATAAAATACCAATTTCTTCTAACTTATATATCCTATTAGATATTAAGAGAAATTCTTAGTAAATCTTAAACATAAACTTAAGTAACTAATTTTCTTAACTATTAATAAAATCGTAGTAGGCAGACATACGAATAAGAAAACTTTTTCGCCGGGAGACAAACTTCATTTTTCTTAATAAATATTTTATCTGAGTGAAGTAGCAAGAAACAACTCCAATTTTCCATGAGAGTTGTTCTTTGTACAGTTGCCCACTAGCGCTATAGTGCTACATTCATTCAACTGAACATTAATCTGCCGACAATCAATTAATGACTTTATCCAAATATTCATTTGGTAACTATACACGAATCTTGATTTGTGCGAATATAGAATATCGTTCACTCAACTATCCTTTACATCTGGGGTAACTTTTCCCCTGATCTCATTGAATAAACGTCTCAGTTATAGGAGACTAGTATTTATAGTGTATTAATACAAAGAATTGGGTAAGACCAACTGTATATCTATTGGCTGTTAAGAACGGGTATGTTACGTTAAAGTACCCATTTATTAACTATTACCAAATCTTTATTTGTGATAATTCAGAGGCTTAAATGATTGATTCATTGACTGTAAGAAGATACTTATTTCGCCATATCCAAATTTATCATTTGTTAATAGTTACCAAATCCTGGTACATAGAAATATATTGTCTTCTCAGTGCAGAAAAAAGTCCACTTACATTAAACTGTTTTTCCACTGGGTGAGATTCGTTTAAGGGATAACACCACTGTGACCCCCTGTTTTTTGCCATTTTTCAAGAATTTTTTTTTGTGGGAAAAAAAGAGATATTCGAAAAAAAATGTTTTTGTTTTGGTCGTTGTTTATTGAAGATACATAAAAAAAAATTTCAAATTTTTCACGCCCCATGGTGACGCTGGGGAAGCTCCCGCGTCAGGTACTGTTGCCTCTGCAGTGGTTCGCGGAACGCAGCAGAACTCTCTTGAAAGTCGATCTGAAAAAAATACCGAGTGTTTCCGTTAATAATATGATATTTTGAAGAGAAATACATAGGGATTTGAAAAAATATTGATTTTAAAAAAATAGGCATGCTTTTGAATTTAAAGGACGATTTTCGAGCAAAATTTCTCGTCGAAAATAGGCTATAACTTTTTTTATTATTGAGATATCGAAAAAATTCTATGTACTTCTTTAGATAATCTAGTTTTATTGATGCAGTCCAAATTTGAAGTCGATCGGATAAAAATTGCTCGAGTTCTGCTGCGTGCCGCACTCAAAAAAGTGGTTTTGAGAAAAACGCGTTCAAAGTTTTAGGTTTGTTAATTTATGCGATAAATTGGAAAAAAAAATGTTTTACCTTTAATCAGCGATGCCGGCACCATATAGCTGGCCTTCAAGAAGCAAATCATTGTCCCTAACATCTTTTCTCGAACTTGTAGAGGCTCTTCTTGCCTCTTTTGCAGCGTCTGTGAGCGAGCGCTCCACCAGCTCGATCCGCGCTGCGTCGGTTTCAACGCAAAAATTGAAACAATTTGGGCCGATAGTTATCCCCAACGTCTCCAAAAGATTCATGAGGCTTCTCAGGCCATCATTGAATAATAATACCGCGATATCAGCTGCAATATCGGCGATTGACGATTGACGACTTGAAAATTTTTCAATTATCGCCACCTATGGCTTTTTTCGAAACTACATTTATAACAATAGCCGGTTTTTGTGAAGGGAGACAAAAAAATACCTGGGAAAGACCCGCAGGACCTGGGAAAGGCCCGGTATACCTGCCGGCCCTGAGGCGCGCTGCTGCGCGGGACCCCGAGCGTCACGGAGCGCTGCACCGCTCCACAAAATATTCAATATCTCCGAAAATAATTATTTTTTCGACCTGGGTCCAATGGCATCTTAATCTTAAATGTATTTTAGATTTTTCTAGATGGTTTTCAAAAAATCGATTTTTTGAAGCCGTCACAGTGGTGTTGTCCCTTAATTATTACCCAAGTTGATACAACTTTCCTTACGTAATCGACACTCGTCTGGTCTCCCTTGCAATTATCCATAAACTTCTTGTGAACCAAATAAAAAACATTATTTCATTATGAGTATCAGTTGCTAAATCGTTGTATTAAGATAGTACGTGCGCGAACCTCCGCATTAGAAAAAAAGTTGATTTTTTTATGCTGTAGTAGAAACATAAAAAATGACATCCGCGAAAACTCTGCAGGCCTTACCGGCTAAATACAATAGAAATTAATTCACGAAATCAACGCATTTAACCCGCACCATATAGGGAATCCGTGCGGATCGAACTTTGGAACGGAAATAATAATATTTGCCGGTCAGATCAGAGCTATGCGAAAAGCGACGAATAACACGAAAACTGTCGCGGTCACGTATGCTCCATAATAAAAATAGGTTACGGGACATTTCGAGCAGATATCATCGATTCAATCGACTCATTTTTGCTTTCGCTTGCCGCGTCTGCCATCTCTCTTGCTACAATATGCACATTACACATACACTACAACACACGATTACACATACGGTAAACAAACACATTCTTGACATGTATCGAAAGCACCTGAATACAGCGTTGCCACAGATATTGCCAGAATTATGAAATGGCGGCCTGTGACAACTCAAGTCAAATCTGATTGCGATTTTACTTCACTTACCAAACTATAATACATACAGTTATTACATGCACTTCACAAATAATTATTTTCTGTATCATGTTTATTATTATACCCAAATACATTATATTTTGCTTTTTTCAGATTCAATAATTTATAGATTTTCTGTTGACTAGTCAATCCGCTAGTACTACCTTAAGACATTGCACAGTGGTTCCAAACGCCGAAAAGCTGGCCAAAAATCAAAATCATCGAAAAAACGGATGGTGGTGGGTATATGTAGGTTTTGGGGGTCGCTGAATCCGAATCTGATGTTAGTTTTTCGAAAAAACTGAGTCAAAAAGTCAAAAACAAGATGGCGGACCAAAAAAATTTTTATATCCACTTTAAACAATAAAAAATGATGTTATAAGGAGTTTTTGAGGTCGCTAAATCGAAATTTGACATCAGTTTCATAAAAAAATGCAAAACAAAGTCAAAAACAAGATGGCGGACCAAAAAAAAATGATTATAATTGTAAATGATAAAACCTGTTGATTAAGGGGTTTTCGACGTCGCTGAATCAGAATTTGACATCAGTTTTTCAAAAAATGGCAATGAAAGTGAAAAACAAGATGGCGGATCAGTTGTGTGTAATAAAAAATGAAACGCAGGCTCAGCAGGCGCAGGGGCAGAAGGTGCGGGCTCAGCAGGTAATGCCTCGGTGAATTGGAAGTTTTCGTCTAACCAAGATTGATTCTCTTCCATGAATCTGTCGAGTGTCCTGTTGCATGCTTCCCATTTTGTTCTCATTTTATAAAATAATTTTCTCAACGACGCTTTACATTCGTTAGAAAATAAAAACGTCCGTTCGTTTTGACTAGTCAAATGTTCTTCTAAAAGATGTATAAGAACATTATTGTCCTTTTTGAGATGTCCTTTTAAAAGATCGAAAATGTTTTTCTTTGTAAAAGACATTTTTTGGGTTGTCTGAAAAAAAAACAAAAAAAATTTTTGTTAAAAATCATATTAACAATTGATTTGTAATCAAAAATAATATAAACAATATCGTTTTTATTGATACAGAAACATTTAATCAACTTGGAAAAAAATTTCAATTAAGTTTTTTGAAAAAAATAATTTATTGTTTATAACAAATTCGTTGTTTATCATGTCAAAATCATTGGTAGTATGTATACTCAACATTAAATAACTTAAACAAATTTTTTTTGACGATATTGGGCTTCATATAACGTAAAAATCATATTTTTAGCCATTTTTTTAAGTAAATTTTCAAATTGCATTTTCTCAATTTCGGGCAAATTCTGGCAAAAGTTATTGGCGTCATAATTTAGTGCTATGATGCCCTTACCATATGCAATTAATTTCAGCCCGGGATCTAGCGGGACTTTCGAGAAAATGAGAAAGTAAAAGTGGCATAAAAATGACGAAATTTTGTGATTTACAAACAATAATATATAAACAATGTACAAGCACTTAAAATTTCAAACAAAACGTATTTTACTAACCTCAGATATCCCTCTCTTCGAAACAATTCACTTCACCATGAATAAATAACACTAACTTGTCTAAATTAAATGTTTAAGTCAGAAAACACGTGACATTCACGAAATTTAACCTTAACTTCACGACGCCACCCTGCGAACAAGTGTGTATTATTGGCATTGGTAATGCTGCGTTCTTAAAGTACAGGTACCAACCTAACATATGGCACACAAAAAAGTCCTATATTTAGTAACGCGATTTTCCCTATTTTTGGCCAGCTTTTCGGCGTTTGGAACCACTGTGCGTTGCATAATTTCTGGCTGGGTGAGTCTTTGTTCATCACCGGGCGTATGTATACTTATGGTTAGAGCACCTCAGGGCATCGTAGTGACGGTATAAAGTGAGCGAATCCGTTTCCTGCTATCGTACCGCGAATTGAGCATTTTTTACTGCGTAAACCCCCAAAGACCTCAGAGAACTGTAAAAATTATAATAAAGCCTTTTCCTGTCGAGTTCCGCAATTATGCACGTAATTATGTATTGTAACGGGTCACCCCTAATTACATTAAATTTATTTGGATTCGGGACTCGACTAGAGAGCAAATTAATTGAGTCCTTTTTTATCGCATACAAGAAATCATTTTTTTATAATAATTTCTATTCCTCGATTCGTGTACATCCATATCTGTCTGTGTATTTGTGTGGGTGTCTTTACAATGATTCCGTTTTGTGCGCATTTTGAAGATTGTATGAGTGTTTGTGTATGTGTGTGGTGTCGCTCTTGCCGAAGGTACCCTGATGCGTGTTTATGTGTATTGTGTACGGTTTTCGTGTGTGGTGTCGCGAAGTTCGGTTCGACGCCTATCGGTATACGATTGGCTTGATTGTGTTTGTTTGCATATGTGTCGCTCGCAGCCTATACATTTTTCTGGTATTTATGTGTGTCTAAATGTTTTGTTTGTACGGCCGTCGCTCGTGGACCTGTCAGATTTTGACGGTACAGCAATCCTTGGTCACTGCCCCTTTTGTTGTTCTTTTTTCTCTCTTACTCTCATTGCGTACTGTATCTTTTCTTATGGCTGACTGTTAGACTTTAAATTAACGCGGGATGCTTAGTCATCTGGCAATTTCTTATGTATTTGAATCTCTTTTCCTTCTTTAGCAATTTTTGTTCAACCTTCAAGAGATACCCAAGTTATCCTTTCTTTGCAGTTCCTTACGCTCTCCGTAATTGGACCTAGCTATCTGTTCCTTTTCAGTAGTCGCTCGTATTCAGCACGTTCCCCATTCGGACTCTACCCCCACTATCTCTATTCTTTCTCCTTTTTCAAATTCTATTGCTTTGCGTCCTTTCACTACTTGCGCCAAATTCCACGTTCCTTAATCTAGAATCCCAAGCTTATCTTTTCCGGAACTCGCGTAAAGAACCCCATAAAAAAAAGCTTCCGTATTTCTTTTTCTTGTCCATTTATTATTTTGGCTCCTTTCTAATCTGTCACTTTCCCCGCTTTGTCAGCGCGTACTTATGTCTGGTACTCAGGCCTTTACAACAGAAAAGAGTTCCTAACTTTCGCTGACTTGTTTTGTTCCTACCCGGCGTTTTCCTTACTTCGATACTTTCCTTGCTTCTTTAGCTTGTACTCATATCTCGTTTCAGTACTTGCGCCGAGGCTGGCCAGAAACAAGCAGGCCTTTCCTCTCGCGAGGTGGCCCTTATATACTCCTTATTTCCCGCTCTTTTCTTCCCCTTCCCAAGTATCCTTTGTGGCATAAATGTTACTTTAATATTGTCTCCCATTTTTCCTTTTTCAAATTGTATCCTTTACTTTGAGTGTCTCCCGAGGGATGTCACCACTTGTATGATTTTCTGCTCCCTTCCCAAGGAGAGTGACTGAGGGCAATGGCCGCGCTTGTCCATATCGCTGTCTTCGAATAAGTGGTGTATGATTGGCGTATGAGACGGACCTATACGTCTCAGTATCGACATACGTTAGAATATTGCGGAAAGACTTGCATTCTCTCTGGAATAAAAATCCGATAGACCTTAACATTTGAATATTGTCAAAAATATCAGTCCTCTTTATTTCGTTCACGTATAAGATTGAGTATGTGAATAAAATGCGTATAAAGAGCAGACGAGGTCAGAACATCTTAAATAGTATCGTAAGTTATTCCTTTCACGAACCCGAATATTTAACAAATAAGGTAGTCGGCCCAGTGGCCATCAGGGTCCTAGTGATCGTAACGTTTACTCGTTAAATAAGTATTTTAAGATAAAACTCATTCCTTTGTGCAGATCTGTGCTATATTAGCTCCCAGGAGGTATTTACTGTGTTGCATTACATTTTTACACCCATAAGTGTACGTATTCAAGAATAATCAAATTAAATATATTCCGCTACGACGTATAGCTGTCACTTCGGCCGAATCCTTCATTAGGAGGTGTTTGAGAAGGGCCCGGAAGATCTAGTGAAGGTGGAAAAAGAAAAGGCGCCAAGTTCTCAGTGTACGGAGAAATAATATAAAAGTATATTAACAATATATAATACAAAAATACAGTATATGTGTGGAGAATTAGCCCGGTAAATGTGAGGAAAGCCCGGTTTTAATGACGTGGATGAGAACTTTCCCGAACGAGGGCGGACAATGGCCGCCGCCGTGTGACGCGTCCCGACCCGCGGGAGAAGGATCGGATCGACCGAGACCTCGACGATCCGCCCGT
Organism: Ophion obscuratus; assembly: GCA_964007375.1. Taxonomy (NCBI): domain Eukaryota; kingdom Metazoa; phylum Arthropoda; class Insecta; order Hymenoptera; family Ichneumonidae; genus Ophion; species Ophion obscuratus. Next base: position 13,963,733 of record OZ023317.1, read on the forward strand.
AACGCGGTAATATCGCCCGAATTACGTGTTTTTCAATGAGTCCCGAACACTGTCGTTCCGAGGAACTATGACCCCGAAAATGTGGTGAGGAATTTCCCATATACCAATTAACCCGTGAGACGACGCGTGTGGTCCGTGTAATCGATGAGGAAAGAATGAGAGTGAGAGAGGGAAAAGCCGCGCGATCACGCGATCGATGAGAGGAAATGCCCCGAAAAGTGGCGCCATCGACAACAGCCACGAGAGGATCCCGACGTGACTCGCTCGTCTAATTCCCGCGGAAAATTATGAACAATTCGGGAATTACGAGCGGATCATAATTCCTGAACAGGACGTTAACGTGAACCATGTCACATCTCGGGTGATTTGAGAATGCCTGTAGACTTGCGTGACGGAAGTTTTCCTTCAAGTCATTAGCAAGGATCTTAGTTTTGCGTTTGGCATGAAAAATTATAGTTTTATGTTAATTTCAACGAGTTTTCATATATGACGACTCCCGGTTCAGCGACATAAACACTCTGCCGATTAATCACCACGGCTGTCGACAACTGGGACAATGTTAGCAAAAAAAGAATCTTACGAATCGAATATTAGTTTATAGAAAATCAGAAAAGAAATATTGGGTCCGCAATTAGCATTGTCTGAAGGATCTACGGACCAGTAATCGTCATACACATATTAGCGATAGTAAAAAGATATACATATAAATAAATGTTGCGATTACTGGGCCGTGACCATGTCGATAACTGGGTACGCCTTGAATACAGGTGAACACCACTCGATCGAAAAAATATTAAAAATTATTTTCTGAAAAAATAGTTTTTTTATAATGACTACAAAAAAATGAAAATTATAATTCTGACGTAATAGACAATAATTAGTTTTGTTTTTGAAATTAATAAAGTTGTATGGAAGAGAAATTTATGTTTCAAACTCTTTATCAAATGTTTTAATAAAAATCATAAAGTTTATGACCGAGTGGGTAATAATAAATAAGTATAAAAAAGATTTATTTTTGTACATTTGGCCCCATTTGTAAACAAGTCTTGCGAAAATGCGTTGTTTAATGTAAGTGGACTTTTTTCTGCACTGACGAGAAGACAATATATTTCTATGTACCAGGATTTGTTAACTATTAACGAATGATAAAATGCGAAATGGCCTTCATTCTTTCCCAAAAACCGCAATTGTTGATTGATTGTAAAACTCGTGTGTACATCGCTATAAAATGTATCTAAGAAGTTATAGTTGAAATTTGAAGTCAATCGGTCAAAAAATGTAAGACCTACGAGTTCGCCCGATTTGGAAAACATTTCTTCATGAAAAACGCGTTTAAAGTTTAAAAAACATTTTTCTACATGTTAATAAAAAATGAAAATTCCACCTACATAACTTTTGCATACCATTTTTGGCATGTTTATACATTATTCAAGTAAAAAAAACTATTTTTTTTCAAAGGGATATAAGGCTTCAAAGCAGTTGGCACGCATGTGACGTTCCCACAGCGATTACCACACCAAATATCATAGCCGCATGACGATGACTCATACAATAGCATCTTATAACCTTCACGAAATATTTCCTCGAAAACTGTACCAGACACGGGACTTTCACAACGACCTTCTTCTTCGTAATAAAAAACTGATTAAGCACGACTTAAAATAACTTTACTCACTTTCCTAGTTAACCTATATAAATTTGCAAAGTCAAGCGATCTGCTTAAGGTGACGATTACTGGGCAATCTCCTTCAACCGATTTTCGTCTATAATCAAGTAAAAACACATTACAGTATACTGGTAAATGTTCAAGTCAAGTTACCGAACTATTAACGAAAAAAGAATTACTTTCAAAATCGTTTCAGGAATACGGCGCTGTACGGAGATGACGCGCTGACTACATTTCTATCTAACTTATTCATACATCAAATAACTCTAAATGCCTGATATAAAATACTCACGCGTGTAGAAATATCTAATGATAAAACTTTGAAAAATGTGACTAACAAAAGAATTTACGTAGCCGCGACTTTTGCAAGAAAATGTAAACGAGTCTAAATCACAAAATTTACGCGAATTTTTTAAATCCATTTTATCGTTGCATCTTATAATTGATTGTGATTGCTTTATATTAAGCACCACTGTAATTTACCATTGATTCAGAAAGGCCCTTATTATGCCGCTACAAAATACGACCCTCCACGGAAGGAATACCTTAATGTCACGTCCATCCAAATAGTGTTGGGAAATTGTGACCCATTTTTGTTACGAGGTCTCCAACTTTACTGCTTTCCTTGCGAAAAATTTTCTCAATGTTTTTTTTCCCATAAATCGAAGTATCGTTCAACAGTAACTCGATAAAGAGCGCACAAATTCCATAAAATCGCGATCTCATGAATGTCGAAAGGCTACGAGCTGATTCATCAGATCAGCAGGTAGGAGACACCTGCGTTTTGCCATGACATTACTCCAATAAATCAGACATTATTACGATAGTTTCGCCAGCGAACTTATGGATGGCCATAGGTGAGCTATATTATATATTCTCGTTTCTGGTTGGCGCCCCAAGTGATATTGGATTCCATGAGCATATTCCGCCATTGTGGGTGAGCGTTTCCCATCTTTCTGTGAGTACATATAGGGTGTCTCAAAAGATCTGACGTTTTAGTTTATCAATAAAACGTGTTATTTATTTGAAAAGTACGAATATTTAAATTTTAATATGAGGTGCAAACATAGAGGTTATGTGTGGAACACAATATCCGATAAGTGGCCGCCTCGTCCCAAACGATTCAATCTTTTGATGAAACTTTCAATAACATTTTGATATAATTGCGGCCTAATTTCATTAATGGTGCGTCCAATTGCCTCCTTGAGCTCCAGAATGGTCTGTGGATTATTGGCATACACTTTTTCTTTCAGAAAATTCCAAAGAGAGAAGCCAATGGCGTCAAATCGCACGATCTTGGTTGCCAATTCGCATGAAACTTCGTCTGCATGAAACTTCGTCTGCAATTACTGCATTGTTTCACCCGCAGTGTGGCAGGTTGCGCCATCTTGTTGAAAGAATGTATCTTCCAAGTTCATGCCGTTTATGCCATTTATCGGATATTGTATTCCACACATAACCTCGATGTACCTTATATTAAATAAAAAATATCCGTACTTTTAAAATAAATAATACGTTTTATTAATCAATTAAAATGTCTGGCCATTTTGAGACACCCTTTATATACACGCTTTCGTAACATCGGCGGAAGAATTTTCTTGAAGAAGGATCAGCTGGACTGAAGAATATCTTTCCTTTGCAACTTTCAAGTCTTGCGTCAGCGAGTTGAAATCGCGAAGCGGAGAGGCCTTGTACAATAGATCGGAGAAAACCAAATCTTCATTTGCACGAAAAACGTCGCAGCTTGTTTAATATATTATGCATATATCAATAACTACGCGGCTGATAATCTTAATGCGAATTATAGTTTATCCTTTGCCAATATGAATTGTGTTTTATTTTTGAATATTCGAATGCTTTGTCAAAATACATTATTGATAAAGTTTGAACTTACTGGGATATACGATATGATAAAGGTTTGAGAAAATGGTCCAATGGATAATTGCGGAAAGATATATTATACTTCAATAAAATTTGAAGAGCTCTAAGCTGGAAACTATGTAGAGGCTGTCGATACGTATACTTGAATTCCATAAGAATGTCGGATTCCATAAAAGCGACCCTATATTGATTCCCTACAGTTCTAGGCTAACTTCCATCCAAAAATGGAATACTTTAACATTAGTAAGAGTAGAGAATTGGGACCTGGGCCTGCCTAAATAATTACTTATGAAAATAAGTAATTATTTAGGCAGGCCCAGGTCCCAGGGCGAACTCAACTTAATTCATCCATTGGTCGGGTCTAAAGATATTCCTTTCGGAATATCTTTAGACCCGACCAATAGATGAATTAAGTTGAGTTCGCCCGATCGCGCTTTAAATTAATTGACTGTTAACACTTTTAACCTGCTTTAGCCTCAGTTGATGAAACTCCGCTTAATAGCATCGTAACGACGAAGACAGCAGAGAAAGAGAAAGCTCATTGGCATTTTCGGTATTCGCTCCATCCTTAATCGGCGGCATTATCCAAAAGCCACGATAGTGCCGTTTGCCAACGGCAGTTTTCGACACTGATAGACAAGAAATAACGGCAAATGAAACCCCAAGCTCTTCATCTACGTAACCTAGATTGCATTTATTTCATTAACAGCCCCAAAGAGTCCTATATGCGCGTGTATTACGGACCTCTCATTCTATTTCCCACATACACACTCTGTTCATCTGGTTCCTTGCATTTTACACAGACTTAGCTAGCTCTCTGGATGCGTATAATCCCAAATTTGCTGGTACATATGCCCCAGGCCGTTTGCTATATATTTTGGAGAAGCTGTTGGAGGGAAATTGCCAGAATCTAGGAGCCATGAGCAGCTACGGGTCTCGTGAATAACGAGGGAACCTCTAGAAGCTGGCGATGAAGATCAAGGGGAGAAAGAGAACTTTGGAAGGAAAATCTCTCTCTCTCTCTCTCTCTCTCTCTCTCTCTCTCTCTCTCTCTCTCTCTCTCTCTCTTGCTTCCTCTTTCCCTCTCTCGCAGACACGTGGACATGAGGAAGAGAAAGAGAGAGAGCGAGTGAGTTCGTTAGTGGTGAATAGTCTGGCATAACTCAAGTCTCAAGAGTTGGCCGTTTGTGAATAATCCTTCGCGTCTCGAATGTGCCTGGAGTCTAAGGATCCACGAGTAGATAGGGCAGAAGTGGTTGAAGACATGTCTCAGAGAGTTTTCTGGGGTATAGAGGATTATGCCTTCTTCTGAATGAAAAAGCACACGGGGGAACGAAACTTCAAATGATCGTCGAGGTTGGAAGTATTCGGTAACGTCTTCCTGTTAGCCTAGTCTTTTCGGATAGTCTTTCTCATTCTTCTTCACTACATCTCTCTTTTCCTTATCTGGCTTGTTGATGAGGTATACCAGAAGCGACAAAATCTGCATGGAGGCGTGAGCATTTCGAGCAACGTGACACTACTTGGTCAGACAATTCAGTTTCGTTTTTTAAGAGACTTCAGGGATTTTCGACGTCTGTTGTGAAGACACATACGCAAGTGCAAACTACTATGTGCCTGTATATCTAGATGTATAAATCCTGGATAGAAGCCGCTGACGAAGCGCATAAGGGACAAGAAGCCTCATATATCCCCTGGGCCTTAAAGGGAATTGTTCGTGTCGCGGTCTATTAGAATCAACTGCAGGGACGTTGATGCAACTAGTAAAGATTGCATGTCATACGGCTATTTGTACGAGCACTTAGTGAGGTCATCGGAAAACACGTGATATACCTAGGCCCATTCATAAAACAGTAATTTCAAACCATCAACCGCTTCATAGGGTCTATGAATATGGATACTCATTTGTTTGGTTTTATTTATCACTTGCGCCTCGTGCTAATTTAACAATACTGCAAAAAAAATACCTGAAAACTAGACCTAAAATCATCAACACGTAGATCCAGATATTATTAGGGATGTTTTTTTTCCATCTATATAAATAAAAAGAGAAGTCCTGACTGACTGACTGACTGACTGACTCATCAACGCCCAGCCCAAACCTTTGGACCTAGAAAGCTGAAATTTTGCACAAAGGTTCCCTTTATAATGTAGACAAGGAATAAGGAAGGATTTTTCGAAATTCAACCCCTAAGGGAGTTAAATTGGGGGTGAAAGTTTGTTTGGGTTTGTTCGGGTTTAACCCGTTAGGGGTCGAACAAACCCAAACAAACCCAAACAAACTTGACACAAATAAATTATAAAGTAAATTATAAACTTTGTCACTTTTATTTTTCCTAAACTACCCCCTAAGAGGGGATTTGGGGGTATCAAAGTTTGTATGGAAGAATTTAACGCGCGGTTCGATTAACTCGAAACTCAGTATTTATGCTTGAGAACAAAAATAAAGAATAACGTGTATCAGGGTTTTTCGAAAATCGACCCCTAACGGGTTAAAAAGGGATAGTCATTTTTACAGGGGAGGATTTTATCGCGGGGCTTATCTTCTTTGAAACATCTTCTTTGATCTTATTTGAAACTTGACACAAATACTTGCCTATGTAATAAAGTTTGTCATTAAGGGGGGGGGGTGGTTAACGGGGATTATTTACCTAACTATGTTTTTCTAATTCTCACAGGATAGATAGTCCAGTCAAATTACGGCTCAGAATGGAAAAAAAAACATAAAATTATGTAGTTTGGGGATTATGAAGGATCGATAGAGGGGTGTATTCTGAGCATACATTCCAATTTGAGGGGTTCTCCGGAGGTCAGCTCAAGGTCATTTCGATGAAAACGCGTTTGATTCGATATCTCGAGAACGGCTAGTGTTAGGCCAAAAATTGTTGAGACCTTTTCTCTTCTGAATTAAATTTACTAACTTTTTTATCTGAAACTTTTTTTTGTATCATCAATACTTTTCAATTTATTACTTCCGAAAGGCAAACATTTTACTTTTTTTTCTCCCTATTTATCATTTTTCGCCATTTTCTCCCCAACCGATCAATTTTATGAAATTTTACCGCTTATCAAAGTTGTAGATCCTTTAATTATGAACAACTTTTTCCTATAACTTTTTTTTCTAATACCAATATCTTCGGAGTTATATATTACTTTACCGAGCGATATCCGAGCGTTGAGGATATCATTTTCACCGACAATATGATCGTCACCACAACTCAAGATAAGTTTTTAGGCAACGAGAACAATAAGGCCAGATTCATCTCACTACTGAAAACTGTTCTCATCAAATCAGACATAGAGGTGGAGCAAGCCTTAGAGGATGCGGATGGTCTAATTATCAGTACGGCTAAGAGAATTTCGGAGGAGTACAGTGCTGCGGTTGTTGTTGGTGAGGACGTGGATTTACTAGTTTTGCTGACTGCGACAGCCGGCGCGTGCAACAACATGTACTTGAGAAAACCTGGCCGAGGCAAATCGACGGACGCTACATATAGCCCATACTGCCTCAAACCGATATATGGGCCGAATGCCGAAAAAAACATGTTATTTTTGCACGCGATTAGTGGTTGCGACACAACTTCGGCACCATTCAACTTAGGCAAGATCAAACCAATGACCGCATTGAAAAATACTCCGGATTTGGTTTCTCTAACTGAAGTTTTTCTACAAGATAAAGCAGATAAAACAACTCTCGCTTCAAACGGCGAACAATTCATTTTGAATTTGTATCGCAAGGCTTCAGGTGACACGAATTGTACGAATCTCAACGAGCTCCGTTATAAGGGATACAAAAAAATGGCAGGCAGTGGGAGGGTTAAATAAGAATCCCTTCCTCCTACCTCTGATGCCGCATTTTTTCACTCGTTGAGGTGTTACTACCAAGTGCAATACTGGCTCGAAAATTATCTGGAACCCGAGGAGTGGGGCTGGCGTCGCACCCCCCGTGGATCGGAGCCGATACCAATGTCACTGAAACCAGCTCCGGAAGAATCACTCAGATCGATTGCGTGCAAATGCCAAACCAACTGCGGCAAAGCGTGCGAATGTAGAAAGGCCGGCCTGTTTTGCTCAGTAATTTGCACTAGAGAATTATTGCACAAGAGAACTATTGCTCTAATATCGCCAATGTTATCGACGATAATATTTTTGACGCAATGGACGAGGACGACGTATGCCCCGATACCGTCAGGGCCTTTAATATTAACGAATCACTTCCATCGACCTCGGGTGCTTAATTTTACGAATTTTATGATCTATTTTTTTTATCAATAAATGTGTGAAACAGTTTCAATTATTCATTTACTTCTTTTTGTAATCCTTATTCACATTATTATCCCATTGAATGGAATAAAAAATACCCAAATTGAAGAAGTACAATATTTAAATGATATTTGAATGATTACAATATTTAATATTTAAATGAAGTACAATTTTTAAATAATTTAATCGATTCACCTTTCGATACAGGTAAGTTGGCTAATAAATTATCATGGAATACTTTAATATTTCTTTCAAGTACTGAATACCCACTGATATCGATGATATTGCGACATTGGCGCGGATTTCGCTCGGTAAAGTAATATATAACTCCGAAGATATTGGTATTAGAAAAAAAAGTTATAGGAAAAAGTTGTTCATAATTAAAGGATCTACAACTTTGATTAGCGGTAAAATTTCATAAAATTGAACGGTTGGGGAGAAAATGGCGAAAAATGAAAAATAGGGAGAAAAAAAAGTAAAATTTTTGCCTTTCGGAAGTAATAAATTGAAAAGTATTGATGATACAAAAAAAAGTTGCAGATAAAAAAGTTAGTAAATTTAATTTAGAAGAGAAAAGGTCTCTACAATTTTTGGCCTAACACTAACCGTTTTCGAGATATCGAATTAAACGCGTTTTCATCGAAATGACCTTGAGCTGACCTCCGGAGAACCCCTCAAATTGGAAGGTATGCTCAGAATACACCCCCCTATCGATCCTTCATAATCTCCAAACTACATAATTTTATGTTTATTTATTTCGGTAATTTGACTGGACTAAGAGAATAAAGAGGATTTAATATTTTCACTTTAAAGTTGCCTTCATATTTGGCATTTAAGTAGTTAGGTAGTTAGGCATTTAAGTTATTAGGTTATATTATTAGGTTTTAGAGATTTTATCCTCGATCAATCATATATCAATCCGCGCGCCGCTCCTCCGGGCCAACTCATTATAAATGCAACATTTGTCCAGATAACACGTTTAGCGCAAGCGCAGCGATCGTTTACAATACAACTGAACTGTACTTTTTAGTACAAAACTGTCTTTTAAAAACTGTGCTTTTCAGCGCATTCCTTTGTTTTCCAAGTTTTCAAAATTATTTTTTATAATATTTTCTTTACCCTGACTTAGTTAAAAAAAACAACAGTTACGTTTTGCTATCTATTACAATGGCTGTTGAATCATTAAAAATTGATGGGATTTTGGTGCCTCATACCATAGTTCCTATAATTGGGGATGGAGCCTGTCTGTTTTGGGCCCTCTCCTATCTACTGTATGACACACAAGTGATGGCCAGGGAGGTGCGCGAGCAAATCGTTAGCCATGTTGCGGCCAACTGAGAAGAGTTTCCCATTATGTCCCACGATAGTAACGGGGACAATTATTCCTGCGCCGCTGAATACTGCATTGACATGCCACGCTCTTTTACTTATGGTAGTTTATGTGAACTGGAGGCGGCAGGCCAACTCTTTCCGTGGGTCTTTGAAGTTTACCGTAACGGTGAACTGTATACAAGTTTTGGTACTGCAGGTAACTCCGTGGGACGGCTACGCTTTTCTCATGATCTGTCACTTTGAACCTCTAATGTAGTATATAAAGAGGTACTTTAAGTATAAATAAAAAATGGTCCTAACCCCCTGAGAATAACAATGTAAGTAAAAGCTTAATTTGAATTATTAAGGGAACTATTTACCTTAACTTTAACTTTTTTTTTGGTAGGATTTAAATTTCCGTTTTACAGTTGCCTTCAAATTTGGCATTCAAGTAGGTAATTTTCCGTTTCGTTATGTTTTCCGTTACTATTGTAAGATTTCGGATTTGTTAACCTCCAGTAATCATATATCAACCCGCGCGCCGCACCTCGGATACTATAATAAGCAATGTGAGAAGACATTGTTTACCTAGATTAACAAATGGGGTACTTTTAATCACGGTAGTATGTTCCCGTGGGATATTTTCCGACATCCACGCGGGCGAAGCCGCGGGCAAAAGCTAGTTGTAAATGTATTGTATCATGATCGGTACGCGCAAAAACGCCGGGAGATTAAATTGCATACATATCTTTCTTGTTATTAGCCCCAATGCATGACACTTTCCATCTCTGAACCGGAAAAAAGTCAGGCATCCACATACTTATGAGCCCTGTTTTTTGTACCGGTAAAAATATATTATAATAAAACAAACAACGTGAGGATTGATTATGGGGTCGTGCTTTATATTATATTGGAGAAGCATATGCGCGCGAACGGTAAAAAAACCCGGTGAATCAGAGATAAAGAACGAGACGAAAGGATAATATGCTAGCTTTAATGTGTATGTGTATATAAATGGGGTGTGCCCCATTTTAAATAATACACTGCAATCATTTTTGAAACGTGGCAATTAAAGAAAAAATCAAAACAAAATTTCTGGGTGTTGGGGGATATTATATGAGTTACCCGATATTGCTGTACGCCCTGCAACAGGCCTAAGTATCAAAAACTTGGTTTTTCCTAACGCATTATGGAATGCGGATTCTGTCCCTTGATATCAATTGAATGTGAGGTTTACGAATAAATTTGTACTTTGAGAGTGTGTATTTAAAAATGTGTACTTTACAACGCCGTGCAGGGTACTCTATTTTTTCATACAATCAAATAGATCAACGAAATTAGACCGCACTCTAAACTGTTTGCTATAAAAGTGTTCTACAGTCATCGAATGCAAATCGGCAGCATCTCCTGGGTTTGGCAGCATCCCAACGGGTGCTGCTGATCGAAATTCAACTGTATGATGGTTATGACATGGTCGGTGCAATGGATTTGTCGATAGTCTTTTGGCATTCGGAATATATCGTCACAATTCCGGAAAAATAGCGTTTATCTATCGCTTGAGATTTTGGAACCAGAAGAATTCCAATGCGGTCACTATTTGGATTACGGAATGAAAAACACGACGTGGGCAATTGACTCGCCAAAGAGGGCGCCGCACAGTGGGGCAGAATCCCAAAAAGCTGGCCAAAAGTCAAATTTTTGAGTTGTATATATTCGTCTATATATGTTCAGATCTTGTTTACTGATAATCCTAGGACGAAATTCCGGACCGGGCAGACCTGCTCTAGGGTCGCCTCGACATCAGTCGACATTCAGCCGCCGTTCGGTACGCATTAAACAAGCGTACGCGTCGAAAAATTCTTGCCTGTTTCGAAGTGCTGTGAAACGGACGAAACTGTCTCAATTTTAATTCTGCAAAATGGAAAAACTTTCTGAAGGTATGCAGAAAATATAATTATGCACAGTTATTGCTTATTTTATGTTTGAAATATCTAAATTTTGCAACAAGTAAACATAAAAAATTATATATTTTTTTTCGAAAATCGATTTTCTAAAGTAGTTTTAAAAATGTCTTCGCGAGTCTCGACCTTGTTTCAACAAGAAACTGATAGTGTACAGTACTAAATATAATATACTAAAAAACTGGCTGCTCAGGAGTGCTCAACGAATAGTTAGACTAATTTTTAGGGAGAAATACGTGGCGCGACATTAACGGACGTGTGAATGTAATCCATTGATTATTACGTTACAGCGCGTTGGTATATTTTCTGTCTATTAACATAGATTAATATTTATTTATCAATTCCATTTGTAGTATGTTCATTTATTGATTAATATTCATATATCATTTAAATTTTAATACAGTAATTTATTATTCTAAATGTACGCTTTACGAAAATCTCAACATTTTATAAAATATTCCTGCAAGAACTCTCAGTAGCTAGAACTGTGTTTCCCCCATGTTTGTACGGCGTAACGGTTTTCGGCAGTAAAGGGGAATTAGTGTATACGTACATAGTGTATACGTAGTGTAGACGGCGATTCGGCAAGGACTGACGAGGGGCTCCTAGAGCAGCCATGTATGAAAGAAAGGAGCCCGCCTGCTGTTCAGGGTTTATTATACCTGTTGTATACTGACACAGAGGTGATTCTCGTAAAGACAGATTTCATGTAATTTCGGTTTTTTTTCGTGCAGAATGTATGTAAATATATTTGTTAATCATTTATATCATAAATATTCGTTTTCTTTATAAATATAAAATCATTTTTAGTAGTAATAAATTATTTTTGTACATTTCGAGTCAGAACACCGTATATAGTTTTGTTAAGTATAAAATGATTTCAAAATAATGTCATTCAATTTTGTACATGTTTATATTGGTATTTTACAGAGTCTTCCCAATCTTCAAATATGGAATTATCAAGAAAAGATGTTTTTTTCATGGTGAAAGACAGTTTAAAAAACGAACAGAAATTCGTTATTGGAGTTTTGAAAGATGCAATTTTCAAGAAAACAGAACATGTGATACAAGTAGACGAGGATGAAAAGTCATTAGGACTGTTATTTGCCAATTTTCGATCTAGATGGAAAGCAGCAAATAGAGGCCAAGAAAAGTTTCTAAAAAATAATGAAGAATGGTTGAATGGCACCGTATGTTTTTCAACATTATCCGATACTGAATGCACAACATCAACATCTGAGAAGATTGTGAAGAATGATGAAAAAGGAACATCTGGACGACCTTCGAAATCCTTTGCTTCATCCAGCGATAGATCTAAGAGGCGAAAGACTGAAGAAATACGTTCTACTTTATCTACAGAAGAATTGACGTATGCTGCTCAAATGAGTTTAAGGACTTCTGGTCAAGTGGATGCTGCTCAAGTTCTTAAAGATGTCACATTAACCAGCCCAACAAGAGCCTCAAAATATATAGCTGCTGTTCGGTCAAAAAATGAGACACCTTTAACCCCAGACGAAGCACTTTCTTTGATGATCGAGAAAGGAGAATCAAAGCGCTCTTATCAGCTATCAAGAAATGCAGCTAGAGCACGTAAATGCAAATTATACCCATCATACCATGAAGTAGAAAAAGCAAAAAATCGTTGTTATCCATCAGTTGTGTACATGAATATTACTGAGTCGTGCGCACAAATTAAACTACAGGCTTTACTTGATCATACCACATACAGAATTATACAACTTCAGGCTGATGTCATCGATACTCTAAATTCTGAAATTCTGCAAAAATTAGTACTTCACTGTAAATGGGGATGTGATGGAAGCAGCGGTCAAAGTGTTTATAAGCAAAAATTTAATGAGGCTGGAAAATCTGATGAAAACATTTTTTATACTTCTCTGGTACCTTTGCAATTAATCTACAACAATCACGAGACGGATGAAGGAACTATTGTGTGGAAAAATCCTAGACCTTCATCTCCTCGATTCTGCAGACCAATACGATTGCAGTTTGTACATGAAGATGTACAATCAACATTGAAAGAAGTTACCGACATTGAACAGCAGATTGCGGGTCTTGCACCATACACTACTGAACAAAATGAAAAATCAATTTCAGTAACCTATTGTATGTCGTTTACGATGATAGACGGCAAAGTCTGTAACGCTGTAACCGGTACCACTTCTGCACAACGCTGCTTCCTGTGCTAAGCCACCTCTAAAGATTTTAATAACATCGACAAAATTATAAAAATGGACATTACTACAGATAATTTAAGATTTGGCATATCTACATTACATGCGTGGATTCGTTTTTTCGAGTGCTGTTTGCATTTGTCGTATAAGCTCACAACTCAAAAGTGGCAAGCTCGTGAAGAGGAAGTGAAAAAGATTGTGAAAGTACGCAAGGAAGACATACAGACTCAATTTAAGACAACACTGGGGCTTATCGTTGATCGACCAAAGCCAGGATATGGCAGCTCAAACGATGGAAATACCGCCCGCCGCTTTTTTCGAAAATGCTAATATATCTGCTGAAATAACAGGAGTCGATGAAAATTTCATTCACCGATTTCATGTTATTTTGCAGGCACTTTCGAGCGGGTATGATATAGACGAAGAAAAATTCAAAGACTATTGTGTAAATACTGCCCGTTTATTCGTTGCTTTATATCCATGGTATTACATGCCAACATCTGTGCACAAAGTGTTGATGCACGGAGCAGAAATTGTAAAATATGCCCTTTTACCGATCGGGCAACTTTCTGAAGAGGCCCAAGAGTCACGCAATAAGGACATAAAGAACTACAGGTTACATCATTCAAGAAAATGCTCTCGAGAATCGAATATGAGAGACATTTTCTATAGGCTCTTAGTATCATCAGATCCATTTCTCTCAAGCATCAGGAAATTGCCCCAGAGACCGGCGAAATCTTTACATAAAGAAGCTATAGAAATGTTAAAACAACCTGAAGTCACCAGACAAGAGATAAGGAACGATTCCGATTTGGATACAAGTGGGTCAACATCAGAATCTGAATCGAATGATTCCAACATTGAAGATGACATACAAGATTTTTGTTACTAGAAGTAAATAACAGATATTTGATTTATTGCAAATTTTGTACTCAAGAAATTGTTCAAAAATAAAAACATGGCTCAAGAGATTTTCTACTCATTTAAACCTAAAAATATTATGAAACATTTTCTATTAAAAAATATTTAAAAATTGAAAATTTTTGTGGAATCGTCTATATATCGCGTCTGCTATTTTGAAAATTAACATTCCTATAACAAATTCGTAATCAGCGATCCCAAAAACCCTTAAGAAATATGATTGGGTATTTTTTACTGAATTATTTGACTAATTGGCTTTTTGGGATTCTGCCCCACTGTGCGTCGGAATCCCAGTAACCATCATAAAGTTGATGATTATACAATTTCTCTGGTGGCAATGATACATTATAATCCAAAGATCAGTTTTTGACAGGTTGAGCGCGAGTTGAGGTACCTCGACTGCCACTTTCGCGTATCCTACGAGCTTTACCGTACCGGCACTTCCACGTCGTACTCACCCATCTTACCAGGCTATCGAGGATCAGGTTACATTCTGTCAGTATCATCAAATCCGACACTCATTTTCCCAATGATGTTCCCTTCAGTGATAACGCCACTTTTTACAGTAACGCATGCGTAAACCGCCACAATTACGACTACTGGATCGTACAATATCCACAATGGCCGCGCCAGCTTACGTACTAGCTTTGCAGAGGTTGAATATGTGGGGCGGAATCGTAACTGCTTATCTGAAGAGGCCTTATTTCTTCATCGAAATTTTCCAAAATGATATGCCACGATTTCTCAGAGATGCTGATCTTTATACCATGTAAAGGTTACAATGGAAGTCATAGTTTCAGCCCGATGGTGTACTTATACATTTTGGATGTTAACCGATGTGTTGGTCTATTGGTTAGCGTGCTTGCCTCTGGAATCAAGATATCGGGAGGTCGCGGGTTCGAATCACCGTCTCGTAGTTGTGGAAAGAAATAAAAACACAGGCGTGATGTAGCTCCAGTTCTACACAGATATCGCGCACACGGACCGGTACGTGTGTGTGTGGGTTGTGTATGGCTGTAGCCTGTGAGCTATTTCTCGACGAAACGCGACTAGCTCCGAGGCTGGGAAGCCAACTCGTGACCGGCTGTATTGGTATAGGTATTCCGCAGTTTCCTTATACCCATGACAGAAAATGTCATGGTGAATGCGATACAGAGGGGGGAAGTCGGCTGCGGCCGCAAGGTGGGGATCGATTAGGGATGTGGATAGGAGAAAATTGGTGGAAAATGTAAAAAGGGGAAATCCCTGTACATGGAAGCTACAAATAGCGAAGCGTTCGCCGTAGCAGATATAATAAAAAAATAAATAAAATAATACATTTTGCATGTTGTATCAGAACTCACGTGGATAAAATCTTCCAGCACCTGTGGTTTTGTCCCGAGGATATATTCTCCTAGTCTCTTAGGTTACCGGGTTTGATCTCCCCAGAATTGTTTATATGGGCGTTTCACAAACATGTCATCTACCGTGAACGACCAACACGATGGGCCCCATCGTAGCTGCCCGCAGCAGAGTTGCTGTCCTTAATCCGCCGTGTACAAAGGCTTAATCCGCGAGACGACTTCGACTTTGTATCGAGCAGGATCGCAATAACGTTGAAAGGTCGATATAAAGTACGCCAGATTAGAGAGAAGTTTGAAGCAGAAAATACTGCGTAAAAGATTAACTGTGGGGTCCGCATTTCCATTCGCTTGTGAACGCGGACACGCATATATTAATGACAGTCGTTAAATACTGCGTGAGAGAAGAATTCCAAAACCTCAATCCCTGCATAAGCGTAAAACAATCCTATATATATATACATACGTGAGCATACGCACATGTAGACGCACTCACCCGTGCAGAAATGTCATGGGGCATTCTCTGCTTTGTGTCGGGCCCTGGCCGGGCTTGCCTCGTCTAACCGGACCGGACTTTCTCATGACACAGCCCGGGAAGACCACAAAATCGTTTTCACGGCTTACGCACTATGGTTGGAAATTACAATGTTCTGGCCAAGATACATTGCGAGTAAGTACACTTTTATTCAATATATACCCGGCCAGAACATGGACATTTCCTGAAAAGTGGAGCCTGTGTCACGTCCTGAGGGGACGTGGGCATATGTATTATCGCGGTTCCCTCTTTTTAGCCTACGCCTAGCGCAATAGCTCGGGATGAGGGTGAAAAAGGGAAAGGTGCATGCGAAGATGGGAGTGACGCAGTGACTCGATTAAGAAATGAATTGATCTATACAAATAATTAACAATTTGGGATTTATTGAAATTAACCAATTTAGTTAATTCCGTCAACATGAAAATACATAGAGGTTCGCTTACATTTATGATGTGCCGTGGATACGATAATCGGTTTACAGCGGCTGGGTTCGGGCCTCCGCAGACAGGTCGGAACCCTCGGTTGCGCACGCTCCATGACAATGTTGAAATTACACGTTGATACAATTTTTTACACATGCGAGTTTCACACGTACACATTCAACGTACACAGTTAAATGATTTCTTACAGTTCGCGGTTTTATGAGGAACAATTTCGAAGTTCAAGTTTCGCGTTTTTATGAGGAACAATTTCGAAGTTCAAGTTTCGCGTTTGCTGTCAGGAGACAGATGTTCTACTTATTCCGATGAAAGTTGTTGGGAGACTAGGTCTGAACGAGTGGTGATGGAACACTCTGTTGGGAGACTAGATCTGAACGAGTGGTGATGGAACACTGACTCCAAGATTTTTCTATTCTAGCTTGTAGGATATTTTGGATGCTGGGATGGTGGGAGAAGAAGGTTCTCGAAAAGTGCATTTTCGTGATGCGTTAATTTTTTGATTGGTGGAAAGGATGTAGGAAATTTACGAGTGTATATGATTGGTCGAGTTGGAAGGGGAAATATTTTTGGGGACTATGATTGGGTGTAGAATACGATGTGTGTGATCTCCATCTCGAGACTAGTTCTCGGAAACTAGTCCGCGTCTCGTTATCTGGAGCGTTGGAAAAATATAGGGAGGAAAAAGGGCCTTGGTCGCGTCGCCGCGCTTGCCTCAAGATAGGCATTGTTGACCCAGGTGTGAGGCGCGTGGGAAATACCAGCGTAGTTTTATTGCCGGATTTTCTTTTGGAGAATGTATATTTTTGTAGAGTAAGGATTTGGATATTTTCTTGTGTCTTCGTGTGTTGTACGTTCTTATGGCTAAGGATTTTATCGTCAACTGCGTTTGACGGTTGCGTTTGACGGTTGCGGAAATTATGCGACGCTCGCTTCTTATCGATATATTTCATTTCGGCTGTGGTACGCCTAATTCTAAAGAAAATATAAAAACCCGTCGAAAAATGAGAATGCCGTTATCGTGTGAATTCCTTTTCGTAGTTTTCCACGATTTCCATGTGGAATCGCGTAAGCCCGCGTTTTCTCCGGAGTGAAATAAAATAGGAGAGGAAAAAGAAATAAATAGCGCTTTTTCTCGCGACGTTACATCTCCCCCCTTTAGGATTGAGCGCCTCGCTCGATCGTACTCCTTGGGAGTGGTGATCAAAAGTATAATAGCACGATCGTATGAATTGGCATTGTCATTGATCGACTTACAATGTGACTTAAATACATTAGAAGATTGGTATCTAATATGACGGTGTGACTTATAGTTACCTTGCGCTTATGAGGTACGCATGAATTTCATTATCATTTTATGAGAAAGCGTGTGTGTTTTTTTTTAAAGATTTCCGTACGAGATTATTATTTCTTTTTTTTAATTATGTATAATTTTTTTTTTTTACTTCATGTAAGATGTATATTTACGCGGTTTCTTCTTTCTTTTTCTTTACGGATAGATACTTATTTATTCATTTTAACTTATCTTACTTGACAAGGTTAAAAGAACAATAATGACAATAAAAGTAATTTTAAAAAAATTATTAATCATGATGATCTTTTTGTACCTGAATATGTCTTCTCGCGTGAACTCAACGGAAGGAGCGCGATTTGGAGGATTCGTCGTATTTTGGACTACTGGAGATGTTAAGGTGGACATCATGTGTTGCAGCGTTGGCCTTGGTATGACCTCTTGGTTCGGCTGAAGGGGCCGTCATGAGTTTATAAAGTTCTTGACCAATCTCTGCATCTGTTGAGGTTTTCTTCTTGCACCAGCATCGACGAGGTAGATCGGTCAGCCATACACAGTGTGTTGGCTATATGCATGGATCACCGTATCTACGAGGAGCTCGATTGGTCGCATGATGGGTAACATTCGGGTGAGACCAGCGCTTGTTGTACCGAATTGAACGAATTTTTCCCAGGTGCAATGCCAGATGGAGTCCGCTTGGTGTTATATATCGTTATTATCCAGGACATATAACAACTTCTCCTCTTGATTGACAGTGTTTTGACCACTGATGCCCCGTGCCATATTGTTTAGGGCAGCGGGTTGCTCCACAGGAAACATGATATGTTTTCGTACGTTGTCGATGTTCTGCGGAATAGATCCGACAGGGTGATTCTGGATTAGTGTATCGCCAAGTAGACTTTGTCGTCGGCTTCATGCTTGCAGGTAGTATGGCTTTGACAGGAGCAGCCATGAACTTGTACCAGATATCTCCGTAAAGGTAATATGGAGGAAGTAAGGAATTACAGGTTGTCTGAGTTCTTCTTTTGGTAATATAAGAGTTCGAGGAGTAAGGAGATATTTTTCGTTCCCACGAGTGACAGGTTGATCGTAATATTCTTTTAACCTGATCAGATTTACTTCTATTATTATCTAATGAATAACGTGTACTATTTCGCCAGCAAGTAGCACTATTTAAATCGACTTCTTCATTGAATTGTATGCAATTCGTCCGAGGCTTGTACCACTAATAACAGCTATTTTTGAATATTTGGCGCTCTTTACTACAATGTTGCGTATGCATATAGTAATGTAATGATTTTCTAATATAATATAATAACTACGTATATAAAATTGAATTTTCATAAGCGATTATATCTAAGTTCGCAACAGGAAGTCTCTCTCAAATTGTGAAACAGTCATTTGAGCGTGGTTTGAATATAAGTAGTTTCCGGTGTTCTGTACTGAGGATACTGTAACTAAAAATGTAATCTGATTTTCTCTGGTTGCAAGTACAAAGGTGATATTGTTGATACTGAATAGATGATAACGGCCACCTGAAAAACGGGGTAATTATTATTATTATTTGTTTAATTAAGGTTAAAATCGGAATCGTCGATTCGGGTCGACTTGGTTTTTCTTTTCGGCTTTGTTTCGACGTTAATGTGCGAATACCGTAATCTATTCTCGCGAACAATGCGTGTTTTGTTGTAATATTGGATTTTCACATTACCCTTATCCAATTTCTCTAGGATCTTGTGTGGACCGGAATAATGGTCTCCCAGATTACCTGGTTTGGGACCTTTTTGGAGGTATACAAAGTCTCCTACTTTAAAACTTTTAGGATTGGCATTTTTATCATAGTATTTTTTTGAGCGATGTTTTGAAGAAACTTGATTTTCATGGGCGAGATTCCTGATTCCATTTATCCTTGTAATTAATTCGATTAAATACCCGCGATAAGTGGGCAACTGATCGGATTCTCTAAGTGGTTCTCTTGGTGGAACTCTCGCTAATTTGCCAAAAACTACTTCATATCGAGTATACTTTGTACTTTCATGAACGCTGGTATTATATGAAAGGGTCGCTAATTCTAGCCATTGATCCCACTCGTTATCTTTATCTGTGTATTGCTTCAAAAATTCAGCTAGTACGTGATGAGATCTCTCAAGGGATCCGTTAGACTGGGGATGAAATGCTGTTGTTCGACATCGCTTGATTCGAAATCGTTTAGCGATTCATTTCATGAGGCCACTTAAAAAATTACTGTCTTGATTTGTAAGGAGTGCTTTGGGTGCTCCAAAGACACATATAAATCTTTTAATGAATGCATCGGCGACCGTTGTTGCCTGTGCATTTGGCAATGCGATCGCGACACAAAATTTTGAAAGGCTGTCTTGGATAATCAGAATGTATTCGTTCTGATTGGACGTACGTCGCATTGGACCTACTATGTCCATTGATATTTTTTCGAAAACCGTGCCTGGCGTATCCGTTATAATCATTGGCTGTTTTGTCTTTACTCTAACCAGTTTCTTTAATTGACAATCTAGGCATTGCTGAATTTTTCTCTGAATATCCGATTTCAAATCTTTCCAAAAATACTCGCTTTTAATTCTGTTATATGTCTTGGAGACGCCCTTGTGTCCTCCTATTGGGGACTTGTGCATCGCATAAAAAATTGAATCTCGTTCTTCGATTGGTACGAAGCGTGAGGTTCCTAAGCAGATTATCACTTTGGTTTGACTGGATTTGAACGTTTCTTTAATTATGTTGAGGATGTCGGCCCATATTAGATGCTCGACGTGGTTGCTGTGGCAAATACTTAGCGATTGGAGCTTGAGATTTTCGCAAAGATCTTTTAATTCCGTTACGCTTTCTTTAACATTTTCTAATACAAAAGGATAATGATCTAGAATATTCACCTTTGATGACTAGGGCAATGCGATATTTTTTTCCAACCTTTTTACTGTAGGCATGACCTTCTGTTAAATCCTTCCAGAGGGGAAGTTTGTTTGCTTCGAGTAATTTTTGCGATCCAGAGTCGCAAGGTTTTCCAGTTGAATCGACAAAATATACTAGGTTATCGTTGCGAAAATGGAACAATTCTTTGCTTGTTATGCAATTCGAGATTTTAAATTCCGAGGTTTTGTCTTCCTGGATCGGAAGTCCTTCATCCTCAGAGGATAATGAGTCAACTGCGTTGGTGGAGTCGGAATCTAAGTCAGTGGAACTTTTGGGACTAGAAATTTGAGGTGCTTTGCGCAGGTTAGGCCTCTCAGCTGATTCGGGGTCAGTGCCCTTTCGGGGTCGCCTAACACGCGCGGGCCTCGTTATCTCGGCTTCTGTTTCCTCGCTGCTACTCTCCTCGTAGTTTATGGCCCTACGGTTTCGGAGCGCAAGGCGCCGGGACTTGGAGCGCGCATCTGTCTCCTTGGAGGCAGGTACGTCAACCATTTCCGATACATCGTCACCGAGTTTTCCTTCAACCTGTTGTTTTGTTTTCTTAGCTACCTGAGATACGTAGTTCTTCGCTTGCGAGCGAGTGACAACATTTATTTCTTCTATTTTGGGGGTTTCGTGAATTTCTGCTTGAGTTGTAAAACGTTTAGGGTCTTCGTTTTCGCTAACACTGTTTTCTGCTAATTCGCGGAGTATGTCCTGTGCTATCTCATCTAGATTCTCGTCGTTTTTTTGTTCGCAATGAGGTATGGCTTTGACATCCTCGAATTTTTCAATTGGGTTACGCGATAATGCGTCGGCGTTTGAATTTAATGTTCCTGGCTTGTAAACGACGTCGTAATCGTACTCTGAAAGTTTGAGTCGCCATTTTAGGACGCGTGTATTCGCGTCTTTGGCAGTTTTAAACCAGACCAAGGGCTTGTGATCTGTAACGAGAGTGAACCTTCTGCCATGAATATAAGATCGGAAGGCTTTTTTCAAAAATTGTTTTTACATTGAAATTTTGGTTTTGATTTCCATTTTGATTTGGACTTTGTTTTTGATGTTGATTTTTATTTTGATTTTGTTTTTGTTTTTGATTTTGAATATTTTCTCGATTTTTATTGTTTTTATTTTCCTTTTTGTTTTTGATGTTTCCTCGCTACTAGAATTTTTATTTATTTTTCCCTGATCATTGCCCTCATCGGAGCTGCACCGGGGTTTTGATTCAACTTTTTCTGCCGAATTTCTTGGATTGGCCACTTTTGGGCCCTGGAATAGCGTAGTTGTCTTGCAATCTACGACTGAAATAGAAAGATCACGAGGAATTTGCATGGAATTTGAAATTGACATGCAATATGATTTTGGATTAGAATGATCGCGAGAAATTGGGTTTAGCGTCGCGAGAAATTGGGATTAGCATCACGAGAAATCGGATTAGCATCACGAGAAATTGGATTAGCATCGTGAGAAATTGGATTAGCATCGCGAGAAATTGGATTAGCATCGCGAGAAATCGGATTAACATCGCGAGAAATTGGATTCGCATCGCGAGAAATTGGATTAGCATCGCGAGAAATTGGATTAGCATCGTGTTTAGATTTGGGTTAATCTCGGAATTCTGGTTGGAAGTGAACGAGTGGGAAATGGGTGAGTTATTTGTGAGAATGGAGGAACGCGCCAGAAAATGAAGAGTCGAAAATGCACTCGCGTTAAATAAAGAATATAGGTTTATTTTACACACTATTTTACTTATTTTGACTATTATACTAATAAATGACTTGAAGAGTCCCGAGGTGACCGTTGCCGCGGGAGCTAACGCGGGCGTAAATCGCGTTAGTCCGTTGGCATTAAGAAGGGGGGAAGAGACCGGAGCTAACCGTTTAGCGAAGAGACTTGTGATTGATATCGAAGTTCTGAACGAAGTGAAGAAAAGAAGGGCCGATGCGATAATATAACGTTGAAATTAGGGGGAGAAAATCCCTGCGCCCGGACACTGTCCGAGTCAAGCGTGCGACCGGCCAAGAGACGTCGACCTCTGGCGGGGTCTCCCGAAATTAGGGAGTCGTAGATGGAGTTTCCGAAACATTCTCCCCGCCTTCGGCGACAGTCGTCGACGAAGAGTCCACTGGAAGGACGGCCAACTTGGCAGTCGGTCGCTTGAAGGTGGACGTGGCCGTGCGAAATGTCACCACCCTGATTAGACCATCCGACCCGGGGTGAAGTTCGACCACTCGTGCTAGTGGCCATCGTGAAGGTGGGAGTCGTTCGTCCGTGATTAGCACGAGTGAGCCGATTTTAATTTCATGTGAAGGGTGTCGCCATTTTGAGATCGACAAGCTTCGCTGAAGGTAATCCGAAGACCATCTCTGCCAGAAGTGCCGTAATTTTGCCTGAAGGAATTGCCACCGTGAAATTCGAGTTTCTGGACTTGAAGTGAGAGACGGTTCGGGCACTGTGGTAAGTGCCTCGCCGATGGTGAAGTGACCCGGTATGAGGGGAGAAATGTCCTCGGGGTCGTCCGATAAGGGACAAAGTGGCCTGGAATTTAAGACAGCCTCCACTTGCGCAAGAAGAGTCGTAAATTCTTCGTACGTAAATGAGGCTTCTCCGATTACCCCACGAAGGTGATATTTCGCGGATTTTACCGCAGCCTCCCATTTTCCACCCATGTGAGGTGCGGCCGGAGGGTTGAAGGACCAGTTCGTCCCAAGGTTGGTCAGCGATATGATCGTAGAATTCATTTCGTCTGATCCAGCCTTGAAGAGAGCACGAAGTGCAGTATCGGCGCCGATGAAGTTGGTCCCGCAGTCACTATAAATAGTGTGACTGATTCCTCGTCGTCCGGAAAACCGCCGATCGGCGGCAACGAAGGCCTCTGAAGTATAATCCGTGATGAGTTCGAGGTGGACCGCGGAAGTAGTGAAGCAAACAAAAACGGCAAGATAAGCCTTGTACGATTTTGTTCCTCGTCCACGCCAGGTCTTGACGGTGAAGTGTCCTGCATAGTCAATGCCGGTGTGGAGGAAGGCCCGTGAAGGTGTGACTCGCGCAGTCGGAAGTTGACCCATAAGTTGTTGAGCTTGAAGTCCTCGAAATCTGGCACACGTGGTGCACCGAAGGATGTACGATCGAATTGGAGCCCGGCCACCCGGAATCCAGTACGATCGACGGAGGAAGCTTAAGGTGGATTGGGTACCACCGTGAAGCGTTCGAAAGTGCGAATCAGCGATGATCAGTGAAGTGAGCGGAGAGGTCCGGGGCAATATTGGCGGATGTTTTGCCTCGGGCTGTAGAAGGGCGTTCGTCAGCCGGCCGCCAACTCGAAGGGTCCCTAGTTGGTCGACAAAGGGGTTGAGGGCGGCAAGGGAGTGAGGGTCGCTCCGCTCGAAATCATCTGAAGTTCAGCCGAGAAGTGAGTGCGTTGAATGAGGCGTATCCAGAAGAACCTTGCCTCTTCCAAATCTCCCGTGTTCAGCGGGTAGGTTATTGAGGCGTGCGGGAGCCGTTTGAAGCGAGCCACCGCCCTCTGACACACTGCCGTAATCCGAAGAAGGCGAGTAAGCGAGGAGTACCGTTGCAGAAGGTCCCAAGTGTTAGGACTATTCTCGGAGGTGGTGGTGAAGGCGAGACCTGATCGTTGTTCGAGGTCGCCATCCGGTGGAAGTTCGGCTGAAGAGACTGGCCATGAAGATGGCGGTCGCGGGAGCCACTCAGGCCCTGGTCACCAAGGATGGTGCTTGGACAGTTGTCGGGGAGTCTGCCCTCGCGACGCACAGTCGGCCGGGTTCTCCTTACCCGCAATGAACCGCCATGTTGTGTGGGAAGAGAAATTTTGGATCGAGGTGACCCGATTTCGGATGAAATCTTTCCATCGGGCCGGATTTGAAGTAATCCGTGTCAACGCAACTGAAGAGTCCGTCCAGAGAGAGACTGGGACTTGCGTTAAGTCTAGGGTTCTCTGAACGTGAGAGGCCAGCCTTGAAAGAAGTAGAGCCGCCGATAACTCGAGCCGTGGAATTGTGAGTCGTTTGAGGAGGGCTACTTTCGTCTTCGAGCAGACGAGGGTGACCGTTGTAGCCCCGTCGACTGAAGTTGTTCGGAGGTGGATCACGGCTGACATGGCGAGTTGGGAGGCGTCCGAGAATCCATGTAGCTCGACAGTCGAAGAAGGCGAAAGGTGAAGCGTAGCCATTTTTCCTGAAGTCGTTGAAGTTTGACCCCGGTATGAAGAGTGTCTTTGATCGACACACCGTTCGCAGATTTGAAGGAACCGTTGAAGACGACACGAAGTTCCGTAGTGGCGCCATGGGCCCGAAGGACACCGTGATGTGGGAGAAAAAACCGTGGTCTCGAAGACGCTGCCGTTGGAGCACGAGGCATGTGAAACAGGTTCTCGTATTCTTGGAGGAAGGCGTTGTAGAGACCGCGATACGACCCATTTGTCGAGAGTCGCCGTAGAAGTTGAAGAAGGCAGCGTTTCGCACCCGAATACGAATCTCCGAGTAGCGAAGCAGGATTCTTGAAGGGGAGCCGTACGATATATCGGCCCGTGTGGTCCCTCGTATGAGTGTCCTTGAAGTGTCGTTCGCAAGTGGATTCGTCCGGGTCGGTTGTAGGGGCCGAGTCCGGAGGAATTTCCTCTTGTTCCCAAAACTTCGCTGGTAAAGAAGTGACCTCGTCTTCGATGGAGGCATGTTGAATGCGAACCGAATTTGAGGTGGAACCGTTGACGGGACCGAGTATAATCTATCCGACAAGCGTGCGCTGAGCGATGGGATTGATGGCCCGAACCTTGACGACGTCTGACTCAACCAGAAGACCGTACGCGTCAGCTCCGTTGATGACGTCGATTGGTCCCGGCTTCAGAGAGTTCGGTTCTGCCAGAGGAAGTCCGTGAAGATGGTCCCATTGCGCCGAAGTAGCGAACGAGGGAAGCGTTGAAGTTAATACGTGTAGAATAAATGCCGTCACAATGAAATTTGAGGTTGGATCGTGTATTGAAGATACTGTGACGGTGATAGCTCCCCGCGTCCGTCCCGCTGGCTGGCCTCCGATTCCGTGGATGTTGATGGACGCGGTCATCCTGTGTGTTCGAAGGAGCTGGACCGTGCGTTCGGAAATGAACGAAAGTTCCGCGCCCGGGTCCATGAGGAGTCTCGCCCGATGCGAGATGCCCGATGAGGAGGTCAGAGTGGCTTGGCTCGTAGCTAGCAGGACTGACGGTCGAATGGCCAGAGCGTTTGAAGAGTCCTTTGTTTATGCGGAGGAGTACCCGAGGTGTTGAAGAAGTCCGAGGCGAGCGAAGAAAGGAGGTGGATCGAGTGGGGTCGCAATTCATCTCGAGAAGCGCGATATGTTCCCTTGGAAGCGGTCCCAGTTGGTATTTTGAGGGGTCGCATTCCTCGTCTTTTCAGCGAGGCTCGAGATGCACTGAAAGGTGCTGACGAGGCCGGCAATGCGACGTTCCATTTTGGCGATATTGCTCGTCATTGTCGAGGTGTCACCGTTCGACACACGAAATCGCTGATTTAGCGTGAAGCGTCCTGAACCGAAAAACCGCGAAAACTCGCGAGAAACGAAAATTGGCGCGAGACTTCGACGTTCGAAGCACACGCGATAAAGGGCGCGAAGCGTCCAAACCGAAAATCACGAAAACTCGTGAAATGAGGCGCGACTTGTTAGAGATCGAAAATGGCGCGAAGCGTCCAGACGAACACACGAAAAACTCGCGGAAGACGAAAAGATGGCGCGAGACGTCGACGACCATAGCACACGCGAGAAATGTCGCGAAGCGTCCAAGCCGAAAATCACGAAAAACTCGAGAAAAGTTCCGAACGAGTTGCACGAAGCGTACAAAATGAAAAATCACGAAAGGCTCGTGGAAGACGAAAAGGATGGCGCGAGACGTCGACGATCGTAGCACACGCGAGAAATGGCGCGAAGCGTCTAAGCCGAAAAGCACGAAAAACACGAGAAAAAGTCCGAACGAGTAGCACGAAGCGTCCAAATCGAAAATCACGAAAACTCGCGAAACGAAAAGATAGCGCGATGCGTCGACGTGCGTAGCACACGCGAGAAATGGCGCGAAGCGTCCAAGCCGAAAAACAAATAACTCGAGAAAAAGTCCGAACGAGTTGCACGAAGCGTCCAAAACGAAAATCACAAAGAAAACTCGCGAAAGACGAAAAGGATGGCGCGAGACGTCGACGATCGTAGCACACGCGAGAAAATGACGCGAAGCGTCCAATGCCGAAAAACCCGAAAACTCGCGAAAGAAAAGATGGCGCGATGCGTCGACGAGCGCAGCACGTGCGAGAAAGGGCGCGAAGCGTCCGAAACGAAAATCACGTTTTTTCGCGTAAGACGAAAAGATGACGCGAGACGTCGACGATCGTAGCACACGCGAGAAATGACGCGAACCGAAAGCCGAAAAACGAACAACTCAAGAAAATGTCCGAACGAGTTGCACGAAGCTTGCAAATTGAAAACACGAGAAAACTCGCGACAGACGGAAGGATGGCGCGATGCGTCGACGATCTTAGCACACGCGATTGATATAACGCGAAGCGTCCAAAAACGAAAAAAGAAACTCCCGAATGCCGAACTGTGGTGTCGCCGATCGACACGCACGAAGTTTTACTGCGCGTGGCGCGAAGCGCCCGAGAAACGACACGAAACTTGTGAAGACAGTCTCTTGCACGAGGGCGTACGATTTTCGCGAGAACGTGGTCGGAAGAGGAGACGAGATCGGTCGGTCGACCGGCACGTTGAGCGTCCGGTAGACCAGCCACAGGCCGAGGTGCGCATGCGCGCGTGTATAGAGTTCGATGCCTGGCTCGCCCGAGAGCGAGAGAGCGCGATGTATCGGGCGCGGTGCGCGTGCGAGAGAGAGAGAGCGAGGCGTCTTCTCGGCTCGCCCGAAAGTGAGAGAGCGCGATGTATCGGGCGCGGTGCGCGTGCGAGAGAGAGAGAGAGAGAGAGAGAGAGAGAGAGAGAGAGAGAGAGAGAGAGAGAGAGAGAGAGAGAGAGAGAGAGAGAGAGAGAGAGAGAGAGAGAGAGAGAGCGATGCTTCGCTTGAGCTCGTCTTGCGAGAAGGACGATTAGACTTCGCGGCCGACGTGTGGTCACGTGACCGCGATGAAAATTACCCGTTTTTCTCGCACACCGGATAGAAAGATTGAGAATTTCCTTTGCCTTTCTCCGCGAATAACTCACTTTTTTACCACTTCGTTCACTTGAATCCGGCTCGAAGGACCATGTTTAGATTTGGGTTAATCTCGGAATTCTGGTTGGAAGTGAACGAGTGGGAAATGGGTGAGTTATTTGTGAGAATGGAGGAACGCGCCGGAAAATGAAGAGTCGAAAATGCACTCGCGTTAAATAAAGAATATAGGTTTATTTTACACACTATTTTACTTATTTTGACTATTATACTAATAAATGACTTGAAGAGTCCCGAGGTGACCGTTGCCGCGGGAGCTAACGCGGGCGTAAATCGCGTTAGTCCGTTGGCATTAAGAAGGGGGGAAGAGACCGAAGCTAACCGTTTAGCGAAGAGACTTGTGATTGATATCGAAGTTCTGAACGAAGTGAAGAAAAGAAGGGCTGATGCGATAATATAACATTTAAATTAGGGGGAGAAAATCCCTGCGCCCGGACACTGTCCGAGTCAAGCGCGCGACCGGCCAAGAGACGTCGACCTCTGGTGGGGTCTCCCGAAATTAGGGAGTCGTAGATGGAGTTTCCGAAACACATCGCGAGAAAATGGAGTTAGCATCGCGAGAAATTGGATTAGCATCGCGAGAAAATGGGATTAGCATCGCAAGAAATTGGATTTAGCATCGCGAGAAATTGGGATTAGCATCGCGAGAAATTGGATTAGCATCGCGAGAAATTGGGATTAGCATCGCGAGAAATTGGATTAGCATCGCGAGAAAATGGGATTAGCATCGCGAGAAATTGGGATTAGCATCGCGAGAAATCGGATTGGCATCGCGAGAAATTGGATTAGCATCGCGAGAAATTGGATAGCATCGCGAGAAATTGAGATTAGAATTGGAGATTGTCATGCAATCTGGGTTTGTTTTGTTTTGCTTTTGTTTTCCACGATGTCGAATTCCTGTAGTTTTATGACCGGCACGATCAGTCGTACGGCGTCATTTGTGGGATTGAAAACCTTCAAATGGGCCTTTCCGTCGATATTTGTTGACAGTCGACGGATTTTTAAAGGGGGAATATACCCTTCCTTTAACGTGCGGTTTTCGACTTTCATGTGGAGAGAGGTTTCGAATGCACGGGGATTTCTACTACCTCGTCGGGTTCGTTTATTCGTTTAAACGGCCATGCCTTGTCTTTACATTCAAGGCATTCCGTCTTGAAATTTATTTTAGATTTTGCCACAAAAAAAACAATTGGGACCTCAATGAACCGGGGTGAGGGATTCGAACCTCGTCAGGTATGATGTAGAATAAAGTTTCGAAATTGTATTGTTTTTTTTCGTAATTTAGGTTTGTGATAGCGCCACTTTCTAAGAACATCGATATTTTTTGTGTGTCGGTGCGCTCCGATACACACCGAGGGTAGGTTACCGGATTCTTCCGCGTTTATAGTGTAGGTAAGATAGGTTGGGACGGAATGATTATCGAGACTGGCCGCGTTGAGATCGTAGGTTCTCGCAGCGCGGCTGCCCGAGGGGTATTCGGACCATTTCGCGAGTTATTATATTCCCGGGTACGGCAGTTTTCGATAGTGTGTCCTATCCTTTTACAATACCGACAAATGGGTCGCTTGGACTTAGGCGTTTTGTTCTTCAACTGACAACATCTATCTGCTGAATGACCAATTTTTTTGCATATTTGACAAACAACTGAGTTTTGTTCATTTAGAACCCTTTGGTACTCGTTGGCATTGCGTTCTTGATTTTTATCATTTTGACAGGTGAGAGTTGCGAATCGACAAGCTTCGGTTGCGTGATTATCTTTTTTGCAAATATTGCATATCCTCACAGGTCTAGTCTGAACGAGTCCTTCTGATTTGGTGGGACGCGATTCTAATTCCCTTCGAGCCTTGAGATCGCGTTCGATTCTAACTGCGTGATCAATAGCGGTGGGCATGTCTACGCACGGTGGGAGTCGGTGTTCGATCTCCTCTTTTAATCCGCGTTTAAAACTTGTAAGAAAATATTCATCCATTTGTCTCTTGAATAATTGGTCCTCTTCCCCATTGTAAGCTAATTTTCTTGCTTCTAATATTTCTCTTGCCTTTTTCCTAATTTTTGTTGCGGATTCCATAACGCTATCGCCGCTTGCTTGACAGATATGGCTGAGTTCTTCCAAAAGCTGAATCTCGGATTTATTTGGCGCGTATATTTTTTTTAGAAAATCCACGAGTTCTTTTACTGTCTCGAATTTAATTCCATGTATGCTATCTCTGGCTAGATCTTTCAATTTATTTCTTATTAATTTCGCTAGGTATTTTTCGGCTTCGGGCGGAAGCATATCCTTTGCATCTTCGCACCCGGCCACAAATTCTGAAAATGGGATATTTTTTCCATCGAATTCTGGGACTAACGGCATCTTTTAGAGAAATTAATTGGTTTGTTCCTAGCGCCATATTGTTCAAGTTATCTGGATTTCCCTTAGGTGGCAATGCTAATTTTTTGACGGATCTTTTAGGAGCTTCGAGAGCAGATAATAAATTAGCGTTTGATCCTCTTAAAGCGTACCCTGTACTACGAGATTGACCTGGTGCGTTTGTTTCTGAATCCGGTAAATCGTCAGTGATATTCAAATCTAGCGACTCGCATGTGGATTCCTTATCCATTAAGGCAATTTGCAAAAGCACATACCCCTTTCACGATCCCGGACGAGCCCCCAAAAATTATATGTCACGTCCTGAGGGGACGTGGGCATATGTATTATCGCGGTTCCCTCTTTTTAGCCTACGCCTAGCGCAATAGCTCGGGATGAGGGTGAAAAAGGGAAAGGTGCATGCGAAGATGGGAGTGACGCAGTGACTCGATTAAGAAATGAATTGATCTATACAAATAATTAACAATTTGGGATTTATTGAAATTAACCAATTTAGTTAATTCCGTCAACATGAAAATACATAGAGGTTCGCTTACATTTATGATGTGCCGTGGATACGATAATCGGTTTACAGCGGCTGGGTTCGGGCCTCCGCAGACAGGTCGGAACCCTCGGTTGCGCACGCTCCATGACAATGTTGAAATTACACGTTGATACAATTTTTTACACATGCGAGTTTCACACGTACACATTCAACGTAGACAGTTAAATGATTTCTTACAGTTCGCGGTTTTATGAGGAACAATTTCGAAGTTCAAGTTTCGCGTTTTTATGAGGAACAATTTCGAAGTTCAAGTTTCGCGTTTTTATGAGGAACAATTTCGAAGTTCAAGTTTCGCGTTTTTATGAGGAACAATTTCGAAGTTCAAGTTTCGCGTTTGCTGTCAGGAGACAGATGTTCTACTTATTCCGATGAAAGTTGTTGGGAGACTAGGTCTGAACGAGTGGTGATGGAACACTGACTGCAAGATTTTTCTATTCTAGCTTGTAGGATATTTTGGATGCTGGGATGGTGGGAGAAGAAGGTTCTCGAAAAGTGCATTTTCGTGATGCGTTAATTTTTTGATTGGTGGAAAGGATGTAGGAAATTTACGAATGCATATGATTGGTCGAGTTGGAAAGGGAAATATTTTTGGGGACTATGATTGGGTGTAGAATACGATGTGTGTGATCTCCATCTCGATTCTCGGAAACTAGTCCGCGTCTCGTTATCTGGAGCGTTGGAAAAATATAGGGAGGAAAAAGGGCCTTGGTCGCGTCGCCGCGCTTGCCTCAAGATAGGCATTGTTGACCCAGGTGTGAGGCGCATGGGAAATACCAGCGTAGTTTTATTGCCGGATTTTCTTTTGGAGAATGTATATTTTTGTAGAGTAAGGATTTGGATATTTTCGTGTGTCTTCGTGTGTTGTACGTTCTTATGGCTAAGGATTTTATCATCAACTGCGTTTGACGGTTGCGTGTAGATATGTTCAAGACCGACTGTGCTCTCGTGTGGGAAATTATGCGACGCTCGCTTCTTATCGATATATTTCGTTTCGGCTGTGGTACGCCTAATTCTAAAGAAAATATAAGAACCCGTCGAAAAATGAGAATGCCGTTATCGTGTGTATTCGTTTTCGTAGTTTTCCACGATTTCCATGTGGAATCGCGTAAGCCCGCGTTTTCTCCGGAGTGAAATAAAATAGGAGAGGAAAAAAAAATAAATAGCGCTTTTTCTCGCGACGTTACACCTGACTTTAAGTCCTGTGTATTGCTACTTTACGTTTCAAAGAATCAAAGATATTTATAATTGATTAGGATGAATCTTATACATCTGTTGTAATTCTCTTCACGATTATGACCATTCTTTCCATCAATGATAATCTACAAGAATATAAATATTTATCATAAATACCGGTATTACAATAAGTATTAATTTGAACATATCGAATAATCAAATTATTTAACGCGGAAAAAAGTAAAGCTGGTGGTTCGTGGTCTTTAAAACCGAGGTCACCTTGTCAGAAAATCCTCGTACTATTATGGAATAATTGTATTCGTTCCTGATGGTAGTGGAACGGACGCGAGGGCAATGACAAATTCAGGACCAATAGGTAGAAAAGGAAAACAAAATAACTTCATTACGCTTAATAATCAAAAGAAATAAATCGTGAAACGTCTTGAGCTATTCGCACACTTCGCTGATCCCTTTGGCCATTCGTCACAGACCGACCTGTTACCGAAAAAAAAACGGGCGTTGCCGGGACATGCCGGGCACTCTCGCTCGCGCTCTCGCGGAGACTCTTTTACACACTCAAAATGTCACTCGATCCTCATTTTTTCGATTCCTACACTCGGCCGTCCTGAAATTCTCCATCCGTCCTCGGATCTGGCTCTTCAATGTTGCCTGTGTCGTCTTCCGAGTCTGCATAATCAACCCATGGCTTCATGTGATCGGCTGCCGTCGAAGTTTGTTTCGGGCCCTCCTATTCGCCAACCTTTTGAACGAGATATCGATCGTAACGCAACACGCGACTGATCTCGTATGGACCGAGAAATTTGGACGCAAATTTCAGCCCCGGACCCTGCTGTGTCCTCTTGATAGCAACCAATTCTCCCTCTTTATATGCTCTCGCCTTTTTTTGTTTTTTGTTGTAGCTCTTTTTATTTTCTTCTTGGATTTGTTGCACTCGTTCTTTTGCTCGATGTCGTATCTCGTCGCGCTCTTCTTCGAATGAAGTTATGAATTCTTCTTCTACCATTTCTCGAAGCGAAACATCTTCTCGTAAACGCGGACGCACTCCAAACATCACCTGGAAAGGCGTGGATCCGATGCTGCGATGGAAAGATGAATTCAAATACTGCTGCGCAAGACTTAGATATTTGAACCATTCCCCTACTTTTGGCGCTGTTAGCTTAGAGATCAGAGGAATTAACATTCCATTAACTCGCTCAACCTGACCATTAGCTCGTGGAATTCCTGTCGTCGTTAAAACGTGTTCGATCTCTTCTTTCTCGCAGTCGGATATTATTCGACGAGGATTGCCGAAAACTGCAGCTTGCTTGCTGAGACGATCGATGAATTCGTGAGTTGTCGTGGATCTCGTAGCGTAAAGCCACGTGAACTTCGTGAGCGCATCAATGACAACCAAAATGTGTCTGTAGCTCTTCTTCGTAGCCGGCAGAGGACCTAGGTAGTCGATGTGGAACGTGTCCAACGGCGTGATCCCTTTCGCAATGGCATTGAGAAAACCCTCTTGTTTCCCCTGCTTGCGCTCTGCTACGATACAATCGACGCAATTCCGTATTATTTTTTTCTATTTTATCGCGTAACCCTTGAATCCAATAGTCTTTCGTCAAAATCGCTTCCGTCTTGGCTACCGAAAAGTGTCCTTTTTCGTGTGCGCGTTTGATGATAGTCGAACACAATGATCGAGGAACCATCAAACGTATATCGTCGTCGACCTCTTTGAAGAGAACTTCTCCGCGTATGACGTATCCTGTCTTCGCTCCGTTCTCGACGTTTTCGATAATCTTCTTCAGCGCTTCGTCTTTGCGCTGTGCTTTCTTCAGTCTCGCTGCGAGACCGCTTTCACGTTCGTCGATCAACAAGCAAGTAGGCAACGGGTTCCTACTCAACGTGTCGACGTGCACCATGATTCGTCCTGGGCGATGCTCGATTTTATAGTTAAAGTCCTCTAAATAGAAAGCCCACCGCGCGATACGCAAATAAATGTCTTTCTTTCTCATTGTGAGAGCGAACGCGCGACAATCCGTGACAATCTTGAACTCTATCCCTAACAGATAAACACGAAACTTTTTTCAGAGATTTCACGATCGCCAATACTTCCAGTTCGTAACTAATGTACTTTTCCTTTGCTGCGCTCGTCTTACCGCTCGCGAAATATATCGGATGCCACATGTCGTCGTCGACGTTCTTTTGAATCAATACCGCGCCGTAGCCGTGTTTCGACGCATCTGTATGGAATTCGGTTTGCGCATTCACGTTGTACAAATTTAAAACTGGGCGAGTCGTTAACGCAATTTTTAGATTTTCAAAAGCACTTCTTCCGTCGTTTTCAAAACGGAATTCCGTACCGGCTCTCAAAAGATTCGTCAGCGGATGAGCTATTAAAGAATATCTGGGAATAAATTTTCGAAAATAACCCGTCGGCTCCAAAAAGGCTTGAACCTGTTTGACGCTTGTTAACTCCGGAAATTTACGAACGGCTTCTGTTTTTCTCTCTGACGGTCGTACTTGTCCGTGGCCAATCACGTGACCCAAGAATTCTATTTCGCGCTGCAGAAAATTGCATTTCGACTATTTGAAAATCAGACCCGCTTCGCTAGCAACTCGGAACACGCGTTCGAGATTCTCGATTCTACTCGCATCGTCTTTCGAAGGAACTATCAAGTCGTCCATATACGTTAATACCACGCGCTCTTTAATTAATTCTCGGAAAACAGTATTAATACATTTTTGAAAGACCGCGGATGAATTGCAGAGTCCAAACGGTACTCTACAAAATTGATATTGTCCATCGGGGACAATAAACGACGTGTACTTCCTGCTCGACTCTTCGACTTGAACGTGGAAAAATCCATTTCGTAAATCTAGCGTCATGAATACTTTCGCGCCTTGCAGCTGATCAAGCTGATCTTCGATGAGCGGGAGAGGGTAGCGATCTTTAATTATCTTTTGATTTAACAACCGATAGTCAACGCATAATCGACTCGAACCATCTTTCTTCTTGACTACTACGATCGGACTGGCGTAGTCGGAATTCGATTCGCGAACTATCCCGTCCGTCATCCACACTCGTATCAGTTCGTTTACTTCGCGCTTTTCCGCTTCGCCTAGCCTACGTGCTCGCTGATATATCGGTATATCGTCTTTCAAAACAATCGTCATGCTGACCCCCACTTCGCGACGTCGTTCCGGCTTGTACTCTTTAATCATATTCGCAATCTTATCCCGATTTTCGCGCTCACACACATTTGACAAATCAGCTGTTTCGCTCTCGCTCGATTCGATCGCTTGAATTCGCAAAATTTGGAGCACGCTTGCCGTCATGCGAGCGTCATTCGCATCGTTTAGCGGCTCAATCTTACAAATTCCGCGAGATCGGAACAGCTTAACGCCGTCAAGAAAGTCAGTGCCAATCAGGAGTTTGTGGTCTAACAACTCTTTCTTGACCACGTACAATCGAACCGCGAATTCATGATCGTCTACTTCCATTGCCGCGTCAAAGAATTCGACCGTCTTGTTTACTTCTTTCCCAACGCCACGGAATGGCGTCGGCTCGCCTACGAGTTTCGGTTTTCCCAGTTCGGCGTACTGATCCTCGTTGTATTGTCCTTCAATACAACGCGCTTCGCTTGCTTATGGGTTTTGGCCGACGTGTCCGCCAATACACACGTTTTCTTCGTCTCACTCGCGCTGGGACATTCCGCCGCGATATGTCCAAACTTTTCGCACTTGAAACACTTTCGACCCGATCCTCTCGACGGACACTTTGGGCTTACGTGATCGCGCGCATTTTTATTCGTACTCGGTTCGATTCACTTTTCGTCGATGTCTTCGTCGCACTTCTCGTCGTGTCGCTGCGATCGCGCAACGAAATCTCTTCAAACGCCTGGAGAAGCTCTGCTTTCGTTGTAAATCCGTGGATGCGCACGGCGTCGCGCGGGTTGGAATCGGGAATATCGTCAACGATGTACTGCAATATCTCTTCTTCGGACAACCCCAGCTTGTTCGCCAAGACCATTTTCTCGTGTGCGTAATCGTGGAAGGTCTCTGTCTTCTTCCACGTACGCTCCTCGAAAAGTCGTCTCGAAGCGATTCTGTTTGAGCGTTGGAAAAACATTCCACGCAACTCATGCAACTGTTCGCCTGTCGTCATCTGGATGTGTTCGGGGTTAGAATGAAACCATTCTAACGCCCTCTCTTTTAGCCTCATACCGATTAATACTTTCGTCGCCTCCTCTTCTAGTCGATAGGACTCTTTCAGGAAAAGCACTTGCCTCTCCCATCTCTCATCCGTCTCGGTGTTTCCGTCGAAGAAACTCACCAAATCTGCGAGCATCGATAGACTCACGCGCATTGGGCTTTGATCGTTTTGGACAAGCGTCCTGCTAGAGATCACCGCGGGCCTTTGTTGCTTGCTCGTCGTGCCTCGAGCCTCGTCGTCCACCTGCCTCATCTGCACCATCTCGAGCTTTCGTCGTAGCAACGCGACTTCGCGTTCAGCAAGTTCTTTTTCTTTCTTCTACAGCTCCAACATGTATTGCGTTGATGCCGCTCCTTCGTCGTCGTTTTCGTCTTGGCTTGTTTCGGGATGCTCTCCCGCTGCTTCCAGAGTCGATATGTCGAAACCCTCGGCTTGCGTCAAACGTAATAACAACTCGTTTTTTGGGAGATAAAATGTAGACTTTCGCATTCTAAATATGGATAGCAGCGACTAGATAATTGGTTGATAATCAAATTAAAATAAACCTTTTGTGGAAACGCTTTAAAAAATCCTCATTTTCAAGTGATTACGGCGTATTATTTCAAACGGGACGCCTTGTGCTCTCTCTCTCTCTCTCTCTCTCTCTCTCTCTCTCTCTCGCTCTCTCTCTGTCTCGGCCTGCCATACTGCTAATTCGCTCCGTCTATTTTCTGAAATTGTTTCTGCGGAAGCCTGGCTTCATGTATTTTTGTTGTAGAGTCAAAGCACGGAAACGTTTGCTTTTCGCCGTTGCATTGTGATCCTCTCCTCGCTCAAAGGATTCTGCAAGTTTTCCCAGTGAAATCCTTCTGTTTTCATAACCTCACTTTCTGCTTGGCTCCCCGGCTCCCCGCACGCCGCTGGCTCCAACACCTGTCGCGTGAACCTGTTTCCACGCATGCGTCGACGCTACACCTTGAGTCTTCATCTAAGGACAGCGACGCGGTAACTAAAGTGTCCCATTGGCTGGTCATTTGAGGGTCACTTGATTCCTCGACTGAACAACTCAAACTCAACCATCCTATCACGGTGCTCTCCTTTACCGACTGCCGGTACATTGGTGTGATTTTCCAATTGGGACTCGTTATCTTTCGCTCTTGCGACAGAATCACGGGATATTAGAACTCAGCTATAAAGATCGGTACTAACATGTCTAAGACTCCATCAGCGGCTTCCTCTCGACCCCAGCCGCCTTCTGGCTCCGAGGGCTCCGTTTCCTCTCGTGGTTCCACACGCAAACGAGACAGGGATGGAGATGCCAGTAAGCTGCAACCTCTGCTGAAAAAACCCATGCCGCCACCCACGACGCCGCAAGCAAATGCGCGTACATTGGATAATGTCATGGAGGGACTTTCGTCAATTAACCAGACGCTTGCTAGCTATAAAATTTTACTAGACGATATCCCTGAGATTCGCTCGGCTAACAATGCGGTTAGTGCCGATCTGGCCTCTGAGAAGGCTACCACCGATCGGCTCACCGGTGTCACAGACTCATTGACCGCTCTGACAGCTGACCTCGTCAAAGAAAACCAAGAACTGAAGGAGTCTCTTCACAAGCTTGAAAGCCGAATCGAACAGCTCGCCCCACTCGCTGCTTCATCCTCGTCCAACTTCAGTGTAACTACACCGGGCCCTCTCTAATCAGGGGACCCTCAAGGAGTTTACCGTGTCCGGCTTTACCTTCGGGACGATTGAGGAGTCCGTCCTCCTTAAACTTTCCTCAGTCATAGCTGCCGCGCTGAAGATCGACATCAAACCGGGGGTTTTTGTGAGTGCGCGGCTACTTCGGAAAAGGCCCACTGAGGCAAGCAATTCCCCTCGTGGTCAACCCGTATCCGAAGCGGCCAGGACTTCTTTTGTAATAGCTTGTAGCTGTTCCACCTTGGCTCAGCGTCTCCTCTCGGCCAAGAGCTAACCGGGAGTTTTTCTATGCTAAACAGGGAGCTGCTTACTCGTCTTAGCTTTATGCCGCCACCAGCCGAATCCGTCATCAATATCAATGAATTGCTGCCGACCAAAGTCATGCAGGTCCTATCATCTGCGAAAAAGTCGCTCAAACCTGTAAACCTGCTA
This sequence comes from Ophion obscuratus, assembly GCA_964007375.1. Classification (NCBI taxonomy): domain Eukaryota; kingdom Metazoa; phylum Arthropoda; class Insecta; order Hymenoptera; family Ichneumonidae; genus Ophion; species Ophion obscuratus. The sequence goes on from OZ023317.1 coordinate 14,002,085, forward strand.
TTTGGTTTTGCTACCTGTTTTTTGGTTAAATTCTGAATAATAAAAAACAGTATCTATCTATCTATCTCTCTCTGTCACACACACAAACACACGAACGCACGCACGCACACACGCACACACACGTGTGCGCGCGCGTCCGTACAACCTACGTATGAGTTCAATAACGATATTGTAGGTATTGTATTGTAGGAGCGCGAAAAGTACAGCGTCAGTGCGTGGGCGCGTGTGTAAGTGAATGCCACACCATTGCTGCAAAAGAAAAAGAGAATTACGAAGACTCCCGCAAGGAAATGGGGCCCACGGGCTCGACAGTCTTATGGTAACTACCGGAAATAAACGATGTTGACAGATTATCCTTCCGTGTAAACTTTTGTAATAATTTGCGTTCTTTAGAGATAAAGCTCTCTCTGCTGAAGATCTGCAAGGATCTTCTCTCGATCTTTCAATAAAACATAAACCTCGTCCGGAATTGAACGAAAAATAAAACTAGCTGGCCGTGTGGACGTCAAATCAAAGCGCTAATAAGACGGGTTCGCAAAAAGAAAAGTGCATAAATTATATAAAAGTAATTGAACGTGGGAAGTTAAGAGGCCAGTAGACTCAAAAAGGACGCCACGCTGGGCGAAGACAAGTTGAAACGCGTATCCTAACGCTGGAAGAGGAGATCGCGCGAGGTCAATTAGAAGGCTATCCCCGAGAATTGATCGAAAAAATGTCTAGTGCGACGAAACCTACGATGAAGAGGCTGAAAGCGGTATTGGCATCTTTGGGTTTATCGACATCCGGAAATAAGAGTGAGCTGCTAATAATCCTGCCAGGCGAAAGGATTTGACATAGCATCATTTGAAAAAACAATGGAGAGCGCAGAGCAAGATGGTGACGATGCGCAAGAAGAAACGGCATCAGTTCAACGAATGGTGGAGACTTACAGACGTGAAAAGTGCGACTTGCAGATGTGAAAGTGCGACTTACAGAAGTGCGACGAGAACTTGAAATGGCACGAAACATACGTGCGGTGGACGAAACACGGAGTACAGAGCGCGTTACCGATCAACTTGTAACGTCGACTGAAAACGCGCTTCAAGCCCCGGTGCGTATGTCTGTGACGAAGGTAGCCGACCACTTGTGTCCTTTCAACGGAAACGCCGATGCTTACGAGATCTGGGGGAAACAGGTGAGGTTCGTCAAAGAAATGTACATATTATAGGAAGACGCGATAAAGATCCTGATTGGAATGAGAATGAAAGGGAAGGTACTCGAGTGGTTCCACTCGAAATCCGAGCATATCCTGATGGCGACGGACTAGCTCTTGAGTGCGCTGAGGCCGATGTTTTGTCATCGAATTGAACAAATCGCACTACAACGATGTTTTGAGGAACGAACCTGGAAAAAGGGTGAAAGATTTGGCGAGTACGTGCATGACAGAGTGATCTTGACCAACCGGATATCACTACCGGACGACGAGACGCTTCAATATATCGTCGAGGGTATTCCTGATTAGAACCTACAAGACGCAGAGCGAATCCACGGGTTCACGACGAAGGAGTCTCTGCTGCAGGTGTTCGAGGCTAAATCGCCGCGAGAAACCAGCACACAAAAGCGTTCCGGCGAAAGTGGAGAGAAGAGCGATGAATCGGGCAAAGCGTGTCAAACGAAAAGTGTCGATAAGAAAGAGCGAGCGGGCGAGAAGCGCTGTTTTAACTGCGGAGCGAGTGATCACATGAACGCTAAATGTGCAGTAACGGACCTTGGCCGAAAATATTTTAAATGTGTAAAACACGGACATGACGCGTCGGGCTGTGCCGAAAACGAAACGAAAAGTAAAGCACGAATGTAGCTGATGTTTATGTGACGAGCACTAAATCGGCGAAACGCGTTAATGTGAATGAGCAAGATGTTGACGTGATTATTGACAAGGCGAGCGACATTTCAATTGTACGGGCTGATCGGTATGTGAAGTTTGGACGACCGGACATCGGAAAAACCGAGATGGCGTTTGATGTGTGGGTAATGTGAGAAACAAAGCGATGGGATTCTGCGATGTGCGAATGCGAATAGATGAAAACGAGTATGAGATTCGCCTGTACGTCGTCGCGAATAATTTGTTGAATCACGATTTGCTGATGGGTACTGATTTTCTGGACGCGGTAAGACTCATTCGAGAACGCGGCGTGTGTAAAATTATGCCATTTCCGAAAAGCGATCAGTGCGAGAGTGTACCGGAATTTTCAAGAATCGGGCGAATCGAAGAACGCGGAAAAGAGTAAATTCAAGTATCCGAGGTTTGTGGACCGAGAAACCGCGAGAAAATTCAGAGCTCCGTAGACGCGTATGAGGTGAAAGAAGGTCGCGAGGTAGTAGGGGTAAAAAAGACGATTGTGTTGAAAGACGAAGAGCCAATCTATCAGAGAGCGCGACGATTGAGCGAAGCCGAAAATCCATTGATAGAAGATCAACTCGATTTGTTGCAGGACGCAAAGTTTTTTTTGACACTGGATTTGCGACACGGGTTCTTTCATGTTCAAGTAGATGAAGCGAGTAGAAAATATACTTCGTTTATCGTGCCGGATGGACAATTCGAATTTTTCCGAGTACCCTTTGGTCTCTGTAATTCTCCTGCGACTTTTCAAAAGTTCACTAACGTCGTTTTTCGCCAATTCAATAACGAGCGCGTTGTTTTGACCTACATGAACGATCTCATCGTTCCCTCCAGCGACGAACAAAGCGGAGTAGAAAAGCTTGAACGCGTTTTTGAAGTCACAAGCGAAGCTGGGTTGGTCTTCAAGTGGTCTAAGTGTAATTTTTTAAAACGCGTAGTCGATTTTTTAGGACACATTGTAGGGCACGTAACGTAGATTGAAACCGTCCAAACATAAAACCGAAGCCGTCCGAAATTTCCCAAAACCAACGAACGTCAAACAAGTTCAATCTTTCCTTGGGCTTACGGGTTACTTTCGAAAGTTCATACCGCAGTATTCGTTGATCGCGAGGTCGTTAACAAATTTGTTGAGAAACGAAGCCAAATTTCTATTGGAAGACGAAGAAAATGACGCGTTTACGAGTCTGAAAACAGCACTGAGTACGAAACCGGTATTGAACTTGCATAAAGTTGACGCCGAGACGGAATTGCATCCCGATGCATCAACGCACGGGTACGGGGCGATATTAGCGCAAAAAAGTTGTGACGATGGCCAGTCATACCCGATTTATTTTGCGAGCGGGAAAAGTAGTGCGGCAGAAGATAAATAGTGTAGCTACGAACTAGAGGTACTAGCAATTGTAAGCTCTCTCCGAATGTTCCGGGTGTATCTGATAGGTGTTCAATTCAAAATTGTGATCGATTGTCCAGCGTTTACGCTAACTATGCGTAAAAAGGATATATGTGTATACGTGGCTAGATGGGCATTCTATCTCAAAGACTTCCATTGCACGACGTGTCTCCTGATCGACCAGCGTGAGGCTGGCCTGGCAGCGCATTGGAGGAAAGCGCAACGTGACGACGACGAGATCAGCCGAATAATCGAAGATGTCGAGAAGCGATCGAGGAAGGGGCACTTGATTCGTGGACGGCTTCTCTTCAAAGAAATGGTTGGCGATATCTGTCTACCCGCGTAGAAATTTTTATGGGGCCCAAATCAGGGCCCGCTTAGGTTGCCTGACTGCCCTGGTAGGGCACTAATGCCTGAAAGGGCTGTACTAGGAAATGCAACGTTCTGTCGCATATGGGCCGGACCTGGTTGCCTGATAAGGTCACTATCAGGTTGCCTGATCAGAAAGAAATATTTAACTTAAACAGAACCTTTTTAAATCCAAAATCTTTTTCAGATTCGTCGTTTTCATGATTCGTTTCAGCTATTCTTCTTGAATATTGAATATATATATATGTTTTTTTTATTGGTTTTTTCCTTAGGTGCACGCTTTTCGCGTTTCTTACCTATTCTTCCCCACATTATGACCGTTCTTTCCTCTACTGTTTACTCCTTTTTTCTCCATCTTTCTCTCTGTTCCCTCCTCTTGCGGCCGCAGCCGACTTCCCCCTCCGTATTATATTCATCATGACATTTTTCTGTCATGGGTATAGGGAAACTGCGGAAAACCTATACCAATACAGCCGGTCATCGAATTCGCCCCCCGGTCGTGGAACTAGTCTTATTTCGCCGCGAAATGCTGAAGAAAAACATTTCACGACGAAATGTACGCGACCGGGATTCGAACCCGGGACCTCCCGGTCCGCTGGTTTAGTGGCGAGCACGCTAACCACTAGACCATCGCACCGGTACTAATATTGAATATATTCAGATTAAATATTAAATATATTCAAATTGAATAAATAAAGATTCGATTCGAATATATTTTTATTTACTTACAATGTGCATTATAAATCCAAGTATCCTATATGCATAAAATATTTCAAAAATCCAAAATGAAATGAACCACTTAATTTAGGGTTCTACTACAATGATTTTTTATCATAATTCGTCATACCCTGGCCTGCTGAAACGATTTTGTTCGAAGAAAATATTTCGCCTATATGGGTATCGAACCTAGTACCTTCCTACCTATAGCTATGCACGCTTCCCCTATGCTACCGAGTGCTTGTAACATCTCGGTCGCAGATATGGCATAAGAGACCAAAGGAATTCCTATAATTATTTGTTGTATCACATTGAGTATATCAATTAGTTGATATCAGTGTGATAATTAAAGAGTTCTATCGAACAACATGCTATTGATTTTTCAAACTTAACCTTATATATATATATATATATATATATATATATATATATATATATATATATATATATATATATATATTGTGACGTGACAAATTAGGGGATCACGTCCATTCTCGAACGGTGTCGACCAGTGGGTCGGGTTTACGACCCTGAGGCGTCCTGGTTCGATTCTGGGTGGCTCCGAAATCGTTGACTCACGACGTGGTGGAATATTATACCTTCTTTTTTTGTAATTTTATTCCAGAAACCGCCACGTCTTACCTGTGTGTTTACGTACCGGCTCGTGAGCAGCGGATAGATGGACGAAATTATAAACCTGTAAATAAAATGTTTGGGACAGTTTTTTTAGGACGAATAGTATGGAGGACGGAACGATGTATCGGGGAACGATCGCTCGCGCGTCCATATTACCCCGAAGTAACGCATTATCGCTACCCGAGATGACCCGGCTTCCGGTTTCGCGCTCCGCAAAACCTCGCGCGGGTTGGTCCACGAGGACACACACGCGCCTCCACTCAGAGGCAGGCGAGCGTCGGACAACAGTGCTCGCGGATTGGATGCCGGAGGAGACGCCGGAATAAGGCCAAGTTTACCGTGTCGCCCGTCCCTCTCGACTCAGCAACCCGTAGTTGCACCATCCCTACTGTCCCCTCGGGCCTCATGGACCGCGTAAGACCGGCGCCCTGTCGAAGGGGGTCGGGGCGGTGGATCGGCGACCGGGGGTGTAGTTGACCTGGTGGTATATCGCGTGGGCCCACCGCTATTCCCAGGACGCTGGGGAAATGCGAGGGAAGCCGCCCCCCCCCCCGCGTTCGAGGTCCCGCCTCGGTTCCTAGGGGAAGAGGTTCGAGGGGCAGTCAATTATTCGCCGCGAGGACAGTCGCGCACGCGCGGGGTAGCGCGGTAGAGCGGGGCCGTGGCCGTGGCATCTGAGGGAAATAGGGGAAAATCTCCTAGACGGAGAATAACGCGATCACACGTGAGTGCGTGAAAAGAGGGGAGGGGCGCGTGAGTGGGGCACCCGAGAGCCGGGAGCACCGCGAGAGCGCGGCTATTTGGGCTAGTAACCAGGGCCTGGAAACGCTTATGGGAAGAATTTTGCTATTCTTTGCGCGCCGCGGATGTCGCGGCGGCGTTCTGGGGAACTAATCCTGCGCGTCATGATGCGCGTGAGATCAATGAGATCGCGTCGCGTCCGTCGCGTCGACATGTCAAGAGGTTATGCCAGGTTATGCTGAAATCCTGATTGCACCGAAAATCTTTGTATATTATTGCGCTTTATTTATTGTGTTTGTACAAATTATACAAGTGACAAAATGGTTCGCGCATGTTGTGTGTGCAAAGCTGGGACAAAAGTGGACTCTCACAAATTCCCTCAGAATCCAGCAAAATGTAAAAAATGGATCGAAAGTTTGCATATGCCGGAATTAAATTTGCTCAGTGCCAAGGAACTACAGAAACGTCGAGTCTGTTACAAACATTTTTCGGCAGACGACTACAAACCCACCCGAGGTATTCGTCAACTAAAAGATGCAGCGTGCCCTGAAAGATCAGCACACTGTGAAAAAATAAATGACGGGTCGAATGTAGACGATCCTGCAAGCGGTGCTGCAAACTGTGAAGCAGATGTTTTCGAATCGATGGAGCAACAAGAAATTTCCAACAAAGGTACCGTAAATTGCATACATAAACGAGAGTAAAATTTGAGAGTAGAAGTGAACACGAAGTCACAGTAAAAACAATAATTTTCCAGAGTGTAATGAAGACATAGTACGGAGACAGATGGACCTCGAGGTGCAGATGGACCTCGTACTAAATCAAGCGAAACAACAAGCAATGGTAACAAGTACACTCGAAGACCGAGTCGCATTGGTAGAAAAGACAGTTTCGGCTCAGACAAAAATGCTTCGACGCAAACAAAGGCAAGTGCGGCAGTCTCACCTCGAAACCACTACTCGCCAAGTCGTCCTATCTCCAAATGCAAAGAGCATGTACATTCGAAACATGAAACTGATGAAGGAAGTGAAACGTTTGAAGAGACTTCGCAAATCCGACAATGAGAGGGAAAAATTGCCATTAAGAATCGAATTGTCCAAAGTGGATCATACAGGCAATCCAGATGAAGGAGCGAAATTTCGGGAAGCAGTGGTGAATATGGTAATCCGAAACGACGGTTTACCTCCAAAGGTACACAACCCACTGGAAAATGAGAATATTCAAAATAGAGAGGATCGACACGACTTTTCGTACTCACCTTCATACATTCATTGCGGATTTATAAACTGACGACGTTTTCATCCTTTCAAGTGATTTTATACACTTTTTATCAACTTAATTTTTTTATATAGGTGTTCACAATATTTTTATATATGTCTTTTGAGTTTTTTACAATATTTTGGGTTTTTGTTTACAATATTTTTACAAATATACAAATCATTTTTTTTTTTCGAATTATGTATTTATACCTTACCTATGGATTTTACCTTACCTTTCGTTGTTTCAGTCCTTTATTTCGGATTATGTCTTTATACCTTACCTATGCATTGTACCTTACCTTTCTTTCCTTCAGTCCTGTTCCGTTTCCTATTTCCATAGCTACGAACCTACGAAAAAGACGACAAGCATTTCCACATGTGCCTAGAACGTCGATCCCGAAGTGCATACCAATACTACGCAAACATCATGCAAGCTCCTTCAACGAAGACCCTAGACGCCGAAATGGACAAAATTATGCTCGACGCTGGCCCTTCTCCAGTGATTTTGGAGTTTCTCCGTTTAGTGGCCCAAAATTATCGATCCGATCACGATAGAATGATATGTCTCTGCTGGGACGAAATGCAGCTGCAGCCTGAACTGCGGTTGTCCATCGCATTGGACAAAGTCGTTGGTTTTGTGGATCATGGGATGAAGCGAACAGGGGAAATTGCGGATCATGCGTTAATATTCCATGTAACCGTTTTGAGCACGGGTCATCGCATGCCTGTTGGCTACGGCCATTGCCAATCTGCCACCAAGACTGCTCAGCTGAAGCATTGCGTGAAAGATTGGATCTCCAAGCTAATTTCCGTGGGCTTCATTACAGTCACAACCACGTGCGACGCAGGTGGACCAAACACCGCGGCCATTAATCAGCTTGTTTCGGAGAGTAATGTGCGACGCGCGCGTAAAGGCAAGCCGGAAAGTCGGTATGAAACGTTAATTACAATTTTATGAGTGACTCGTATAACCAGCGCTTGCAAAATTGAAGCAATGAAACCGGAAACTATTTTTTTTTTTCAGAAAACACGTTCACGATCGAAGAAAATGAGCGGGAATTCGACGTAATCCCTCTCTATGATTACGTGCATTTGCACAAATCAGAGAGGAATAATTTGCAGACCAAAGATTTGGATCTGGATCAACTGACTCCAGCAAGTCCTAACAAAGGCTTTGCGTCGTGGGACCATCTGAGGATCGCGTATACCATGGACGTAAATTCCAGTCTATTCAATCGACAGATGCCAAAATTAACCGACAAACACTTGGATCCTGAAAAATCAAAAATGAAGGTTTATCTTGCGGCCCAAGTACTGAGCGACACCGTGGCTAATTTCCTGGATTTGGTCATGACAATCGGCCTCGGTATGTTAACGATTCCTTTTCCGGCATAAATGTAACTTACATTTTTATTCCACTACAATGCTTAGTGATTCCATTTTTCGTTTTAGGAAAAATGCGAACGAAAACCGGCGACATGGAACTACCGGATGCTGCCTCGGTTACCATGGAGTACATCCGATTCAGCAACCAACTCTTCGACTCGTTTAACGCTGAATGGAAAGCCGAGAAGAAGAAAAGTCTCAATCGGATGTTATCGCCAGACAGTGACCACATCGATTTTTGGAAGGGTGCCTTGGTCCGATTAAAAAAAATGCAGTACGTCGACAAACAAAAACACTTACCTTCAAAGGCGAACGGTGCCAAGTGTTTAAAAAATTGGATATGGACCATCGAGGGAGCAATCATGTTATGGGACAAAATTAGGAACGCCGGATTAACTTCCTTGAATTTGCGCTTCCTAAATCAGGACGCGCTCGAAAACGTCAACGGACAGATTCATCAGCACACAACCAACAGCAATCCCACTCCGACGATGCATCGTAGTGCTATGAAGGCAATCATGCTGACAGATATTTCGTCTCCCCATTCTCTGTACGCAAACTGCGCCGAAATCAAAGAAGGGGAACGACTGGCGATGTCGCAATTAATGTCAGCGGCAGAAATCGAAAACGCAAAAGGCTTGGAGCGGGTCGTTGATTGCAAGGACCCAGCCATTCGAAGTGCAACAACGAATTGCACTCCATTTCAAACTGATACTAAATGCTTTTCTAACGAAGACCAAGATGTGCGGGGCTTGCTCTACAAATATTTTAAAACCGGAGACAAAGAAGGCCGTGGAAGAAGCTCTGAGTACGACAGAGATGGAATTCGTCCACTTCTGCCACGAGGTCGGCATAACAAAAAAAGTGATTGCGTTTATGGACGAGCATTGCTTTAAAAATACCGAGATATCACATTGCCCAGATCTGCGAGAAAGTTTAATAACTTTTCTTGCGTTTAGATTTTTGGACGAATGGACGAGATATGTCAATAATATTTTACGAAGAAATATCGATCCTGTCAACACCACGAACGATATTTATCTAAGAGCACGAGTATTATCTTAAAAATATTGCAAAAAAAATAACAGACAACTCAATAAACAAAATGTTGCCAAAGAATCTCAAGGTAAGTAAATAAATTCCGACAATAATGTCTGTTGCCTTTATAATGTTTTTTTTTAATTCGATATTAATCTGTTAAATATATGGCGATTAATAGATATCGAACTATTCGTGTAATGATAATATAAAAAAACGGGTATTCAAATATGTACGAAAATTCGAACGAGTATTATCTCAAAAATATTGCAAAAAAATAACAGACAATTCAATAAGCAAAATGTCGCCAAAAAATCTCAACGTAAGTAAATAAATTTCGACAATAATGTCTGTTTCCTTTATAATGTTTTTGTTTTTAATTCTATATTAACCTGTGTTGAATATATGGCGATTAAAAGATGTTGAACTATTCGTATAATAAAAATATAAAAAAACGGGTATTCAAATATGTATGCGCGTATACGAAAATTCAAAAGTTCCGCCAGGTCCAGTTAGTTCCCCAGAACGCCGCCGCGACATCCGCGGCGCGCAAAGAATAGCAAAATTCTTCCCATAAGCGTTTCCAGGCCCTGCTAGTAACGATTTCGGAGTCTACGAGCCCAGCCGCGTCACTCCGAAAAGAAAATTACTGTCCATCGACTGCGAGGCAGGATCCTCCCGATTCAAGCAGCGAGCGTCTCTGTGCTGCGACTCTTCAGCGGTGAGCCCGATCTCTTTCGTCTCTCTACGTTCCTGAGGTACGAGCTCTAAATTCGGTTTCTTTTCATTGTACTTTTATTAATTACGCCAAGTGGCGACGGGTTGCCCCATGGAGAGAAACTTCGTGTCCCCAGAGGGCCGGCACCCGGCGGGAGTATTTCGGCGATAAAGTCGCGTTTGTTCCCGGGCTTCCGCCTCTGGGGAAGTCCCGTTTTAGTCATAATTTTTGTAAGGGAGCTTGTACCTTATCCTCGGTCGTTCTGTCAAGTTCCGGTCAATTTTATTGCATATCGCGTCACTTAGCGAATTGTTTTGTTTGTTACCGATCATTAATTAACGTGATCGTTCGTTAAGCCTACGGCGTTATATTAAAAATGTTTGCTGATGTCCCGCGAAAATTGGCCCAAAGAAAAGTACGAATTTCCGCGAGATTATGTAAGGGGGTAGCCGGTTAAGGGGGGTCTGACGGCCCCCACCGAGTTTGATCGAATCGACCCAAAAACCTGAAAGAGGGCTGAAAAACAAAATTTTAGAGATATTTTTTAACCCCCTAAACCCTTATGAAAACACCATAATCGCAAAAAATGCGTCTTTTTTATGTTTAATTTTTTTTCGAGCTTTCAAATGCATTTTAAAGCGGTTTTAACACAACCAAAATTTTGTTTCAGATGTGTAGACATGCCCTGAATTTTTCCAGATTTTTTCGTAAAGTTAAATCATGTGCAACATAATTTTAATGGCATAAAAACCGTAAAAAATCGTCATTTTTTGTATTTAATGCTATGGTTTTTATTGACGTATTAATGGTAAAAAATCGTGCACCATAGCATAGAAAGCTACTATCTTCCTCTACAAAATGACGCTAATTGGGCTCAATTCGGTCGTCTCTAGCGTCCGAAAATCAAACTTGAATAAATTCCGTTTTTATAATTTGAGCATTTTCAGTTACGAAAATGACACAAAATCATATTTTTCAATTATTTTACTTAATAAAAGTACATTTTGGGGTTTCTGAGGTCGCCGATTACAAATTTGATGTCAAACAGCTAACAAAAAAAAAAAATTACACATGTCATCAAATGAAAATGGTATTTGCTATTTCGGTTTTTTCAATAATTAAAAGTCATTGTATTTTAAAAAATCTATTTATTTATAATAATATTACATACATTCATCTAATATATACATTAAACAGACACAAGTAATACATACATTGCAACATGATTGTTATGTTGTTAATCTTCGTCACTGTGTTCTTCAATAACAGGTTCGACATTATCAACGTGAAATAGATTCGTTAGAATTTGAGCTGGGCGGATGATTTTGGACAAATACCGTGCATGACTTAAAAAGTAAATGATTGTTGCAACGTGGGCACAGCAACCAACAGTTCTTAGCCCATTTGCACAATCACATACGTAGTTTTTTATACCGTTATATCCAATACTGTTAGGGTCGTACTGAACGTAACATCTGTATACTTTCTTGTTTATATGTCTTGATTTAACTTCACATTTCAAAATGGTATCGTCCTCCAACAAGTATTGCATATTCAAAAGTCCTTCTTCGGTATACATTTCAGCTAAGTATGAAACAGTTTGCGATAACTGGTACGAGCCAGTGAAAAGGATCTTCAAATCTTGCTCTGTCATTTCCGGAAAGTCTAATACGTCATTTGATGTTAACGGTTTGAAGATCCTTTTCTTCCTATTCCAGTTTTGTTCTTCCACAACTTTCGCTAAAGAATTGTCAACGTCTTTTCTTTTCAACATTTGCTCGGCAATTTGATCTTGTAAATCGGTATCGCAATTCAGTCTTTTTCCAAACTCATTAACCAAAAAATTCGCTACTTTGCAATAAAGCATCGCTGAATCCAACATGTTGTTGTTAAACTGATTATGCAAGAGTTTGAATTTACTACCGATTATACCGTGGACAGCCTCTACCACCCACCTCAATTTCGTAATAAATCGACTTTCGTTTGCTTCATTTGTTGGAAGTTGCTTTCTTTTGCCTTTCAACGCTGGCATCAACACAACGAACCCTTGAGATTCTAACCAATCTTTGACGTCTCTGAACCCCCTGTCAAGTATAAAAACATCCCCTTTTTTGAGGATTGATCTCAAGCCGTTCGGATCACTTAGTACATGTTGTAAGATTTTCGCATCATTCACAATTGCTTCGTACGGTCCGTAAACATCTATTACATATCCATCTGTGGCACAAACTGTGAAGGGTTTACAGAGTGGACACTTTTTCTGACCAGAGAAAGATTTTTTTTTGTAACAATTATTACTACTTTTTTGGTGTCGAAAGTATGAACCATCAGCAATCAAGAGCAGGCGATCTTCAAATCCGTGTAATTTTTTTACGTAAGGCGACGTGTGATTAGCAATTAAATCTTCGCGAGAACATGCCCAAGCTCCGAAACGAAGTGGAAAGACGTCTTTCGCGAATGAATCCAAAACCGATTTGCAATAAGCAGATACTAGTTGTTCAGATTTGATATCGAAAATTGACGCAGTGATTGTGTTGGAATTTCCAGTTCTTAATTTAAAAAGGAATATTAAAAGAGCTTGATTAATACTGCGATTTTGAGAATTTCGCAAAGTGACCAACATGTTTTTTAGAGTCTTGATTTCTGCAACTGTGTATCCAGTTAGCGATTTTATGCGCTCTGCCGATAAATTGTAATCATCTACTCTGTCTAAAATACTGTTGTCGCATTTTTTGGACAGTGCATCCAAAAATAATGCCAACTCTTGAGAACTGATAGTACAAGTATTCGAAAATATTTTCAAGTTTGAAATTTCGTCAACGTACATACGTTCACTGATAAGATGTACAGGACAACAGCGATTGCCTTTTGGAATGAAAATTCGTGAACTTATAAATACCTGTAACCTCGCTTTAAACGGAACAACCGGAGATGTCGTAATTGGAGTAAGACATACGCAACAACATTTGTGAGTCGCGGTAACTCTGTTGAAAGGCATCTCGATCATTTCATAGTCCGGTTCTCTTGGACGAAGAACGTAAGGAGGGTCCTTAGAAGATTGTGATGACTGTCCTGTGGAAGATCCAGACTCCGACCGTGACAATTGTTGCGAAGACTGTTCCGAAGATTGTTCTGTGTCATCTGATACTGTCAAATTGGAGAGTGTTGATGAATGTCTCTCTACAGGATCGACAGAATTTTGTTCGCGATCAACATCTGGCAGAGGATTTTCCTCGGGATTGACGTTTGGCAGAGGATTTTCTTCGGGATTAAAATCCAACTGAAGATTTTCTTCAGGATCAGAATCACTGCTCGTCGATGGTGAAACCGTTCGGGATTTAGCGATTGCGGAACGACACAGATGACATAAAACGTCACCTTTCTCTACTCGTTTACCTAGTAGTTTAGTATATAAGTGTACGTCATCATCTGAAGAAATGGACTTCTGTTTTCCGGTATCATAACGCAACAATCTGTTGCATGTTATGCACCTTTCACCAGCCGTACATTTTCGTTTTTTCGGTAGCATCGCACAGTTTTTCCTAAAGAAAAAAAAAGAACATTGTTATTTTTTTTATTATGATTAACAAATTATTTTTTTTTTTTGAAAAAAATGAAAAAAGTAACTGAAACCCGGAATAAAAAAAAACCATAATTAAAAAAACAAATAGAACAAAAGTAACGAAAATCGAAAGTACATTAAAAATTGTAAATCAAAACAAAAAAAATGTTGAAAACATCGGTAAACAAAACAGAAATAAATTATTGTATTCCAAATCATTTTTTTATTGAAATATCGTTTCGTCTTAGTTTTGTTTTTTTTTTGCTTTTTTTTAATTCTTTTCATGTGAGTGAACTAAACAACAACTTGAAGTTGACGGCCACCTTCTGTACGATTTCAAGTCGACTATGAGGCAAACGATTGTAGATTGAGGTTATGATTATAAATCAATTTTTATGTTGATTGATATTTAAATTGATATTCAAACTCACCTTAGAATACTGCTTCAATCACTTCGTGTTGAGATAGGCAGGTTAAACGGTAAATGAAAAAACGCTGTTAACAAAACAAATAGATTTGTTTAACGGAGCAGAGCGCGTCGCATGACGTGTGTACTGGACGGCGGCTGAACACAGAGAGAAAGAGAGACCGCGTGGAGCGGGGTTCTCGATGCGTCAGTGCGTAGTGGGCATGCGCAGTACCGTGCGGAGGGGCATACGAGCCTAAGGCCCACGTGGGTACGGTGGCCTTAGGCACTCGGGTACGTGGCTTAATAAGGTACAAGTTGGGATTTTCTCCGCCAGGTGACAGTTTAGTCGGGGAATTCCAAATTTTTTTTCTGAATAATACGTAATTTTTTGTTTGTTAATATAACTATTGACAGCTGTTACGATTAAAAATTCGTGTATAAGAATGAATTTATAATCAGCGACCTAAAAAATCCTTATTAATATCGTTCCCATAGCTTTTTTAAAAAATTTCAAAAATTAAAATATTTTTTCTTCGTTTTGACAGCTGTCATGTGACAAAACTAATTTTTGACATCAAATTTGTAATCGGCGACCTCAGAAACCCCAAAATGTACTTTTATTAAAAAAAATAATTGAAAAATATGATTTTGTGTCATTTTCGTAACTGAAAATGCTCAAATTATAAAAACGGAATTTATTCAAGTTTGATTTTCGGACGCTAGAGACGACCGAATTGAGCCCAATTAGCGTCATTTTGTAGAGGAAGATAGTAGCTTTCTATGCTATGGTGCACGATTTTTTACCATTAATACGTCAATAAAAACCATAGCATTAAATACAAAAAATGACGATTTTTTACGGTTTTTTTGCCATTAAAATTATGTTGCACATGATTTAACTTTACGAAAAAATCTGGAAAAATTCAGGGCATGTCTACACATCTGAAACAAAATTTTGGTTGTGTTAAAACCGCTTTAAAATGCATTTGAAAGCTCAAAAAAAAATTAAACATCAAAAAAACGCATTTTTTGCGATTATGGTGTTTTCATAAGGGTTTAGGGGGTTAAAAAATATCTCTAAAATTTTGTTTTTCAGCCCTCTTTCAGGTTTCTGGGTCGATTCGATCAAACTCGGTGGGGGCCGTCAGACCCCCCTTAACCGGCTACCCCCTTTGGAGTAATATTTTATTTCGAGTCGGAAAATGTAATACGACATAGTTCGTGTGTATATCTCTCGTCCAGTCTCTCCGCACGCTCAAGGCCATCGAGCGCTTGGTCTCGCGTTTGTTTACCTTTGAGCTTCTGCCTTTGTTTCCTTTGTTCTCACCCGTCGTTTACGAGTTGCCGAAATCCAGCTCACTCGCGAATTATACTCGCACGAAACCCTTGGTTATATTGACTCGATTATTATCGACCTCGCGACAATTGTATTTCGAGTCAATATATCGGGTGTCCGGGAAGTCGGTCGACATTATTCGGACTTCCAGTCACCCACCATCGTACCTTGCGTTTCGAGCGAATATACCGGGTATCCGGGAAGTCAGTCGATATTAGTTGGGCCTTTGGTCGTCCACCATAAGGCGTTGTATGTCGAGCGAATATACCGGGTGTCCGGTAAGTCAGTCGACATTATTCGTACTTCCGATCACCAACCACCACACCTTGTGCCTCGAGTGGATATACGGGGTGTCCGGAAAGTTAGTCGACATTATTCGGACTTTCGGTCACCTAGATCATTACTTGGCCAATCGAAGCGGATATATCGGGTGTCCGAGCCGGCGACCATACATAATCGAGTTTCGTTGTCTGGGATTAATACACGATTACCTACACAATTAGCTACACTTTTTCGGATTAGTACACGAATTACCTACACAATTATCTTCACTCTTTTGCATGAATACACGAATTACCTACATAATTAGCTACACTCTTTGGGATTAATGCACGATTACCTACACAATTAGCTACACTTTTCGGATTAGTACACGAATTACCTACACAATTATCTTCACTCTTTTGCATGAATACACGAATTGCCTACATAATTAGCTACACTCTTTGGGATTAATACACGATTACCTACACCATTATCTACACTCTTTTGCATGAATACACGAATTGCCTACACAATTAGCTACACTCTTTGGGATTAATACACGATAACCTACACAATTATCTACTATCTTTTGCATGAATACACGAATTGCCTACACAATTACCTACACTCTTTTACATTAATACACGATTACCTACACAATTATCTACAATCTTTTGCATGAATACACGAATTGCCTACACAATTACCTACACTCTTTTACATTAATACACGATTACCTACACAATTATCTAATATCTTTTGCATGAATACACGAATTGCCTACACAATTACCTACACTCTTTTACATTAATACACGATTACCTACACAATTATCTTCACCCTTTTGCATGAATACACGAATTACCTACATAATTAGCTACACTCTTTGGGATTAATGCACAATTAGCTCCACTTTTTCGGATTAGTACACGAATTACCTACACAATTATCTTCACTCTTTTGCATGAATACACGAATTGCCTACATAATTAGCTACACTCTTTGGGATTAATACACGATTACCTACACCATTATCTACACTCTTTTGCATGAATACACGAATTGCCTACACAATTAGCTACACTCTTTGGGATTAATACACGATAACCTACACAATTATCTACTATCTTTTGCATGAATACACGAATTGCCTACACAATTACCTACACTCTTTTACATTAATTCACGATTACCTACACAATTATCTACAATCTTTTGCATGAATACACGAATTGCCTACATAATTAGCTACACTCTTCGGGATTAATACACGATTACCTACACCATTATCTACACTCTTTTGCATGAATACACGAATTGCCTACACAATTAGCTACACTCTTTGGGATTAATACACGATAACCTACACAATTATCTACTATCTTTTGCATGAATACACGAATTGCCTACACAATTACCTACACTCTTTTACATTAATACACGATTACCTACACAATTATCTACAATCTTTTGCATGAATACACGAATTGCCTACACAATTACCTACACTCTTTTACATTAATACACGATTACCTACACAATTATCTAATATCTTTTGCATGAATACACGAATTGCCTACACAATTACCTACACTCTTTTACATTAATACACGATTACCTACACAATTATCTACAATCTTTTGCATGAATACGCGAATTGCCTACACAATTAGCTACACTCTTTCGGATTAATACAGGAATTACCTACACAATTAGCTACACTCTTTCGGATTAATAAACGAATTACCTACACAATTAGCTACATTCTTTGGGATTAATACACGATTACCTACACAATTATCTACTATCTTTTGCATGAATACACGAATTGCCTACACAATTACCTACACTCTTTTACATTAATACACGATTACCTACACAATTATCTACACTTTTTTGCATTAATACACGATTACCTATACAATTGCCTAGACTCTTTTGCATTAATACTCGGAGTACCTACGCAATTGCCTACACTCTTTTGCATTAATGCGGGGATCATCTACACAATTTCCTACACTCTTTTGCATTAATACACGGATCACCTACACCATTGCCTACACTCTTTTGCATTAATACCCGGATTACGTACACAATTATCTACACTCTTTTGCATGAATACCCGAATTGCCTACACAATTAGCTACACTCTTTTGCATTGATACACGAATTACCTACATAATCGCCTACGCTCTTTTGAGTTAGTACACGAGTACCTACATCATTGCCTACACGATTACCTACACCAGTACATACGCCCTTCGGACAGAACCCTACTGCCAACGTCGCGCCCCTGACCGTATTCCCCTCGAAACGGGGAGTTGTCAGGATGGTCGCTAGATTGTCGCCGGTGCACCAGTAGCTTATCCAAGCGTGGATAGAAGTTGGATATTTATGTCGAGCGCCCATGAATTGTACCCCGTATTGGCGGGCCTCGGGCCCAATAAACCAATTCCAGTCATACTGTCAAACACGTGTTAATTACTTCAGCGGACACCTCCTATCAGGTGTCATACTTGACACTCGTCCTTCGACCCTGCACCTCTACCATATCCTCCGGCGAGCGGAGCTAGTTGGACCGCCTGGGACGTGCCGTTCCACACCGGGTGTCCCAACATCAAGGGACCGCGCTCGGGTGAACAAAATCACAAGTCGACCCTCGGTCGGCGGTACTCCGGTGCCTGGCGCCCACGTCCACCCGGCGGGTTCTCGGACACCCGGTAGGCTTCGGGAGCGGTACGGGCCCGGAAGTGTGCGGACCAGAAAACCCGTTACAATATATATATATATATTTATATATATATATATATATATTTATATATATATATATATATATATATATATATATATATATATATATATATATGTCGCATCGCCATGGGAATGGCTTTTTCAACAGCGCTTTCGATTTCTTGACGATGTTTATGGAGAGTCAAGTGGTGGGCATCGAGTGACGAAAAGGCGTCAAGGCGTTCGGAGAAGAACCTACCCCGGTGGTAGTGCGTGGTGTATGATCCACGAGTGTGTTGTGTTGCATAGAGGCCTAGAAGAAGTGGAGTGGGAGACGTATGCGTTTCGGGTCACGAAGTCACTCCTTCTCGGGTCATTGGGTCGAAAGGACTAATTTTCGAAAAGGCTCTGTGTAACACACCTCACTAGCACTGCTATCCGGTGATTATACTTTGTACCGAATATTTTATTGTATCGAGACACCAATAAATCGTGTAAGCCGTGTCACTGCGGCAGTCAGTGAGATAGACATTGTTCTCTAATTCATGAACGGAATTCCTGGCTCTCTCTATATTCTTGATATCTGACATCAGAAGTGGGATAAAGAACGTTTAATCCAGAGTTTCGGGCGATAGAGTTCACGTGAAAATTGTGTCGGTGAAAAGTTTGAATACGACTATGACGAATGAGGTGAAAAAAAGTGTGAGTGAGACAAGCAGTGTGTTATCTGAGAATCGGAAGAGAGATTATTGTCCAACGTCATCGGAATCGGAGTACAATGCTGATGAGTCCGTGCAAAAGGCAAATAAACGGAGGAAACGTGCTTCAAAACTGAAGAAGGAGAACAAGCGATTGATTACATTGCTTACTCAACGAGATCGAGCTCCTATGGATCTTGTAAAATTTGACCCGAAAAATACCGACGCAACTGGCTGGGCAAAAATGGTCGATGAATGGATTCGACGTTATAAACCGGACGATTGGGAAGTCGTCCAGCATCTGGCTAAAGCCTTTAAGGACGAAGCAGCTCAGTGGTTCACCGGTATGGATCCTTCCGGGAAAACCTGGACCGAAATTCGTGCTGAATTCATGAGCGCGTATGCGAAGAATAAAAACGTCGCTTCAGAACTTCATACCATTTGGACGGACGACGCCGAGTTCACGCTCGAAAATTTTATGAAGAGGGGAAGGAAGATCAAAGCGTGGCTCAAGGAACGGAAATCGGTGGACGAGACCGCTACCCAACTGGCCGGGTTGTCATACTCTTTCCAGAACCGATTTGTGCGGAACATCTTCGTACGCGAATCGCCTCGTAATTTGCAAGAAGCAATGTCGTACCTCGATGGACGAACGACCGATCACCATCGACCGCGTGCATCCTTCGGAGCCCTTGGTCCACATACTAAACCTTCGACGCCGCGAGATGGGAAGTCGCACCGTTCGGAAATCGAGTGCTACAATTGCGGAAAAAAGGGACATCGTAAGGCTGATTGTAAATCATCCTCGAAGTCGCACAGCAGTCAGCCACGGGACAGTAAGGGGTCGTATTCCAGAAAGGTGGTGACTTGTTATAACTGCAAGGAAGAGGGTCATATCTCCCCGAATTGTCCAAAGAAGGACGAGAAAATCGTGAAGCTTTGCAGCTCAACCTCTACTGAAGGTACTTCGAAGCTGGCAGAAGGTAAGGTGTTGACATTTACCTTTGATTCTGGTTCGGATTGCTCTCTTGTGGGAGAGACATTGGAAGAAAGATTGCCCGGTAGGAGACGATGCGTCTCTACGCGGCTGAGAGGTATCGGAAATGGATACGTTGATTGCTGTAAGCTAATCTCTGTGTGGGTCGATCTTGATGGCATAAATGTTGAGATTGACTTATATGTGGTACCGGATGAAAATTTGTCTACAGATTTACTTTTGGGTAAAGAATTGTTAGCAAAAGTCTCAGTCAAGTTGGACGGAATCACGATTAAATTTTCAAAATTAAATAGATTTGTTGGCTCGTGCAGCTTGGAGATCGACGTCAATGCTGTCGATTGTGACTCAGTCGAAATGAGAAAACCACTGATCGAGTTGTTGAAACTGTATTCTCAACATATGAGTGCGGAGGCTCCTAAGATTCGAGTAACTTCGGGCAGACTTGAGATAAGATTGAAAGACGTAAACAAACTCGTGCAGAGAGGCCCTTACAAGTTAGGTACTGTAGAGCGAGAAACTGTAAGAGGTTTGGTTGACAAAATGCTCGAGGCCGGAATCGTTCGGGAAAGTAAAAGTCCGTTCTCCAGTCCAATCATTTTGGTAAAAAAAAAGATGGTTCATATAGATTGTGTGTGGACTTTTTCGAGAATTAAATTCTAACACGGTAGCAGATCGTTATCCGTTGCCGTTGATTCAAGATCAATTAGATCGCTTAAGTGGAGCACAATATTTTTCGTCGTTAGACATGGTAGCCGGGTTCCATCAAATACCCGTCGAAGAAAATTCGATAGAGAAACTCGCGTTTATTACACCTGACGGACATTATGAATATTTAACGATGCCATTTGGGCTGACGAATGCTCCTTCCGTGTATCAGAGGGCAATTAATAACGCGTTGGGAGATTTGAGATATTCTTACGCGATTGTTTATTTGGATGATGTGCTCATACCTGGAAAAACTGAACAAGAGGCCTTAGATCGACTGAAAGTTGTAATGGAAAGACTCGCCGCTAACGGATTTTCGTTTAACTTAAATAAGTGTAAATTTTTGAAAACACAAATTGATTATCTGGGATACACTGTATCGAAAGGAGAGCTGAGGCCCAACCTTCGAAAGATCGAAGCCCTGGTGCAATCGCCCATCCCTCGAACGCAGACCCAGGTAAGGCAGTTGTTAGGGTTGGCATCTTATTTTCGTAGATTTGTACCAAAATTCTCACAAACAGCAGCTCCTCTGTATAGACTGACGGCAGGGAATGCAAAGACAATAAAATGGACAAACGAACACAATGAAGCTAGGACTAAGCTCGTCAAGTGTTTAACGTCAGAACCGTGTCTCCGTATATTTGACCCTAGCCTACCGATCGAATTACATACTGACACTAGCGCCCTTGGATACGGCGCTGTGCTCCTTCAACGCATCGAAAAAAATAAACATCCAATCGCATACTACAGCAAACGCACCGTAGACGCTGAAACTCGTTACCACTCATACGAACTCGAGACCCTTGCAGTCGTAAACGCGATAAAACACTTTCGACAATATTTGGTTGGCCGGAAATTTTTGGTGGTCACGGACTGTAACTCACTAAAGGCTGCAAGCCTTAAGAAAGATTTAACGCCACGAGTGTATCGATGGTGGGCATTCCTACAATCTTTTGACTTTGAAATTGAATATCGTGCGGGTGAAAGAATGAAACACGCGGACTTTCTATCGCGTAACCCCGTTCTTGACGACAAAGTATTGAAAGTAGTTAAAAAAGACATGAACAAAATAACAATTGGCAGATGACTGGTTAATCGTAGCTCAGCAGAAAGACGACGGAATAAAAACATTATACCGCGAAGTATTGGACGGATCAGAAACCACAAAGACTTACTCGATAAAAGACAAAATCTTAATGCGAACAATAGAAAGAAAAGGTAAACAAATCACACTACCTGTAGTGCCGAGGATGATGGTATGGTCACTCATCCATCACGTACACGAAAATATTTGCCATTTAGGCTGGGAAAAGACTCTGGACAAATTATACGAACTTTATTGGTTCTCTCATATGTCAAAGCAAGTAAAAAAATTCGTAGCAAATTGTATTATGTGTCAAACTTGTAAATCAGTATGGAGACCGACGCAAGCACAGCTGCATCCAATAGAAAGGGACAGCATTCCGTGGTGTACGATTCACATAGACATCTCGGGAAAATTATCAGGTCCCTCTGAGAAAAAAGAATACGTTTTCGTGATGATAGATGCATTCACGAAATTTGTAACGTTGAATTGGATAAACCGTTTAGACGCGGAAACAGCAATCAACCAGATTGAAAAACATGCGTTTACGTTTGGGGCGCCGAAACGAATTATTTGTGACCAAGGTGCAGGGTTTACAAATGCGCGATTTAAAGAATTCTGCAACGAAAATAATATTTTGCTTCATTTAATAGCTTCGGGAACACCGAGAGCTAATGGTCAGGTTGAAAGAATTATGTCCACGATGAGGAATATGTTATCCATAAGCAAAGCTCAAGGAAAGCAATGGCAGAACGAATTAGGAAGAGTTCAGCTTGCAATAAATTCAACAGTTCGTAAAACGTTGGGGAAAAGTCCCGCTGAGATTTTGTTTGGTACAAAAGTAAACTCGATAGAAATTGAACGCGTGAAACACGACAGCGTGATAACTCATAGCGTTGACTTGAGCGAGATTAGAACTGCAGCTACAGATAGAATGAGAGCCGAAGGGGCAAAAGAAAAGGCAAGGTTTGATAAGAAGAATAAACCGGTAAACCCATTTAAAATTGGAGATTTTGTGATGGTTAGGAATAATGATAGAATAAAGACAAAACTGGATGCCAAATATCGAGGTCCAGTTGAAGTTGTTGCGGTGTTACCGAACGATAGATACCTTGTCAAGAAGGTAGGCCCTGGATTACGAGGCCGAAATAGTATCAAAGTATCTCATGACAAACTGATCGCAGCTCCAGGAAACGAGGCGAGTCAGGATAGCTATGTCGGAGAGAAAGAAAAAGGTGAGAACAAAATTGTACAACAATCTGTTTGATGTGATTTGTAGAATTATTTCAGTGCTTGATCGTGAGTGCAAACATGGTGTTTGGCAAAGAGAATCGAGACTATGAATTATGAAACAGACGCAGTCTGGTTTTATTGGTTGTTGAATGCTGTTGAGCATTCGCATAGAACTTCTGGTTCTAATTGAGGCGGATTTATATGTAGAAATCCGCAGGGAGCATGAGACTGTTGGTTTCCATTGTTTCAATTTAAGAGTGCGACTTTGGCCCTCGATGTTCGCTGGACTTGATCACCCAGAACCCTCGAACCAAAAGCCTAAGAGTAACTTAAGAATGATTCAATGTAAACTTGTGGGCATTATAATAGTTAGAAAATGTACGGATGCACAAGGCATGCCTACAGAGCTATTATGAATAGAAGATAATAGTTAGAAAATGTACGGATGCGCAAGGCATGCCTACAGAGCTATTATGAACAGAAGATAATAGTTAGAAAATGTACGGATGCGCAAGGCATGCCTACAGAGCTATTATGAACAGAAGATAATAGTTAGAAAATGTACGGATGCGCAAGGCATGCCTACAGAGCTATTATGAATAGAAGATAATAGTTAGAAAATGTACGGATGCATAAGGCATGCCTACAGAGCTATTATGAACAGAAGATAATAGTTAGAAAATGTACGGATGCGCAAGGCATGCCTACAGAGCTATTATGAATAGAAGATAATAGTTAGAAAATGTACGGATGCATAAGGCATGCCTACAGAGCTATTATGAACAGAAGATAATAGTTAGAAAATGTACGGATGTGTAACACATGCCTGCAGAGCTATTATGAGTAAAATATAATAGTTAGAAAATGTACGGATGTGTGAGACATGCCTACAGAGCTATTATGAGTAAAATATAATAGTTAGAAAATGTACGGATGTGTGAGTCATGCCTACAGAGCTATTATGAGTAAAATATAATAGTTAGAAGATGTACGGATGTGAAAGACATGCCTACAGAGCTATTATGAGTAAATGATAATAGTTAGAAATTGTATGGATGTGTAAGACATGCCTACAGAGCTATTGGTGCCTTGGAGATCGAATTTGTGAGGAATTCGTTTTGACATTTAAAAAAAAAAAAGTTGCAGTCTGACTGTACAATACTGATGGCAAAAAAAAAAAAAACGGGAAACGATACACATGGTTGCACACGTGAATGGAGACAGTAAAAGCCTGTAGGGCAATAACAGACTTGTAAAGTCAGGAAAGCCGAACGTAAACTAACGCTTGTTTGTTCGATGCCTGTTTTATTTCAGAAGTAAACTAGACGGATAGATGCTGGGCACTCGAGACGCGTGCTAGTCAGTATGGCCGTGTCGCATCGCCATGGGAATGGCTTTTTCAACAGCGCTTTCGATTTCTTGACGATGTTTATGGAGAGTCAAGTGGTGGGCATCGAGTGACGAAAAGGCGTCAAGGCGTTCGGAGAAGAACCTACCCCGGTGGTAGTGCGTGGTGTATGATCCACGAGTGTGTTGTGTTGCATAGAGGCCTAGAAGAAGTGGAGTGGGAGACGTATGCGTTTCGGGTCACGAAGTCACTCCTTCTCGGGTCATTGGGTCGAAAGGACTAATTTTCGAAAAGGCTCTGTGTAACACACCTCACTAGCACTGCTATCCGGTGATTATACTTTGTACCGAATATTTTATTGTATCGAGACACCAATAAATCGTGTAAGCCGTGTCACTGCGGCAGTCAGTGAGATAGACATTGTTCTCTAATTCATGAACGGAATTCCTGGCTCTCTCTATATTCTTGATATCTGACATATATATATATATATATATATATAATTCCTCTCAAACAAACTCACACTGCCAAGATCTTCGAACATGCATCCGAGTTGCGTAACATTTTTTGTCATGGCAGTCCATAAAACCTTTTTTTGGTTCCATGTGGAAAATAAGAGGTTATGTGCATCTATCGACTGCTGAGGCAGTTATAGGGCATGCCTATTTATGGCCTAATCAGGGAAAGCCTAGTATGGCCCTATCATGGAAAGCCTTAGTAAGATATTATCAGGGACGACCTTAGTAGGGCCATTTTAGTATTGCCTGATCTATGGCCTAGATACTTCTGGTTTGGTCGGGGCCGGATCAAGATGTCCGTAATAGATGTTACCCGTATCACACCCCGATCGGGGCCTGATCCTGATCAGACTAAACCTAAGAAATTTTTACGCGGGTGATAGTCCCTAGAAAGTTGAGTGCGCGGATAAATAGGCGCGCGCATGAGAAAGGACATTTTTCTGTTGCAAAGCGGATGCTCAACAAAGACCAGAGCTGGATACCAGAGCTGCGCCAGAGAACGGAGAGAGTGGTGCACAACTGTGTAGAGTGCATCATGGCGGAGAGGAAGGAACGTAAACAAGAAGGTTACTTGAATTCTATAGCAAAAGAAACGACGCCACTCGACACTCTACACATCGATCATCTCGGGCCCCTGGCTTCGACGAAAAAGAGCTACAGGCACGTTTTCGTGGTAATCGAAGGATTTACGAAACTTACGTGGCTGTACGCAACAAGCTCAACGACGGCAGGTGAGGCGATTGACAGACTGAAAAAGCACTCAGCGATTTTTGGCAATCCGCGACGCATATTCTCAGATCGTGGTACAGCGTTCACGGCGAAGGAGTTTGAAGAATATTGCCAACAGGCAGAAATCGAGCATGTTCTTACTACAACAGGAATTCCGAGGGCTAACGGCCAAGTCGAACGAGTAAATCACACGCTGATTCCCTTGATTACCAAGTTGACTGCGCCGCAGAGTGGAGAGTGGTATAAGCATTTCAGTACCGCGCAGCAGTACCTGAATGCAGCGTTTCATCGAGTCATTGGGACTACACCATTCCAGGTGATGTTTGGGACGCGGCCACGTTTCAAGGACGACGAATCATTGCGCGAATTAGTTTAGCAAGAATTCGTGACGACTTTCCAGGAAGAGCGTGATCAAGTTCGAGAGCATGCGAAGGATCGTCTTCAGCGAATTCAAGAGGAAAATAGACGAGAGTATGATCGAAAGCGTAAAAAGGCGCCAGCATATCGCGATGGAGATATCCCCGCGATAAAAAGAACGCAGCAAGGCCTAGGATAGTAGTATAACAGGACTGATTCTAACCTAGCGATCTCAGGGGGGAGCGGGGCGGGGAGCTCCAGCGCGGAGGACCGTGGGCAGACGTCACGCGGCAGGAAGGGGGAAGGCGCTGCAGAGGGGGAAGGCAGTACAGAGGGCGTTTAGCACGTGGTAGCCGGGAGTGCGGGTGTGACGTCACACGGCGAGGGGGAGGACAGCGATGCCAACCGTGCGGGGAAGGGGGGGGGGGTGAATAGAACGAGACAACAATCATAATTAGCAAGTACTTATTCTTTTTTTTTCTCCTATAAATTGCATACAGAATGGTTGCAATAGAACATTTTCATCAATAATGGAATGTGTGTGTTTTGAGTGAAGAAGAAGAGTGTGTGTGTGTTTGTTTGTGTATGTATGCGCGTGTGTGTGTTAAAAATGAAAAATAAAATAAAAAATCAACGTCGATGCAATCGTTCTAAAACAAACGAAACATGCATTTTTGTCTCATTAATCTATGTGACACATTGACATTATTTACAATGATACAAAAATTGAATGGGAATACTTCCAATTAGCTCGGTATACATTTATGCAGGTGGTACACATGTCAGGTGGAATTATTTGATGCAGTGGATCTCGACAGTCGTTGCAGAAAATTCCCCTCATCTCAGCATAGCGTTCGCGGTAGTGACCGCACACTCTGACTGCTTCTCCAAACGCGTCCCGTGCATGGGAATAGCACGAAGTGCAATACTTCGCCCGACCATTTGTTGTGAAGTAAAAATAATTCACACAGTATTTGACGTTCTGGTCGAGAAGATAAATTTGAAGCATGTCCCTTCTATTTTCCCGCCCATCGGGGTTTTCACCATCAGATCCATTTCCATACGCGGAATCTACCGATTCGATATGACTTTCCAGATCATCTACATCCATAACGTCTATTTCGTTGTCATCGTCGGCGATGTCAATCACATCAACTTCGCGGGTTAGATGAGCCATGATTACACTTTACTTTTTTTTCTATGGCTCTTTCGTTTTAAAACGCGCCTCGGAGGTTGCAGACTGGAATGGGAAAAAATCCTGTCCCGATTCTTTCTGAGATTTCGATTTTTGGATCTCTATTGGGATGCAGAATGGTGGGTATGGTATTGCTCGAATTTTTCCATACTTCAACGCTAAGATATGCAAACGGTTTTTCTCGTCAGCCTGTAGGAAATAGGGGGATGGGTAAGAAAAAAATGGCCTTCTGCGATGTCGAAAGATTTTTTCTCTATGTTTTTTTCTTTCTTGACTGTCGGCACGGGTGTTGATGCATTGTAAAAAAGTGACCCTACATCGTGGAGGCGAAGGCTGACCTGCTAGGACTCATCTCAAGTATTGAATTTTACGTTTTCCACAAAATCGCGTTTGAAAACAACGTATGGAAACCCATAAAAGTGGCTTCTCATAGCGAACATCCCAGTATTTTGGGATTACGGATTGCTATGCATGCACGGCTTGAGCACAGACGTCCTATCGGTTTGCATATATATATATTGTGACCGCAAAATCGAGGGAGCTGGGGGAAAAGGACCGAGAGAGTCACAAAACTCCCCTCCTCCCGTCCCGACAATTTATATAGGGCGCCAGCCGAAAATCGGCTTGTCGGGATGAGAAAAGTCTGCGCGTGGATCCGGCCCCGATAAGTTATTTTCTCCGGATAATGTTGGAGTCGCGAACGGTGGAATTTTCGCATGAACCTTGGCCGCTCCGATCGTTCAGCCGCTTAAGGGTCTCTTGCGTTTTCCCGATCTTCAGCCCAGGGTGAATGTTCTACTTCGCCGTCACCGCTGCCTCGGATGTTTCCTCTCTTGACGGCGCATTCTTCCTCCCGCGGGAGAAACCTCGACATCGGGTTTACATTACATAATAAAAATAAAGAGAAAACAGACGGAATTAGTAAATAATATACAGCTATTCAGGACCCTACGGAATCGCGTCGTGGCGGCGATAGTGGCCCCGAGCCGGAGGACGCCCTCGCCGAGCGGCGGAGTGTTACCAAAAAAAAACACGTTACAACACCCCCTCCCCAGACATCGGCCGCCCCGGCCGAGATCTCAGCCTTGCCCGGCTATTCCGTCAATCGCGCCACGCGGCGACGACCTCCATCACGCCTGATTCCGTAGTGCCCTCTCATGTCATCATTATGGTCAAATTAAATAAAAAAATAGGGAAGTTCATATCGGCTACACACCCGATTCGCGTCGTCGAAGTTCACGGGAGTCTCATCCGCCATACCACGACCATACCCACGGGAACTCCATACCACCAGGATGACGAAGGGAAAGGGAGAACCAAGGGTTTCACCAACCATTCTTTCCGGTTTTTATGTTATATCCTTTTTTATTTTAGGCTCGTACCTCACAGCCTCCTTACAAAATACGAGGAAAAGAGGGAAGCGGGGGAACCCAAACGTAGTACATAAGAAAAGGAATACAAATAACACAACAAAAAAAAATGACGGAAACGGGAGGCCTAGTTTCCGGCCCCTTTTTTGTTTTCCGGTACCTTGATATCGTGGCTAATTTCGCAGCCAAGTATTGCGTTGATGAGGAGAGAACGCGCAATTTCCTAAGGACGACGTCACCCACCTTGTAGGATATGACGTTACGGTGTTTATTGTAACGTTCCGATCGTCCCCGATACGCCTTTTCGAGGTCGTAACGGACCCTTTCGCGGAGTTCCTCCACCTGTCGCAAGTGATTCGACCACTCATCCAGAGGTAGAGGGATTAGCTCCCGTCCCTTCAACCGTCTCCTGACTCCTTTCGAGCTCCGAAGCGATCTCCTCTAGATCGTCCAAGGTGTGGACTACCCTGCGCAAGATAAGGATGCGGAGCCGAGGCAGGAGGTTTCGGTGGGCGTAATTGAGTCGCTCTTCTTCCCCCATCCTAGGCTCGACGCGGTCGAACATGACCCTCATGCAAGTGAGAAAGTTGGACACTGACTCGAATTCTCCCTGACCTCTACGGGAAATCTGGTCCCGCAATGTAAACTGAAAGTTGGGGTCTCCGAACCTAAACCGGAGAGACGACGCACAGTCGCCCCATGAATGTATCGAAAGCTTCTTATTGCGGAACCAATAAG
This sequence comes from Ophion obscuratus, assembly GCA_964007375.1. Classification (NCBI taxonomy): domain Eukaryota; kingdom Metazoa; phylum Arthropoda; class Insecta; order Hymenoptera; family Ichneumonidae; genus Ophion; species Ophion obscuratus. Next base: position 14,031,491 of record OZ023317.1, read on the forward strand.
TAGCGATTCCGCCCAAAAAAGTCGGGAAGCAATTAATCAGATCGTGGTCCGAGACGGCCACCATCGCGCGGCGTTCCTCAACCTGGGCAATAAAGGCCTCGATGTCTTCGCCCTGGTTTCCACTGAATTTCAGGTCCCACTTACGTAAAATTTCGTAAGCGGACCGTGCTGGTAAAATGGAGTCGCGAGGGAACCCTCCCTTTATGAGTGGGGTCGACCTGTTGGACGGGTCCCCTGGATCCGCCAACCGCGAACGGCCAACATCCGGGATTTCTTGACTCGCCGTCTCGGGCGAGATGGTACTCCTCGCCCCGTAACTCGTACAGGGCGGCGGGTGGCCGACCCAGGGTCCTCGAGCCTCCGCCCGGGGAATCACGGTATAACCTCCCGGTACGGAACCGGAGTGCGCCCCCGAATCGGCCTCGATTGGGATCGTCACCGACCCCGAGGGCCTCGCATATCCCGAGGGCGAATGACCGAGCGCCGGATAGCTCGATGTGGCCTCCCGGCCGACTGGCGGGAAAGTCACATTCGACCCTCGGCGGGTAGTAACGATGGGATCCTCCAGGGTTCGGCTCATCCGAACCTCGGATATCCGATCAGGCAGAGGAACTTCCATCCTTCCCGTATCTGCGAATGGCGGCACCACTCGATCCCGAAATCGGGTAAAACCGGTATCGTCCAATTCGGGACTAAAGGGACGGCGAAGAACATAATCTAACCGCTCGAATAATTCATCGCGCGTTCCTGTAATGGGCAACCCGCGCCGCTCAAGCTCGCAGCGTAATCGGTCCGTCGTTAGACGCTCCCTGCGCGGGAGGTTGACCTGTTCGCCGGTCGCGTCCATTTCCACGGGACTAACGAGTGACCTAGGTGTTACTAGCAAAGCGGCAGCAAAAAGCGGTGGGTCACTAATCAACCCGCGGTGTACGAGTTACGTTTAAGCGAGCCGCGTGCAAGGCGGTAGAAAAAAAAAGGATAAAAAAAATAATAATGACGGGGCGGGAGATAGCGAAGCAGTAAGTCTGTCACGAAATCGCACACAACAAAAAAAAATAATCAAGAAGAAGGAAAAATAAAAGAAACAGTCAAACACGCGATAGTCAGAACGTAAAATATCAGAACGGTAATCTTGGCAGAATTCACGAGTCCAGTTTGGATCAGCTAAAAGCGAGTGACGACCAAAAATAAAGAGAAGAGAAAAAAAAAGGAAAGAGAAAAAAAAGAGAAAAAAAAAGAAAGAAGAAAGAAAGAAAAATAATAATAATAATAATAATATAAAATAATATCAAAGGAAACTAAAATAGAACACAATAAAATAAAAATGGAAAAAAAGTACGCAATTAAATTGAACGTAACGAATAAATAATAAAATTAACGAAATAAATAAAATAAGTACACTAAATCAAATAAATACGTGCCTAACAAATAAATAAAATATCTCAGTAACAATCACAATTACATACAGGTCAATCAAATAAAATGGGGTTGTAAAATAAATAAAATAAATAGAACAAATAAATCGATAAACGAATAAAAATTTTGTACAATATCGTCACCACCAAAGAAAGCGAGAAAGAAAATGAAAGAAAGAAAGAAAGAGAAAAGAAAGAAGGAAGAAAGAAAAAAAATGAAATTTTCGATTGTAAAAATAAAAATAAATAAATAAATAAAAATTAAGAGGGTCAAAAGAAAAAAAAGGAAGGAAGAAAAAAAACAAAGTTTAATAGAATGTAATAAGATCAAAAAAATAAATAAATAAATAAATAAATTCCCACGAGATAAGCGAAGCAACGAGCCAAAGCCAAGCTTACGTGTCAGGCATTTTCCTTAGCCACTCGCTTCGCTACACCCGGTATAACGGGAACGCTTCGTCGTACTTTCCGTCTTTCTCCCTGGTCACCCGGTAGACGGGAATATCGATGAATTTTTCCCTGCTCGGGATGTCGTTCAACGCTCGCTTCAGTTTCGGGATCTATAAGGTGCGAAGGCAAAAAAACATAAACACAAAGTTGACATGTAGAGCGCGAGCGTCGGGCCTCGCGGCAGAGCTCGCGCTGGACTCACCGGCCGAGCGAGAAGAGAAAAAAAACTCGGCTTAGCGACGCGAGGAACCTCGAGCACACGATACTCGAGGCCTCGAAAATATTTCCTTCGATTCCTCGCTCAAAATTTTTTTTTTTTTTTCTAGAGGACGGAAACAAAGGGACGACCACGATATTGATACAAAAAAAAAACAGACTTATACACGAACACGATAAAGACGGTTGCGAAGGAGACGAAATATCGCGAATAAATTCAAATTTATCTTTATCGAGGTAAAATAAAATTTTCTGCGCGCAATGACACAGCCCCACGTTGGGCGCCAAATTTGTGACCGCAAAATCGAGGGAGCTGGGGGAAAAGGACCGAGAGAGTCACAAAACTCCCCTCCTCCCGTCCCGACAATTTATATAGGGCGCCAGCCGAAAATCGGCTTGTCGGGATGAGAAAAGGGAACGCAGTGTCCGGCCAAACTGCAGCCTCGTGGATATGGTAGAGGGGATGGGTCAGGTGTCAATCACGCGCGGCAAGCGAAATTTATCGTCAGTGAATTTATTTGACTGTTCGTCAACGTTTTCCCCTCCTTCGCAAGGAACACGGGACAAAAATCGGAAAACAAGAAATAAATACAGTACGCGCGAAATCTCGCAAGACGACTACTCTCGCGCGCACACACACACACACCAATTCCGACCGGGGCCTACACATACACACAACTTACGTCGAGCTCGTCTTGGCCTCTCCTCTCTCTCCCCTACCGGCCACACTAATATTACAACACCGAGCCCCCGCTAATCGGTTACCCCGCCGAGCGTTAAATAAAAGAACGAAATATCCCGGGGAAATTTACCCCGGTCGTTACTTACGTGGACGTCGATGCTCGGCAACCTCTCCCCCGCGACGAAGCCGGGAAAATCCTTACACCGGGGAAAGGGGCACCCGGTAGATGCAATTAATGGGGACGAAAGCCCGCACGGGTTCGAACCCGCACCCCGATGATAAACGGGAGGCCAGTTCTCCGTGAAGACGTTCCAACTTGAGGGCAATCTCTTCCCCTTTCCCCTTTGGTCAGGCCCCGCCGCAGGCCGAGGGATCGCCGAGGACGACACGTCCTAATTCTCCACTCACACGTTCACCCACACTTTTTACGGACTAACGAAATATTCGAGCCGAAGCTCGTCGCGACACGAAATTGAGCTTCCCGCGCGCAACCACGACGCAATTTCCTGACAATACGCGCTAGCTACGTACGACGGGGCTCGAAAATTACAGAAACGCGACAGAGGCCGTGGCCACGAAAAAGATACCCGAGATCGAGGATCGACCACACGGTCAGAGATCTACGTGTTTTGCTACAACGGGCATCGCTGAGCTCACCGGGGAAAACAACTGGCCGTTTTTGCGTTGGTCGTCCCACGTCCTTCCGGCTCGGTACCTCGCGAGAAGCTGTCCGGCCTGCCGGCCGGCGTGCGAGACGCGTACCCCTGCCCCTCCCCGCTCCTCGTCTTTATCTCTAGCTTCGCGCGAGAGGGCAGCCTCGGGCCGATTGTTTCGGGAGTTCGTCTCCGATTCTAGCGCGAATTTCGAATTTCGTAACTCCCGGAATGAAAGAATAAAATCCGCGCGCTAGCCCTCACGAATCTCGGGTCTTAGCGGGAATAGTAACCGCAACCCTTTTTATCCTCCGTGTTACACGGGCTGAGAGAAACCTCGCAAGGGGGGGGGGGGGACGAAAAGTCTGCGCGTGGATCCGGTCCCGATAAGTTATTTTCTCCGGATAATGTTGGAGTCGCGAACGGTGGAATTTTCGCGTGAACCTTGGCCGCTCCGATCGTTCAGCCGCTTAAGGGTCTCTTGCGTTTTCCCGATCTTCAGCCCAGGGTGAATGTTCTACTTCGCCGTCACCGCTGCCTCCGATGTTTCCTCTCTTGACGGCGCATTCTTCCTCCCGCGGGAGAAACCTCGACATCGGGTTTACATTACATAATAAAAATAAAGAGAAAACAGACGGAATTAGTAAATAATATACAGCTATTCAGGACCCTACGGAATCGCGTCGTGGCGGCGATAGTGGCCCCGAGCCGGAGGACGCCCTCGCCGAGCGGCGGAGTGTTACCAAAAAAAACACGTTACAATATATATATATATATATATATATATATATATACATATAGTATGTCTCTCTCATTCGCGCCTCTGACACCATGTTGAATATTCGGTCTAGATATCGAATAGCGTTTAATGTCAGTCAACAACACGTCAAGTCCTTAAAAACTCGTATAATCCCGCACAGAGCCTACATTGATCGCTCTATTTTTTTTCTGCTCTCCGACTCTATACGAATGGTGCTATGAAAAAGCCTGAGAGGGGAGGTTGTTAGACTTCTAATATAATGATCAGGAGGGAAATTTTTTTTTTAATTGTGGAACATTGTGTTTGCTGCTGCTCGGAAGTTTTAACAATTTGAATGGAGCAGTCAATAAACCAACATCGTTTCTTACTTCAACCATTTTTTCAAACTTATAAATATGTGTAGCATCGTGTTAGAACAAAGACTACAAGAACAAGCTATACTCATGAATTCGGTGGAAGAGTACAATGTGTGGGAGCAACAATACAGCGAATTCATTGAATCGTTGGAGAACCAAAGTCGAAATAAACGTCCGCGATTGACAATTGGCAATCGCCAATCATTAATCGCTCAGATGGCGCGACTTGAAAGTTTGAAAAATTCAATACGTCAACGTTTTGTTCATGAGGGGGCTAGATGTAATGCGCGAGGAAATGGTTTGATTTGGCGGAACATTGAGACGGCATTCGAAAGTCGCATACTGACTGGTTCAGTAATTAACCGCAACCATATTGAACCACGTCAATTTCCTGAAGATGCCCGAGACATAGTGCTTTTACATGTGAAAAACATTGTTGAACAACATTTTAGTGTAAAGGTTAATACCACGTTCAATGGTGAGTTTGTGGCAGGTGATAAGCACGCAAACAAAAGCGTCAATGCAAAAAACTAAACTTTTTCAAATATCTGATTTAGATGAGTGGTATGGTATTCAAGAACGCGATAGTGGCTGGACCTTGTTAAAAAATCTAGATTTACCCATAAGTGTGAATAAATATAATTCAATGCGTGCCGGTTGCCACCTTGAATTGCCACAGGAAGTAATGACAAAGCGTGCAGTAGTAAATATAAAGTCCAATGATAATGCGTGCTTTGCGTGGTCCGTGGTCGCGGCTCTATACCCTGCCGAACGTAAAAGTGATCGTGAATCTTCATATCCACATTTTTCGACGGTTTTAAATCTGCCTTCCCCGTGACTCAAGAAAAAATTTAAAAATTCGAACAACAAAATAATTTATCAATCAATGTGTATACCACGGAGAAGAAGAAAAGCCTTCCAATACGCATTAGTGAGCACAAAACGGATAAGCATATAAATTTGCTGTACCTTCAAGATCCATCAGACACCAATGTTGGGCATTTTGCGTGGATTAAAAATTTATCCAGGTTGGTGAGCTCGCAACTTAGCAAACTGGGCGATCGAAAATATATCTGCGATCGGTATGTAAATCTACAATACAATGAAATATACGACATACTTATATATTTGGAAAAATTGGTCGAATAAAAACAATTAAATCTCTTTGCACAGGTGTTTGCATTACTTCAGTTCATATGTGAAACTAGCGGCACACACAACGGATTGTGGAAAGCTGAACGACTATGCCATTGAGTTGCCACACGAAGAGGACAAGTGGCTCACTTTCAGCAACTTCGATCGGAAGCAGGGTCTCCCCTTCGTTGTATACGCAGACCTCGAGTGTGTCTTGTCGACAACCGATGATCCAAATAGGTATCAACATCACCAAGTATTCCACATATGTGAGAAAACATTTACGCAAGGCGATACACGCGTTAGAGATCATTGTCATTTGACTGGGCGTTATCGAGGCTCCGTGCATTCGAATTGCAATTTAAACTTTCAGCAATCCTTTTTCATCCCCATCGTAGTTCACAATTTATCCGGATATTGTGCGCATTTCTTTATTAAGGAAGGGGCTACAGCTTTCGAAGGGAGTGTCGAAGTACTTCCCATAACAAAAGAAAGGTATATTTCATTTACGAAAAATGTGAAACTCACGAACGATACGCGAAATGACATCAAATTGCGATTTATCGATTCATATAGATTTCTCAATACTTCTCTCGATAAATTAGCATAGTTTCTTACCAAGGATAAACTAAAAATTTTGAAATCTGCAATTCCTAACAAGCAACAATTGGATTTATTGACACGCAAAGGTGTTTTCCCATATGAATATGTGGATGACGTTAGTAGGCTGCAAGAAACGTGTCTACCGCCAATTGACTCATTTTACAGCTCATTGAGTGGTGGCACTGTAAGCGAGAGCGACTATACACACGCGGAAAATGTCTGGAAGGAATTCTCTATTCAAACGTTAGGCGAATTATAGCGATCTATATTTGAAAACGAATATCCTGTTATTAGCTGACACATTTGAAAATTTCCGAGATAGCTGTATTGAGAGCTATGGACTTGACCCGGTATATTACTATTCACTCCCCGGATATACATGGGACGCAATTTTAAAGCATACGTGTATTAGATTCGAATTGCTCACTGACATTGACATGGTCATGTTTATCGAACGTGGTATACGTGGCGGACTAAGTCACTATTCGAACAGATATGCTAACGCGAATAACCAATATATAGACTCACACGATCCATCTAAAGCTTCATCGTATCTTATGTATTTCGATGTAAATCATTTGTACGGCTGGGCAATGCGTCAATTTTTGCCTTATGCAAATTTCAAATGGGTCAACGACCTGTCAAATTTTGATGTATCATTAATCTCAAACGATTCGCCTACGGGCTACATTCTCGAGGGAAACTTGGATTATCCACAAAATTTACACGGTGCACATAGCGATCTTCCGTTTTGTCCAACGCGTGGAAAACCACCCGGTAAGCGGCAGGACAAGTTGCTCGCAACTTCGTATAATAAAGAGCGCTCCATTGTACATTACCGGAATGTTCAGCAGTGTCTACGCCATGGGCTCCGTATAACAAAAATCCATCGAATATTGCAATTCCAACAATCTCCATCGTTACGGTCTTACATCGCGCTAAACACGCAATTCAGAGCCATGGCGAAAAATGATTTTGAAAAAAATTTATATAAGCTGATGAATAATGCGGTATTTGGCAAAGCAATTGAAAACGTTCGAAATCACGTTGACGTGAAACTGTTGACAAAATGGGAGGGGAGATATGGTGCCGAGGCGATGATTGCGAAGCTCAACTTTCACAGTAGGAGCATCTTTTCCGAAAACTTGATTGCTGTTGAATTTCGTAAATTTGAAGTGAAATTCTACAAACCAATATATGTCGGTATGTGCATACTCAATATATCGAAAACGTGTTTTTACGAGTTCCACTATGATCATATGGCTCCGTTGTATCGTGAAAAATGTAAGATAATGTACACCGATACCGATAGCCTTATCTCCCACATTGAGTGCGAAGATGTATATGAAGGTATGAAGCAAACTATTGTCCGATTCGACACGAGTGATAATCCCATCGATAATGTTTTCGGTATTCCATTAGTAAATAAGAAAGTGCCAGGGCTCATGAAGGATGAAAACAACGGTTCTATAATGACTGAATTTGTTGGACTTCGGTCAAAAATGTATGCGTTAAGAGTAGATGGCAAAAACGATACCGAAAAAGTTAAAGGTGTAAAGTGTGGCATTTTCGCAAGGACAATAACTTTTGATGATTATATGCAGTGTTTAAATGAGGAAATTGAAGTGTGTCAGAGCCAAACGTGTATAAGATCCACACTGTACGATGTATATACTATTTGCGAAAGAAAAATTGCTCTTAGCCCACACGATGATAAGCGATATATCATACCCAATAGCACCAACACATTACCATGGAGACATTACAGAATACCATTTTAACACCACTATATTCTATAACATCGCAATCTCTTTTGTATATTTTTCAACTGATAGAAAATAAAGAAGAAGAAAACATTACCTTTTGTAATCCATATTTTCATTCAAAATATTTTCCTCCATATCATCGTGACGCATTTTTCCAGGGGAAAAAAAGATTCAAATGCGAGGAGCAAAAAAAAGAACTACCCAAGGGACACATGATGCGGTGTCGAGGAAGACGGACCCTTCATCCTTTGCAGCACGTGCGGAGATGGAGACGGCACTTGACCGCCACTTATTGGGGCTTTCGGTAGAGAGGAAGAAGTCATAAATTTAAAAAAAACTTTATTGTTCACTATAAATCAGATGTATTTATCCAAATATTGTGGGTATTGTCGAAACCCAACCATTTTACAAACATTCGATTGCCACGTTTCTTCAGTACTTTTTCCACGAAATAGGTATCGGGATATTTAACTTTTAGAAGCTCTTGCTCGTAGAAACCACCTGCAATAGGTTTATCCGTATGGTCTTTCAGGCTATACATTACAGGGCTTGTGTTTTTCACGCTATATATTGTAAATATTTCCGTTGTACAGTTTGGTGTGTAACTCTTTTCAAATACACTCTTAAATTTGCTGATTCTCACGTCATCGCCAATTTTGAATTTTGGTGGCTTCTTCATTGGAGGTTGAGTCTTGTTAAAAACTTGTCGCAATATTGCCTTCTCGTTACCGACATTGACATTCCTTGGCTTCATTCTAATTGTACGGTGTACATTATACTCGACAATTAAATTATCAAGAATATCCATCCACTTAAAATTACCACGAAGGCTAAATTGCTTCCACATTTTGTTTTTCAGTGTACGATTAAAACGCTCGCAAATGGATACTTTTAAATTACTATACGTTGAATACATGTTAATATTGTGCTTTTCCATTAGAGGCTTGAAAGTGGAATTATAAAATTCTTTTCCATGACCGACGTGCAAGTTCTGCGGTGTCCGTCCTCCCTTATCGATTATCGACTTCATTGCGGCTGCTGTATCTCTTCGGCTGCGGCTTCTTACTCAACATTGGTGCGACCCAGGCGAATTTTGAGAAAGTATCGATGACGGTGAAGAGAAATTCATGTTTGGAGTTTTTATGCGCGTATGATGACATATCGACGAGATCAGCTTGCCAGGTTTCGTCCAAGCCACGGATGTCCACATGTCGACGAGGATAATTTCGTCGAGCAGGCCTATGTAGCTCCAGTACGAGAGCGCTCTTTTTCTCGTTCGTTTTCTAGTCCACTCGGTCGCGCATCCAGTGCAGCAATGGTGCGTAAATTACGAATCACCAAATCTTGTAGAGTTTTGACATCGGCCTCGAGTGTTTTTGCAATGTCTCTCATCGTAGCTTCAAGTCCATTAACCAATAACTGATTACTCTCATTCATTTCTTTGCGTATGTTCTTAATGATATTTCGAGATTTTTAATGTGAATCACTTAGAGTGATGGCACCGTCTTGTCCTTCCGGATTAGCGATGTTACACAATCGTTTCTGCCCGAAGTCATAATGGCCATCTGCGGTCGTTCTAAACCCAATGCCAGGTCGGCCCGGAGGACCTTGCTTACTGAGGAGCACACTCTTATTTAATTGGCGTCCAAACACATCGATACTCATGTTGAGAATGCGTGAATTCTCCGATGCTGAGTTAATAAATGATTTCAGCTTTGCGCAATTCCTCGATAATCGATATGATTTCATTCGAATGCGCAGAATTTCTGGCTGCTTGCGATGCCAAAAATAAGCGAAGACGATCTACTAGCGCATTTGGATTATCCCAATAAATATAGTCCAATTGGGTCTTTTTCTGGCTTGCTTATACTTTGGCATGCCCTTTCCCACATGATGATCGACTATATTTGCGATATAAGTGTTGAATTTATGGCAGGTATTACGGCGTACGACCTCATTAGGCTTGTAAATTGTTTTGTGCGCATTTGTCGAGATGACAATCTTTTCATAGTTTTTTACATCGTCCGGTATGAGAGTTTCAACATTGGGCACTTTTTTAAACAACAGCTCCGTTAATCCAATAGTTTTCGGATAATTCACATCACCCACACGAATATGTTGAGACTCGAAAATTATCGGAGAATTGCCAATCATTAAGTTGTTTTTTTCGAGACTCCGTACAACATATAATACATCCAAGCCTGCCTTTCTATTTGTTCGTAATAATAGGAGATATTCACCGATTAATTCATCAACATTCTGCGAGTCATCATCATCCTCATATATCAATTTGAAAGAATCTTGTGTTTCACTCTTGAAGGAATCTTGTGTCTCATTCTTCAATTTATTTCTCACACTTTTTATCGCATCTCCTTCTTCAGCATTATCACTCACTTTTTCATCCTTAATTTCCTCCTTCGCTACCTCGCCGTTTTTATACGACACCAATTTCTCCAGTGGTCTCACTATAGGCTTAAAGATATCTTGCATTCTCTGCTCATCGCTATCTTTTCCCATGTTCATCATTCGATTCTCCCGTCTGATTGCATTGCTCGCCTTGGCAATTTCACACAATACATATTTTTCACGCAAAAGTTGTTCGGTCTTCATGTTGTCACTGTCAAGGTATTCACAATACTGTCTCTTCAACCACCAGCCATGAATCATTTATCAATGGTCAGAAAATAATCAAAACCTTGTCTACATCGACCCTCATTAATACTACTATCCTTGTCAATCGTGATAAATGCATACTTGTCGGAATTCCAGCATTTCATGCACATATTTTTAAAGCACGTATAAGTCATATCCGTATTAACATGATCGTTGTAAACGTGTTTGAGGTTCATATCGTCCTGCTTGAAAAGCACCACAACATTTGCATTATCTCTCACGAGATGTTTGTGGATACGGGTGTACGTCTGACAGAGATAAAAACTGTCAACAATCTCGTGTCTTCCCATGGAAAAGAAGACTCTAACATTATACTATCTTTCACACGCTATATCATCAAAGATGAATATAGAGTTGGATTGTACCTCCCTTGGTGCTATCACTTGTTTATGCGCGTTGAACGGATGATACGCAACTCCACTCACAGGTTTGAGCAACCGTTCGAGCAACCGTTCGAGCAACCGTTCGAGCAACCGTTCGAGCAACTTATACTTTGACTGCTTCAGCAATTTGGAATACAAGTAAATGTTCTCAAATCTCAAACCATTGGGATGGATGATAAGAGTGAGCAGAGCGTTCGTTTTCCCACAATTCGATGGACCACAAAACAGTGCACGTATGCTATCCGGTAATAAATTTCCATGACGTTTTTGCCGCTTTTTCGCTTCAGCATCTTCGACTAATTCATCGAAATTTATCACAGGAAGTCTGCCTCCGATAGTTTGCTTGTTAGGCGTCATCTCACACACGACTAACGGCGAAATCATATAAATAGCATTCTTATAGAGATTATCCAACGGTCGCGTATTGTCTTTAGACATGATTGTGCATGGCAAGAGTGGCAAAGGTTTCGTCAACCGCCAAATCAACAAACTCCCCGTTAAACTACATCTGCCCGGGTATCAGTATTGCGGATCAGGCACAAAGTTGACCAAGCGGCTTGCTCGTGGTGATCCGGGTATTAATCCATTGGATACGGCATGCAAACAACACGATATTGCATATTCGAAAAATCCAGATAATCTTGAAGCGAGACATTTGGCGGATAAAGTGTTGTCTGAACAGGCTTGGCAACGTGTTACTGCTAAAAACGCTAGCATCGGTGAAAAAGCAAGTGCTTGGGGTGTGCCAAATATTATGAGGACAAAGAGAAAATTCGGTATGAGGATGAAGGCCCATAAAGGTGGCGTTTGTTTGAAAAAAATCATTGGCGCCGCAAAGAACAATAATCGAACGTAATGATCCACAAAAGATGATCAAATCAGCTCTAAAGGCTGCTTGTGCAGCTGTAAAGACACAAGGTGGCAAAGTGTGCACACCTCGGTTTCTACCTGTACTCCATAAAATTGGTGCTTTATCAGGTGGTGTGGCTAGTATAGCTAAAGCTGTAACTGCTGCTCAAGCAGCTAAACGTGAATTGGATGAAAGTAAGCGAGATGAAAGTAAGCATAATAGGACAATTGAAGCAATTGCATTGGGCAAGGGCTTACATCTGAAACCATATAAGCAGCGATTGGGTCTCCATATCAAGCTAAAAAACTAGAAGTAATGCTACCTCGCCGACCCCTCACCGACATCGACCTTCTTAAATATGCGAAAATCCTCAAGATTCCATATTTCCGTGGAGTTTACATGCGCGATACATTACCAGCAAGCGGACCCCTGAAATGTGAAGCAGCAATTGTAGATTTGGATGAAAATATCGGTACTGAAACACACTGGGTCGCTTACAAAAAGACTGGATGGAAAGTCGTGTACTTTGATAGTTTCGGCAATCTTCCACCACCATCCGAATTCATGAGATATTTTCGTGTTGGTAGCGTTAATTATAATTATAAGGGATATAAGAAATATGATACGATTGAATGTGGACATTTGTATCTGAAGTTTCTTTCTCGACAATTGCAGCACAAAGACAAATATACACTGTATATAGGTAGAAAATAACGTGGAGAATTCAGTTGTCAATTTACCAGCACCATGGATGATAGCTTAACCTTGACCATATCTGGCTTATCGTCCATACTCGAGGCGTAGTACTTTCCCCCCATCGAACTCTCACCACACAAAAGTTATACCCTCGGTCTCGTTGAATTGTTAACCTTCGACTCTATTCCAAATATCGACGTTGATCATGATAAACTTCACGTGGGAAATGAGGTATTGACGATACCTACGGGTAGCTATGAAATAAAGGATATTGAAGCGTTTGTACAAGCAGAGCTCACGCGTAAAAAAATCAAAATCAGCATTAAACCGAATAATAATACGGTGATCATGATGTCAATTTTGAGCCGAAAGATTCTATTGGCCATTTTCTAGGCTTCGCCGCACGCAAATTGGAAGCCAATAAAAGACACGAATCTGACCTTCCTGTAGCCATTCTCAAAGTGAACGCCCTATGCATTGAGTGCAATATTACCGCTGGAGCCTATATTAACGGACAAAAAGTACACACAGTTCACGAATTTTGCCATCTGTGCCACCGGGCTATAAGATCATTGAAGTTCCTTTACACGTTATTTATCTGCCAATCACGAGCCGAACGATTGACGCGATACAGCTTTGCATAGTGGATCAGGACGGTGATTTGGTAAATTTCCGCGGTGAAGTAATCACCATACGCCTGCATATAAAGTCGTGATGGATATAGTTTTCAATAGATCTTCCAATAACAATAAACGGTCATGGATAAAAACAATCAGTCGTCGTCAGTGCCCAAAGTGCTAACACCTCAAAACGTGCTACTCTTGAAGAATTTGGGTCTCGAAGTGCGTGGCGAAAGCGGGTAAAAAATTATTTGGTCTGTGCTTTTTGCATCTGTTGCGTGAAATGGAAGACATTGTAAACTTTCAAACGCCCGTGGTCTTTGACGAATTCATCATCCATTGTGAGATTCACGCTCATCAGCCATATGCATCTTCAACCTTCAATAACAGCGATGAAATCTGTATTGCCATCCAACATCAAGACCTCTCTATCCTGCCAAGCAAGAGTTCCCTACACATATGTGGGAAATTATCCAAGCGTGACAGGGCGCCAACCACTGCTACAAGTCTCGCCATGCTACAATGCCATTTGTCATTTGTTTGAGGAAGTGCGATGTGAATTGAATGCCATAGAAATTGATCGTAATAAGAATGTCGGTACTACGAGTGTAATTAAGGGATATTCATGTCTCTCACCGGCCAAAAGTTCTATGCTCGAGAACAGTGGATGACTCGATGTCGAAGAGACCAAGCAGATTGTAGATTTATCGGGAAACTTTGATGTGTGTATACCGCTCAGCATGCTCCTCGGATTTGCTGAAGATTATCGGAAAATTGCCATAAATGCCAAGCACGAATTGATTCTCACAAGATCAAAGACCGATGACAATGCCATTGTACAAACAGCGCCCGAAGACTACATACTCGCATTGCATAAAATAGAATGGCTCGTACCGTATGTCAGAGTCTCAGATCAGCGAAAAATTCAACTGTTAAAGTTTCCCGCCAAAGACGCACCAATTTCTATGAGTTTTCGTACATGGCAACTGTATGAATATCCATTGCTGCCTGCCACCTCCAAGCACGTGTGGTCTGTGAAAACCTCGAATCAGCGGGAGAAGCCACGATATGTAATACTCGCGCTGGAGACCGAACGGAAAAATAAGAAATAACACAATGCGAGCCACTTTGATCATCATAACCTGAGCGATGTCAAACTATACCTCAACTCGCAATGTTATCCATTAGTCCAGTCGAGATAGGTCTAAAATTCGGTTCACCTGGAATTAATTCGGGGCTTAGATTTTATTTTTTTATACTTAGTGGGGGGGGGGGGGGGGTGGTTGGTAGTGTAAATCTCGATTTTCGGGAAAATCCCCCTGGTGCGTTTGCCGCCATCTTGATTTATAGAAGGATTTTTTGTTTTTCTAATAACTCGCTTATTTTCAATCTTAGAGTAAAAAAGATCATATCAAAAGTTATGGGAAATATAATTCCCCACAAGTTTGGTGATTATAGTTTTTACCCTGGGATCGATATTTATAGAGTGACACTGCAAATAGGGGTAAAAAACGATTTTGTTAATTATTTTGTTTATTATCAAGTTTCAATTTTATTTCCTTCAACTTTGGTTATTAACATTTTTACTCTCGGATCAATATTTTCAGACTTATACTTAATTTAGGGTGAACTTTTTTTATGTTTAGATATTTCGTTTATTATCAAGTTTATCGTAAAATAGGTAATGAATAATCGGGTACGAAAATTCATTTTCTTCATTTTTCGTTAATACCATTTTTACCCTAGGATCAATATTTTAGGAGTTATAGTTAAAATAGGGGTGTAATTTTTTCATTTCTTTTTTCTTCAATTTATTATTGAATTTGTTATAAAAATAGTGATGGATAACCGTACGTAATTTACATTTCTTCGACCTTGGCTGTGTTCTCTCGTCGCAGAGAGCCATTCCAGCAAGTAGAAACCTGTGGATTTTGACACCCCTCAGTTCTTTTAATCGTAGGGTCATAGGGTAAAAATGGTAATAAACAAAGTTGAAGCAAATCAAATTCCCTACCTGATTATCCATTACCATTTTTACCATAAACTTGATAATAAACGAAATACCTGAACATAAATAAAAAGTTCACCCCTAAATTAAGTGTAAGTCCGAAAATATTGATCCTAGGGTAAAAATGCTAATGACCAAAATTTAAGGAAATTAAATTCCCTACCCGACTATGCATTACCATTTTTACGATAAACTTGATAATAAACGAAATCACTGAACATAAATAAAAAGTTCACCCCTAAATTAACTATAAGTCCGAAAATATTGACCCTAGGGTAAAAATGGTACTAACCAAAGTTGAAGAAAATTAAATTTCCACCTGATTACTTCTTACTATTTTTATGATAAACTTGATAATAAACGAAATAACTGAACATAAAAAAAAGTTCACCCCTAAATTAAGTATAAGTGCGAAAATATTGATCCGAGGGTAAAAATGCTAATAACCGAAGTTGAAGGAAATAAAATTTCCTATGTGATTATTTATGACCATTTTTACAATAAACGAGATACGTTTAAAAAAAACGTTTTGTTTTACCACTTTTAGCAGTCTAACTCTATAAATATCGATCCTAGGTTAAAAATTAAAATCACCAAACTTATGGGGAATTACATTTCCCACAACTTTGAATACTATCATTTTCACTCTAAGGTTGAAAATAAGCGAGTTATTCGAAAAACAAAAAAAAATCCCTCTTTAAATCAAGATGGCGGCAAACGCACCGGGGGGATTTTCCCGAAAATCAAGATTTACACTACCAAACATCCCCCCCTAAGTATAAAAAAAGAAAATCGAAGCCCCGAATTAATTCCAGGTGAAATCCTATTTCGACTGGATTACATATGGAAATTTGAATTTGAACATTGATCAAAATCAATATGCTCTACTCTACGAGATGTATGCAAACTTTCAGCCGACCTATTACAACAAAGAGGCTGAACCATGGCTGAGTAAGTTGGAATTTTTAGAAAAAGCCCCCCCTCGTTGTCATTGACTGCTCAAAGCAAAACTATTCTCTCAAGTCCGGTCCTGTGGACGTGCGTCTTGAGTTCGAATTGAAAAACAATATTCCACCGCAAACCTCAGCATACTGCATGATCCTCCATGATCGTATTGTCGAGTACAATCCAATTAGTGGTGGGGTGAAAAAATTGGCATAAAATCATGCCGATGATTCGCGTCCACGTCAGTCAACATGGAGCTTATCATCGATGTGCAGGGCTTCAAGAGACCCATCAACAAATTTGTCCTCAAGGAGATGTCCATCGTCAAACTCCACGACAAGAATGCTAAACCGCTGACGCTTGCCTTCGACGCACCAGTTACAGCATAATTTTGTCTTTTCCACCATCGTGTGCTCACAGTCTATAGAACTCGACGCTGAAGAGATGATGATCGCGTGCTTCTTGCCGCATACGTTCGAACGTTTCCAAATCTTCGTCGAAGGCCTTCACAAGTAGACTGGTAAGAAGACAATGAACGCATTCGCGATGTCAGCGATGTAGCGTTTCCCAAACTTGGTTTGTACGGCCCTCATGTCGGAGATTGGATGCTCCGAGTGAACGAGGAGTTCTGACAGCTTCGTTGTTGGAAGGAATTCCGCCATTCAGCTGACTTTGTTGATACTCGTAAAATCCATTTTCCACACTTGTCACTTTTCAAAAAAATTTCAAAGTTATTTTTTAAGATGTTGATGTGGCGGTGGAATAGTGCAGTCTGAGCTTGGTCCATGAAATTATAAGCTCCCTCGTTTTGTAACCCCACCACGAAAATTTTCAAACTTCTCCCCACTTTCCCAATAATGAAAAACGGGTTCAAACACGTTCGTGGAACCCGGTCCTCCTCCCACGTGAAAAGTTTCCCACCTCATAACATTTTTCACAGTCTCGTCGTTGAGGTGGGGGGCCATCAATGTGATATTTCATTTGTGGCGTATTATAATGCTCCATGCATCGAAGATATGATATCACTTCACTGTCGTTGCGATGGTGTTCTGGCAAACGATCCCACAGTAAACCAATATAATGACCCCAATATTTTAAGAGTAAGATCTTTGGAACTTGTTCGAGCTCGTTTTTGGTCAAGTCCATGGGGTGTTCGGCCGGATGCACTGCATACATACTCGCACATGTGAACATCTTGACGTTATATTTCGGAATGAAACCAAAATGTCAATGGGATTAAAATTTGTTTTTTTTTTAACAATGACTCTTCTCATAACCGCAGCTGCATATAATAAATAAGGCATTTTATGGCACTTTGAAAGGCCGCCCTTTATATGGCAACTGCAGTTTTTTATATTATCGAAAAAAATGCTAGCCACTCATAATTGTTTCTCTCTCTCTCTCTCTCTCTCTCTTTCATACACGCGCACACGCGCGCGCGCGCGCACACACACACACACACACATACGCACGCGCGCGCGCATATCTAAATTGTTCTTTGCACGGACTTCCAGAGACGTAATCAAAACGCTCCGTTGCATCGATAACATGTAAATAATTTTAATTATTATAATAAATCACACGATTTTATGAGTTTTCAACATTTACCCGCCACCCTATGGTGTCAACGACCCCGCGCCAACCCCCCTTATCGCTCAGCGTCGCGTATCATCACGCCCCCACTCTCGACTATCTCGCGCTAGACCCCCTCTGTGCGTCGCCCCCCCATCCCTCCGCTCCCCCCTGAGATCCCTGGGTTAGAATCAGTCCTGTTATATTACTAAGGATTCAAGTTTCTGCGAAATACCTTGGACCTTACGAAATATCGAAGGTTTTGCGCAACGATCGGTACCTCATGCAGCAAAGTGGCGATGACGTGAAGGGCCGCGACAAACGTCGACCGCGGCTGATACCTCAAGCCTTGGTCAAAATACGCAGATACCGACAAAGAAGATTTTCCGGAAGATCTGCATTCGGGAGTGAATGTGCATGAGCAGGACGGCCGAATGTAGGAGCGCGTGTGTGAGCGAATGCCACACCATTGCTGCAAAAAACGAGAAACACGAAGAGTCTCGCGAGGAAATGGGGCCCGCGGGCTCGACAGTCTTTTGGTAACTACCGAAATTAAACGACGTTGACATTATCTTTCCGTGTAAACTTTTGTAATAATTTGCGTTCTTCAAAGCTAAATCTCTCCCAGCAAAAGATCTGTAAGAATCTTCTCTCGATCCTTCAATAAAACGTAAACCTTCAAACATATATTGAAAATCTCACAGTATGATTCTTTCATAGGATGTGAAAAAGTTAGTGTCCTCTGCTTAATTTATCCACGAAAAGGATTATCTTCTGAAGAGAAGCTTGGTGGCCTAATTGGCACCGATGCTGACATGCTGCTGCAAGCCCTAGCTCAAAGCATTTACTTTATGTATATTTGAGGTTTATTTCAGTTTCTTCTTTATCCTTTTACCTCAGTACTTTGTCAGCAGCGGGAGCAACACGATGGAATAAAAAAAACTGCATAAAGTCCACGGTCGCTCCTCCGCGTCAGCAACGAAACGACGGAAAGACTTTGCCGTGTTCGTACCTCATATCATATTTATATAATGTAATGTCTTAGAATTCTATATCATTTTCCGAGGAATATTTTACTATTATAACTTCCTACTTAAACGCTCCGGGGAGTTTTCTCATTCTTGTTATCGCCGTGATTTCTTGGTTAAATATTTCCCGTACTTCAGTTTTTATTCCCTTGCGTATATACATACAATGAAAGAACTTTTTTTCTTTGTAGTGAAAGAACGACTAAATGAAGCTGCAAAGAAAAAGTCCCGTTATGATGATCATTCGGGAAACCTTATCAAAAACGAAAGGATCCTCAATTCAAATAAAAGTAAAGTTACTCAGCAAAATGCTAGATCCGGACCTGGGCTGATTATACTTGGTCTTGATATTACAATTCATGACGGATTGTGTAATGCCAAGACCAAGAGTACTATGGTGTTGGTATTGGTCTTACTTTTGCTCATCACTACCCGTATAGAAATTTTAATCGCGAGAAAAATACTTCCCCTCATCTGCTTTTCGTAGATAATATCAGGTCATGGTCCTTCCAGCGGGGATCAGGTTCGTCGTGTAGCGGGTCGTAGGCCAGGCCCCGATCCGTCATTCCCTTTTTCGCTACCGGCGATCTAGCCGAGTAAACTAAATAGTATTAGGTGTTACTGATACTTATTATTTCTTTGCATTCGAGAGGTGACTCTCGCTTACCGTGTACTATCCGAGTAAAAGAAGACAAAAGTAAAAAGAATCGCAAAATCATAAGCGTAATTTCACGCTGTAAGCATATCACTTCTGTATCTGTTGTGATACAACAGGTCGAACTTCTATCCTCGTACGATGGTACCTTGCTTACGCTAAGCGCATCGCTTTAAGCCACCTGGCGGATTGTTGGCGAAATACATTCGGGTGAAAGTTACATCACTTTGGCGATTGTTCGTTTCAGATATCTTCTATTCAACGGCAGAAAAAAACTCTTTATTCGATATGTGAATGTTCTATTTGATAAGTGATGGCAATATGCCTTGAGGGAGTAATCCTACTAAGAACGGCTAAAATCGTAATGAATTTTGAGGTGCCTTATTACCACAGTCTTCCGTAAAGCTGTGATAACTCAAGCTGAATTTCATGGTGTCGGACCTTCTTTAGAGCTTGGCAATTCTTATTTACGGCTTTGCTACTACAGGTCACTTCGGAAAGCATCATTGACTATTTGTAGCATAAGGTAGTTGGTCCAGTGACCGTCACGGCCCTAGTGATCGTCATGTTTACGCATTAAATAAGTACTTTAAGATAAAAATCAGTCCTTCGTGCAAATCTGTGGTATATTAGCTTCCAGGAGGTATTTACTATGTTGTATTAAATGTTCACACCCGTAAGTATACGTATAAAAGGATAATCAAATTAAATATATTCCGCCACGACGTCTAGCTGTCAATTCGGCCGAATTCTTCATGACGATGTTAACGTGAACCATGTCGCATCTCGGGTGATTTGAGAATGCCTGTGGAATTGCGTGAAGTAAGTTTTCCTTCACGTGATTAACAAGGATTTAAGTTTTGCGTTCAGCATAATAATTATAGTTTTATGTTAATTTCACCAAATTTTTATATATGACGATTGCCGGTTCAGCAACATAAACACTATGCCGATTAATCGCCACGGCTGTCTATAACTGAGACAATGTTAGCAAAAAAGAGTCTTACGAATCGAATATTAGTTTATAGAAACTCAGAAACGAAATATTGGGTTCGTAATTAGCATTGTGTGAAGGATCCACGGACCAGTAATCGTCATACACATATTCACGATAGTAAAAAGATATACATATAAATAAATGTTGTCGATTACAGGGTCGTGACCATGTCGATAACTGGGTATGTCTTGAACACAGGTGAACAGCACTCGGTCGAAATAATATTAAAAATTATTTGATCGAAAAACAGTTGTTTATATTGACTACAAATAAATAAAAATTATAATTCTGACGTAATAGGCAATAATTTGTTTTATTTTTGAAATTAATAAAGTTCCATGGAAGAAAAATTTATGTTTCAAACTCTTTATCACATGTTTTAATAAAAATCATAAAGTTTGTGGCAGAGTGCGTAAACATTATGCTGCCGTTCTAAATGCACACATAATCGAGTCAACATAGTCCTACAAACCTTTGCATAATTAGTTGAGGCCTTACGAGGGTGGGATGAAAAGTTTTCGGCCTGACCAAGAAAAACGATGTTTAAACATTTTGTTTGCTGTATTTTTCAACATAATCTCCATCAACACTTATACATTTCTCATAACGGTGTTCTAATTTAGTTATACCAGTTTTAAACGTAGATTCGCCAAGCTCCTCAAAATACTGATTTACAGCTTCGATAACTTCTTCGTTGCTCTTAGATCTTTTTCAGGGGTGTAGTGGTGGACCCATGTCTCATCAACAGTTATGAATCGACGCAAAAATTCGTTTGGATTACGCCTATACAGCGCCAAATTGTCGGTAGAAATGGTTTTTCGAAGCAGTTTTTGGTCGAGCGTTAGCAAACGCGGCACCCACCTTGCACACAGCTTTTCCATGTTCAAATGGTTATGCAAAATATTTCGCACACGTTCAGCTGACATCCTACAGGTCTCAGCTATCTCATGCACTTTCAACCTGCGGTCTTCCAACACTATTTTATGGATTTTTTCAATCATCTCTGAAGTTGTGACTTCAACGAGCCGTCCTGAGCGAGGCTCGTCAGAGGTGCTCACACGACCCATTTTAAATTCAGAAACCCACTGCTTAATAGTTGAATATGATGGGGAGGAGTCTCCTAGTGTTGAATCCATCTCTTCTTTTATTTGTTTTGGTGTAAAACCTTTCAAATGGAAGTATTTGATGGCAGCACGTTTTTCCAATTTTTCCATTTTTACGAAAACAACGGAAGCGTCTCGCGCAATGTGCTCTCAAACACAAACTAACGTAGCGATTGGGCTGAAACTGTACATACAAGCTCGGTAGGAATGGTACTGTAGGACGCCGCTCCAAAGCTAGACCTAGTGGAACCTTCTCTTGGTCAGGCCGGAAACTTTTCACCCCACCCTCGTATATACCTTTGGATGGTTGGAAAACAAGGCTTTTTGAGATTAAAAAAAAAATACTAATAAAGCAATCAAAACGAGGTTTAAAGGGTTTATCTCACATATCTGTGGTACCTCCAACGAGCGGACTCGTTGGAGTCACACATGTGCACCCAGGCGAATTTTCTGTTCCCCGTAATCTACATGAGTTTTGTTACCGAAGTACACACGATTTTTATAAAATATTTATTTTTGTACATCTAGCTCGATTTTTAAGAAAGTCACATTTTCAACTGAAACAACGGCCTTTGTTCGTTTCCAAAAATCGCAATTGTTAAACGATTGTAAAAAGCGTATGCACATCGCTATAAAATGTATCTAAGATGTTATAGTTGAAATTTGACGTCAATCGGTCAAAAAATGCAGGACCTACGAGTCCGCCCGATTTTGAAAACATTTCTTCATGAAAAACGCGTTTAAAATGTTAAAACAATTTTTCTACATGTCTTAAAAAAATGTCCACCTAAAATAACTTTTGCATATTATTTTCGACATGTTTATACATAATTCGGGTCAATAAAAAAAAAAACAATTTTTTTTTTCAAAGGTATACCAGGTGTGTAAGTATGAAACCGGAATTTGCCCATAGGTGGCGCTAGATGTCGATGCAGTTACCGACACATCACGTCAGCGGTGTCTTGTTATTGTATTGATATCCGACAAAGATTTCCAACTCACAATAACACGAGTTTCATTCAGTAGCATAGTTTATTATAGATAAACATGTCGAGTTTTGTGCCAACAAATTACGATTTGCCGACAGCACTACTTTTCTGTTTTCATCTGAAGAAAACCGCAGCCGAATCGCATCGAATGCTTGTGGAGGCGTTTGGTGAGCATGCTCTCGGTAAAACACAGTGTTTCGAGTGGTTCAAACGGTTCAAAAGTGGCGATTTTGACGTGAGGAACGAAGAACGTGGAAGACCACCGAAAAAGTTTGAAGACGCTGACCTGCAAGCCTTGTTGGACGAAGACGACGCTCAAACACAACAACAACTGGCGGATGTATCTACGGTAATGATATGATACTTTGTATCATATCATTACAACAAACGTGTTTTTTCTGTACAAAAATTCCGGTTTTATACTTACACACCTGGTATAAGACCTCAAAACAGTTTGAACGCATGTGACGATTAGTGGGACGTTCCCATGACGATTACTAGACTAACTGTCATCGCGATGACTCGTACAATAGCGTCTTATAACCTTTACGAAATATGTTCTCGACAACTGTACCAGGCACGGGAGTTTCACAACGACCTTCTTCTTCGTAATAAAAAAAACTGATTAAGGACGACTTAAAATAACTTTTACTCACTTTCTTAGTTGAGGTATATAAATTTGCAAAGTCAAGCAATCTGCTTAAGGTGACGATTACTGGGCCATCTACCTTAAACTACGAAATTAAAGCTAGCACATGGTAAAACGACGGCAAAACGTGCCGCATATTTTCATTGTACTGTACATATATAAATACAATATGACTAATTCATGCGTGGTCCCGAAATGCAACACACAGCTACAAGAGTTCGAAATTTGAACGTTCAACTTTAAACATTCGAAAATCCTCCCAATTATTCAAAAAGTTTCTAGCAACGATTTCGGGTGACATATGATTGAAACAGTCATCCTATTTTTTCTTTAACATCTGGATAAACGAAGTACCAAGAGACAATTAATTGAACAAGATTCTAACGACCAAGTAATTACATCGGTTTGTCCTTATTTACAATAATCTGTTGACGTATGCAATACTGTGCGAATGTAAACAATACTCTGCTGATGTATACAATAGTCTGTGAATGTATACAATACTCTGCTGATGTATGAAATATTTTGCTATACAATACTCTACAGTGTGGATATTGTACAAACTTCATCCTAAGGTTAGGGGTACCATCCATCTATTTCGGATTGTTATTCTTGCGTCAATGAAAGCACTAGCCGATAGGAGCGTCGCTTGTGATAACGTCAAATGAATCTGGCTCACGAAGCGGAACTTTCTCCATCACCGGAATTTCGAGACCTGTCAGGTAACACCCATACCTAACGGATCGATATGTTTCTTGAACACTTCGACACTCAGAAATGCTGGTTGTCAGTAATAGGCTTATTAGTCAGTAATATGCTTCGGCATCCGAAATACAAGGCATGATAATGGAATATATACTTCTACCATAATGGGCTTTGCCATCACGGTTCCAGGTACGTTAACTTGTAATTCCATTGCTCGCTAGTTAATGTTCGCTGTCCCAAAGTGTCGAGCAGGTTTCATTGAACATCATTCGATATTTGTCCATAGACAATCGATTCAGCGGGCATGCCTAGCGAAGTCCAAAAGAGAGACCGAGAGAAGGAGGGGCGAAATTGTAATCCAAGGTGGTTAGGCAAGTCATCGACCAATCTAGCGAATATGGGACGTGACTAAGTTTTCGGGAATACAGAAGCAGTTAAGTTAGTCTCCATTTCGAACGCTCCGAAGCCGTACAGAGTGAACACCATTAGGCGTTAGGCGAAACAAATGCGTTTGCCTTCTGACCTGAGAGGTTCAGAGAATTAGTCTTGTAGATAAAGCGGCTCGTTCCTGTCTATCATGCTAAATCCGCGTGCGCATAGTGCAAGCCAGACACGCTGAGTTATCGGATAAATTGGCGCTTTATATAGTTCGCCAACACGTTCCTTGAAGTTTTTAACTACGCAAGAGGCGTTTAAAAAACTTCGAACCCAAGTTTTCTCGATTACCATGACACGAGATCTATCGAGTTATCAAATATTCCGCTTATTCGAATAGGTATTGATAATGCTTTAATAATCATCTGTTTATTGGAGGCAAATAACGGAATAAATAATTGTGGGAAAACAGAACCCAAAATACCTAAGAAACTCAATTTAACGGATTTAACACTTGGTTCGTTAATTAAATACTTAATAATGAATTCCTCAATAACATTGAGCTTTTATTGAGGCCTCAACATCTTTGTATTGAAAAAAAACCACGATGTGGTTGACGGCTCTCGATTTTGTAGATGTGAACAAAATCGCACCATTTTATCAGAGGTCTATCTTTCAGCTTGAAAATATAAAAACAGGTATCCGAAAAACTTGAAAAGGGAAAAAAAAAGAATGATTTTAAATAGAAGACATATTAGAATTCGTCGACTCGTACTCTTTTTCTCCGAGGAATAGGAACACCCCGAGAAACTAAGTATTCCACATCACGGGTCATTTTCTTATCAGGCGCACGCAACTCACGCAACGACGCATGCAACTCAACTCCACCTTCTTCTTATCCATTACATTGTATTGTTGTTCGTTTGTGTGTGTTTGTCTCTCCCTTCACAATTTTTGGCGAATGACAAAACGTTCGGAAATATCGACAAAATTTCTGTCATGTTGTCTTCGCGAGATACCGAATTATTAATTCCCCTCAACTCACCAATGAGTTTTTGTTCATCAATGAATTATTCCTTATGTATTATGTAAACTCGTTCTCGCCACTTTCGTGAACTATTGGAATTAATAAATTCACAAAATTAAATCCGAATCAATTAATCTCTGCTAGATATGAAATTCGCCCTTAGTGCATTGTTGCACGTAATATACATGATTTTTTCTACAGTTCCCGTTGCTTCGAGTTCCTCAGGTTTTTATGCTTTTCCATACCTTCAATTATTTTCGCTTATTTGCCATATGATAATTATTACACATGATTTATCTTTTAACAAACTGCTCACTCGTGTAGAAATTATGTCGCGGCTTTGGCTGGGCCCATGTTCAATTTCCCTAAATTAGACCTCTAATTTAGAAATTTCATATTGACTCTTAAAGGGTTCATGCTTTTTCATCAATGTTCCTGAAGATTAGACGAAAGCTACTGGTTGGTAAGAATCCCCTGGCTCAGTTTACTTCAAGACGATTGAAATTTCAAAAAAAGAAGAGTCGCTTTGTTCTCTTTTTAATAAAGCGCGAGATGAAACGTTTTTTTTCTTCTTGCCAGTCTTCTCGGCGAAAAGTCAAGAACAGATTTTTATCGATCATTTCCCCACTCATATCTGTTACGAGTGCGAAAATGGTAGTTGAAAATCTGATAGCGAAATCATTTTGGCTGGAAAGCTCCACAAGCTCGTCCTATGTCCAAATTAATTAACTATAGTTGTTCAGCTTCGGATTTAAAACAGTAAACTATCTAGTTAGATAATAATGCAAATTGAGTATTTTCAAAGTTAGTGAGTCTTGATTCAATGTAACATTACGAAAATCCACAATAGCGATTTAAGGCGGGTTACACATTTAGATAGAAAAAAAGCAATATTGAGGGATTTTTTAAACTAAGGAATAATTATTCTACGATTATCAAACTCTAGGTATACTTTAATAGTACATTTGAGTAGACGAAACAATTTTTTAAAATTAATTCATCATCAACATGACGGAGCTGTAGCAGAGTTTTATAGTAAGGTCGCCGCGGAAGTTGCGAATCGGCGTGCAGTCTAGCTTCCCGTAGACTTTGATTTGCAAAAAAGTTCAAACTTTAAAAAAGATTAAAACATGTGTAGTTTCTATGTGACGGTAATTAAAATGAATAAAATGAAAATTTAAGAAAATGGAACGCATTTACGAAAAAAATCAACATTTCACGCAACATTTCTGTAAAATGTGGATGATATAGGTAGTTTTTTTCCAATTTTTACAAACAATTCTCGTCAAGTAGAAGGTACCAATATTATCAATATTTCTACCAAGTTTCAACTCAATTGGCTTAATAGTTTTTGAGTAATCCTGCACGCGAATTTCGATAATTCAGTTTTGAGAAAAACGCGTTTGAAGCTCACGCCCGCTCCGAATCCGAGCGGCGAGGCACATCGTTGACGGGCTGTACCATTTGAAGTTTTTCGAACTTCGCTTTGAAACTTTAGGAAAATATTCTACATATATAGTTCTATCGTTTGAAGGGAAAAAAGAAATTGAATTGTTGATCGTTGTAAATGTATATCCCGCCTTAAAGTTCAAATAAACCTTTCATTTATAGTGAACATTTGATTTTTCGGTGACGATGAAAACCTTAAAATATGTATTATTACACGAGGTGTGGTTTATTTCTCGAAGCCCAATTTCCATTCGCATGTCCAAAAACATTCAATACTTTTTCCGGGGTCTTCTCAAAATAACCGACTAAATCGTTAACTGTTAACTGTTAACTGTTTGTGAAGAGCACTACTGTAACTGTAGTGCTCTTACCCAAACTCGTTACAATTTAGACAGCTAAATCTGCGATCTCCCTATCAGGACCACGAGTAGAAATATTGTCAGGCTGGTCTGACATTCGATTCGGCCCTGATTACGCTGTTGTATGGAGGCCTCATTAACGGTGTGCCTTGATTTGCCTGATCCTACTGGTTTTAGGCGGTAGCCAGACAACTGGATTTACAGTAACCTCCAGTTTCCTGATCCGGCCAGTTTCGGACGATAGTCAGGCAAACGGATTTGCCTGATCCGGCTAGCTTCAAGCAATCGTCAAGTAACTGCAGCTATATACAGTTTGGCGCCTTTTACACGCCTAATCTCTTATGAAATACCAGACGAACTATATATATTAGTGTCGTCGAAACATCGAGACATATTGCCTCGCTATGCGTACATTTTTTATTATTCCTAACAGTTTAATTATTCCTAATAAATCTGATACGGTTTCCTGTGTTCAAAAAAACAATTTAGTCGAATCCACTCAATTTATCTATTTGATTTTTTTAAATTTAAATTGAATAGAATTTTCGGAAAGACGAGCATTTTTCTGTTTGATTGAATTAATGGTCCGTCTTGATTGCAATACACACATCGACGGGGAGGGGTAAGAGAGGAGCCGAGAGAAAGCTGTTATATATATTGTGACGGGGATTTTTTTTCTTACCACGAAAACGAGAACTTAAACACGAGAGCTAAGGTGCGAGAACCGTCACCTTCGGCCGTCCACCCCGCGCGCGTGCATCCGCAATACCCGGGGCGCCAGAGAATTTTGTTTCACCGGATTTCTCAACCGGTATGCCCTGGGGTTAGGGGGATCCGCCCTGACGCACCATCGAAGCTGGAGAACTCCGTGATTTTTGTTTCACCGGAATCATAACCGGTATGACCTGGGAGTCTGTGGAGGCCTCCCTGATTTTTGTATCGCTGGAATCATAACCGGACTAACTGGATGCACTTGCACGGGACGACGGTTGCAGTACAGCACGGCCGCTCAGGCTGTGGGTTGTGGTAGAGGGGTCGGCATTCACTGGGGAGTAGCTTAACTGTCGACGGTATCTGTCACTACGAGACACCGGTAACATCACGATAAAATAAAACAAGGTTTTATTTTATGGTGCGGGAGCTTGTGGGTTAACGACCCGAGAACTTTTTACGTAAACGAAGCTCAACGCGAACGCGAAATGCACGCGGAAACGTCACACGAACGGGAACGAGAGAGCACGACGACGTGCCTCTAACGCAAGAGCGGGAGCGCGCCGTCACGGGCGCGAGAGAGACACGACACGTCTCTCCATCGCGATGTCTGATCGACAACTCTCACGATATCCGAAAAATCGGGGCGATCGCGTTTTGGGAGACCACCGTCTCATGCGAAGATTCGTTAGCAACTCTGTACCTCGCGCGACCAAGGCCGACGTGCGAGGGATTATGCGAGAGCGAAGCAGAGCGCGTTAACAGAAAAAATGTCAACACACTCGCGGCATCGGACCATGCGAAATCACCGGTTCAAGCGAGAACTTTATCTCATAATATCAAGAGCTGAAATATTATTTCGGAAGCTGGAATATTCTGATAGAATATTCTTTTCGGAATCTATATTTTTTGCCCGAGTTACCCCGAAAGCGGGCAAAGCTTCTGTCCACGCGGAGATCTGCAGCCTCCGCCCGTAACCCAAACGGCCCGCTCTCCAGCACAAGCACCACTACGGTGGAGCGCCGGCGTTTCAACCGGGCGTGCACCGATTCCCCGAGAAGCCTCACTGGGTGCATCTCTCGGTCGGGATTGCTCAGTACGTTGAGCTACACGCCGCTCGACCGAGTTCCGCATGCCAACGTAACCAAAACGAAAACACAACCCAAAACCTCAAACATAACAAAACAAACATTCTAAAGAAAAGACCTTTAACACAAACGGATGGGGCGCAACCCGGGCATCGAGAGCATACATTGATCATCGGTAGCATATGTGTGACGTGGCTCAAAAAATCACGTCACAATATATAGGTTATGTTTGAAAAATCTATATCATGATTTTCGATAAAACTCTCTAATTATCACATTCGATAATGGGATTTCGATCCCATGTGGATGCCGAAATATTTTCTTCGAAAAAAACCATTCAGGAGGCAAGGGAATTATGGATTATGATTCAAAATCATTGTGGTAGAACTCTAAATTAATTACTTCTATTTATATTGGATTTATGAAATATTTTATTGAATATTATAAAACATATATTTGAAACAAATATGATCGTAGTAAAAAACCTATTTGATTTAAATGCATCCTATTAAAATTAAATACTTTTTTGACAGTGCAATGAAAAATGTGATGAGATGGTGGTTTCCGAGGCACAGCGAACTGCTCTCTTCAGGCTGCATGTCAGGCCTTCACTTTTCACCCTCATCAGGCCTTGATTTTTTACCCTGATCAGACCTAAATCAGGGAAACTGTCACAAAAATGATCAGGGCTTATTAAAAAATCCTATTCAAGGCATGACAAAAAAATCAGGATGTCTGATCAGGTCTTCTTTGTAGCCGGAGCAGGATTTCTACTCGGGATCTAGTTGATCAGTATTATAGCAGTAGAACAGCCTATTTGAAACCCTCAAAAGCCTCAATATCGTTGGAGATGCCCTATTTTCTGCATAGACACAATTGATGCTTTTCGGTAGCTCAAAATCTCCAAAAACTTCCAGGCGATAGAAAACCCAACCTGACCGGGAAATTCACGAGATCTAAAAATTCGCAAATTATGTGAATTTCGTTCTGAAGTTTACCTGTGAGCGATAAAACTGCCAATACCGGCGAGGATATTTTGCCTTTCATAATTACATTTACCTTCGCCGGAAAACGATTAACATTATTACATTTTGATCGATATAACGTAGAATATCTCTGTATATTTAGTGGTATTTCCAAGGCTAAATCCGGAGGATCGTCTCTGTGGGCAGTGACAAAAGGAGCAATCTATTTCCACGAGATAGCATCACTCTGTGTGTATCTAAGGTTGTGTACGCGTTGGCTATTGATCAAGAAGTGACACTAATACGTTGCAATATCATGGTATCCGCCTAAAACAGCTGAGACGGTCATTCACTATAGCTCTCATGTCCTCCTTCTGAGCCTGTCTCCTGGTTCTCTCTCCTTCGGCTTTAGTCAGTGCCCGGAGAACCCGAGGTATGTGCGATTAACCAAACGATACTACAGATTCAATGGTGCTTTCTGATCTGTAATCACGAGCCTACTAATATACGGCCCTCTACAATACAATAGGAGTTAATTCTACGATCGCCAAATGTATGACATCTGACCCAAATATACTACACGTGGTATTCGTCAAAATCAGAAAAATTTGATCGTGTCCAAGCTCGGACACGTAGACCGGAGTCGGTCGGAGGAGAAGAGAATGAAAATACCGTAATAATATTATACTATTAATATTCGTCATGCGATTTGACTTGTCAGATTTCTTTTCTGAAAATTTTTGTTTCCTCTTTCGAGTAACTTTATTGGTATAGTTTGGACTCGGAATCGCAGTATTATTATTCCCATTCGTTCTTACGAACTCGTAGCCTGTTTGGGCTGATTAACTTTTGCGATCGTGTATGAAGATATCTCATATAACGAGTCTGTGTACAGATACTAATGTTCCTCCGATTCAGAGCTTTTTTATTTGCTACTATTTGAATAAACCAATACGACTCGAGGTCGTATTCTACTCTAAACACCCGTTTTCCGGCGTTCTTAGTAATTATTTTATGGAAAGCTATTGAACCAACAGAGCAGAGGTATTGCACACAAATTGGGTGATATTTTAATTAACAACGCAAATTGTATAAACCATTTTGTTAAAAAATGTAGTAGTTATACTACAGACTAGTTATATGCAAGTCATGTTGTCAGATGCTTTTCTAATGAAGCGCATGGATTGCTATCACCCTAGTCGCCGGAAGCGAAAAAAACCAACGATTTTCTAAATCTATATGAGAGTATTGTCATCGCTCGAATTACTACTATGCAAGTATGAAGATGGTTACTAAAATTGTAGCTATTTGAAATTGATTTTCGATTTCTTCGAAACTTTCAACAAAAACAAGGTGGCGGAGCGGAGTTGATCCACACTATCGATATCATTTTAGTTCTGCCCATATGTACACATTCACCCGAAATATGTGTGAAGTTCTAGCTCCATCGGCTCCTAAGTTTTTCATATAAATGGATGCTCGATCTGTGAACTGTAGTCTTAAGAAAATGCATTTAAATTTTTCCATGCTGTTACGACTAGGGCGACTGAAGTTCCGGTAGATAACGTATGATTTCAAAAGATTTCAACCTGCCGTTAAGCTATACCAAAGCCGTAAACAAAAGCTTCCTTAGCTT
Organism: Ophion obscuratus; assembly: GCA_964007375.1. Lineage (NCBI taxonomy): Eukaryota > Metazoa > Arthropoda > Insecta > Hymenoptera > Ichneumonidae > Ophion > Ophion obscuratus. Next base: position 14,063,009 of record OZ023317.1, read on the forward strand.
CGACGACGTCTTGGAAAGTCGCTTTCTCATCTCTGCTGACAGTCATCGCCACTTTCGACGCGGTAGATGCCTGTCTGTCGGACTGTTGTACGCGCTTCTTGTTGCCGTTGTCTGCAAAGTTTCTAGCGCTGTTGCCGACATTATTTCCTACGACTTCCAAATTCGGAATTTCCACGATCCTCTGCCACGGTCCTAATGTTTCGGCGCAAATATTTAGCTTTATGAATTTCAACTTCTATTATCGTTTTCTATGGACCGTTCGAAACATCGGACTTTTTTTTCAACGACGAAATCTTCACCCTATTCTTAACCACTATCCGAAATGTATAAGTTCTACTATCCTCACGCCTATTTTTTCTTTTACACTGAGCTTGGTATTTGTCCAACGATCGCGAGGATATTTCTTTTGTTGGGCCCACTTCCATTTTGCCTACAAAACTTGATGATTCATTGTTCATTGATCATCGCGATTGTTTTTTATTTCGCCGCGACAGACTTATTTTTCCATGATTGGCAAAACTCGAAATCATCACTGCTTCGATGACTTTATTACTATATACTCAAAGCGGGTGTTGATGCCTTACAGTGAGCAGACACCTCTTTTTTAGAGGTCCTGTCTCCGGACACAGCCAATTCCGATAAGGGACAACCTTATTTAGGGTACTTATCCTTCTTTTCCTTGCCTGCTTGCTTCGACATAATGCCTCAGACTGCACTGGCACAATGAATATTTTCAAGACGTGAATAATATGTTTTGGCTAGTGACGCATCACCGCCTAGGGTGACACAATTCATTGGGTCCGATTTTTTTGTCGAGGTCCGTTTGTTGCGAACATTGACGGTAGGTAATTTTTATTTGTATACCCGACCAAAGGTGTGTTTTGGCCACTCGTGTTTATGAGCCGGCTGAGATCAATTTTTCTAACCAACTGTAAAATATTTAGTCTTTTAATCTATTTCAGAAGATATTTTTCGACTTAGCCATCGCAGCGCTAGGCGTACCTATCCAGACGGTTAAAATTAAGGAGTTAGAAGAATGAAATAAAGGCACAGAGTATACTCGTTAAAGATTTAAATCATAGGATACACATATATATAGTAGGTTTTCATAAAATGGATATTCCCTGATACTATGCAAAATGTAGCTCCCCAAGATTCTAATAGTGAGCTGAAATATATACACATTGATTTGAAATGTTTGCGACTTTGTTGCGACATTGATTTGCGACGATGTTTATAGTGATTTGATGATATAAGGCAGCAATGCCTGGCTACAAAATGCATAAAATATTGCATAAATCCAAAATAAAATAAAATACGCAACTAAGAGTGATGACCACTATATTCGATGATTTTTTATCGTAATTCGAACACTACCTCGATGATTTTTTATCGTAATTCGCCATTTTCTGACCTCCTGTAATGCTTTATTTCGAAGAAAATATTTCGCCTAACCGGAATCGAATCTAGAACCTGGCATATTATGATTCCGGTGTTAATAAACTTTTCTATCCGTGGCGTTTGTTGCAAATACCATGGACTTTTCTCTCGGTGTACGGTTTGATGAACTTGTAAATTCATATCGTGCTGACGCTAGACATTCGGACCTCCTCGAAGACAGTGCTATTGTATAGCACTCACGTACGTAAATCACATGCTAGTTTTTGTTGGTGTGAGTTTGATTGGATGAATAATGATTTCTCCACACTACTAATGATCTTTTATCGACCTGCGAAGCGTAATAAAGAGCTGGACCCCCGTGCCTCCCATCACGAAAAATCGAAAACGCGAATTCGGAACTTACTTGCAAGAGCACGGGGAAACACTAAGAGTACAGAGTGCCTTCGGAGAGCTCCGATTAGTCCTAAGATTCGCAAAGAACTGTTTAATTTGGTTGCGACTCGATGGTGGGTTGCTTGTTGGGTGTTGCACAAATCAGCAGTTTTAATTGTTGCTGAGCAACACATTTCTCAATCGGTATAGAATTGAGCGGCTGAGGCCTGTTCCGTGTCCTCGTTGAAAGTCATTCGCATCACTAGTTGTAAGGCTCAGCATTGTGAAGAAATCGAAGTCGAAACTACGAGAATGAATTTTAGTTTCGCCATGAAGATTTTATACATTCGAAAAATGTATGGCTTCGCAATGTAAACTTCGAATGAGTTTACTTCAAAGTAAAGAGGAGAATAAATTGGTATAACATATATTCAAGTTTGACAAAAATCGAAAATAAAATACAGATATAACATGTGAAAGATGGACCGTTCTGATATCGGATCAAAATCACGTGATCTGCAATCCGTCCACCCCGGAGGTTTAATACAGTCCGTAACTTTCCGTAACTTAGTAGTACAGTCCGTAACTTTTTTTAGTGCTGTGGCCGTAACTTTCTACGCATACTGGACAGACGGATTTTTCAGCTTCATCATCTGTAGGAAATTCTTCATTTTAACGTTTATTCTTATTCTTACTCTTTTCTTAATTTTTTTCCCCGAGGTTCGTTTTTACTCTCTTAGCCTGTTTTCTGCGGTCTTTCTCTTCAGTCTCTTTCCTTATTTCTTCTTTTTCTGGTGTATCAGTGTATATTGTTGATTTTTTTTCCTACCCTTATTTAGCGTTTTCCGTGGTGTAGCTTTAGGAAAAGACCTGGCCACTTCCGGCAAATAGAAATCCAGATGACTTGTAGATGGTTGAGGCAAGGTGGGCCTTAGAGGTGGCTCACCCTTAAGCTCAGGGGATAGGCTTTCTGCTTCAACATTAAGAGACTTGCTCTCCAATCCTCCAGGCTCGTTGGTTGTTGTAATGACGGTATTTGTTGGACTTTGATCATTCGTTTCGGTAATAGGGTTTGGACGGTCTGTCACATATGACGGAGCGAAATCCAAGTCAGTGAAAAGATTTCTATTTAACGGATAAATCCCTGTCTTCCGAAATCCAGCTTGAACATTGCTTGAGGTAAATCCTAACGGTACGGCTCTAGCCACGATGCTTGGTATGCCGTAGATGTTGCTCATTGTTTGCTCATTGTTTTTCCAAGGTTATTTCTCATCCACGCATCGCACGCAGAGTTTATTGATTTTTTGAATGGATCAAAGCAGGACCTGTCCAACGGCTGCAGCTTATGAGAAGAATGTGGCGAGAAAGAAAGTAAGACGACGCCATTCTCCTTGCAGAAGTCAAGACAATTGATGTGTATAGGCGAAGAATGATTGTCAAGTACCAGTAATACTTTGTGGCTAATGGAAGAATTCGCATACTTTTTACAATGTGTGAGGAACTGCAGAAACCCTTTCTCTTGCATCCATCGTGATGGATTTGCAGTGCCCTTTGAACCCACTAGACTATCTCTTATAAAGTGTTTCTGGTATCGAACGCGAGGAAAAACAAACATCGGAGGAAGCGCATGACCTAGAGCATTTACTGCAAACGCTAATGTCACGTGAGTGCCCCGCTCTGCAGATGTTACTGATCCTACTCGCTTGGTTCCTCGTCTGGCTACAACTCTGTCAGGTTTCTGTACCGTAGTGACTCCGGTTTCCTCGACGTTGTAAATATCTTGAGGCTCGAAGTGGGGGCGGTCCATAATTTTTTCTAAGTTGTCATAAAATGCCTCAACATTTGTTCGGTTAAAACTCGTAGCACGTGACAAACTTGTGACTTGTGCAGCTCCCACAGATAACTCTGGACTTCTTGCCGTGAAAGCTCGAAACCAATAATCTCCAGCCAACTCGTTCGCTTCCCACGATGACGGTTTTGGCAAGCTGTAGACGGTAGTCAGCTCGAATGCTAGTTTCCGTACCTCCTTCTTAGAAAGGCCAAAGTAAATGTCAGCACATCTGGTTAAATATTTTCCTAGCGTATTTTCCTGGGATTCAGTGAACACTTTGTTATGTGGTGAATGACCCATCTTTACTGATTCTGCAGTCTCTTCGGTGCAATCATCTCTCTTTCCCTTGTATCTAAACAAGGATGTAAGGCTTACGTTATATTTTTGCCTCAATGAGATGTCATATTTTTTTTGCATCTTCATATGCCTTTTTATAGTTTTCGATATCGCACCTTCCGCGGTTCGTAGTTTTGGACCGATTTATTGGCATCTAAAAAATCGATAAAGATTTGGAAAAGTTGCTTGCGTATAAAATATTTGTTAGGGGGTCAATAGAAACACGTTTCAGTTGACCCGGAAGTTTTGTTTCAACTGCCCCCATACCCTCGCTTCAAATAATTTATTAAACAGCAAAAAACATGTCGTAGGTAGGTACTGACCTCAATAAACTTACTAGGATATTCATAGTAATGATTATTGTAAACAACGCTGAAGAAGGAACAATAGTTTTCGAACAACACGGAAAACATTAGTAATAAAAAACTTACTTTCTATGTTGAAAAAACGATGCAGCCAGACAAAATGTCCGAGGCTCTCGGCGGGGCGACGTGAACTGAGCGATTTAGGTGAACTAATCACCCAAATTTTCAGCGTTCACACTGTCCCCTTAAGAGCATCTCCGCAGGTCTCAGCTTAATATTATAATATATTATTTATGCACAAAACTTGGTTGCGTCGAATATGTACATATATAAAATGATATATATAATGTGCGTGCGCGTGTGCGCGCGCGCATGTATGTATGTTTTTTTTAAGAGGTTTAGCGGGAAAATGCCTTCGCACCGTAACAAATAATTGCCGTGTGTCGGGCTTGCACCGACTAAAAACCCCCGTTCCTCTGTGGCCTTACAAATTCTCCCGCGGGACGACCGCTAGGTATTACATCGTGGGAGAGGCCTTGGCCGTAGCTCGTCCTGCAGTGTTGTCAGACGACCTTACATCCCCCGTTCCACTCGAGATGGTATGAGTGGTTTAGGGGGTCGTGTCGCTGATTTCATCTATGACTGCCTGGTCTTCCCGCGTCGTCTTCTTCTTCGCGCGTTCTGCACGTCGCAACTCATTCATTACTGCTGCAGCATAAGCCGATATCGCTGTCCATGCGTCTGCTGACTGTAGCATCTTAATCTTCATAATTAAATCAAAATTCAATATTAAATCAAAATTCAATATTAAATGAAAATTCATAATTAAATTCAAAATTAATCTTCATAATTAAACTTATAGAGATAAGCCTGGAAACAGCCGTGTCCTGAGTTCACTTGAGTGAGATAATACTCGAGCTCCGCATGTAGACGGTTCACTCATATCTCCACCTTCGGGATTAGTCGATTTATCCACCTTCCCTTGGTAGAGGCATCCCACATTGTCTGCCACTGGTTGAACTGGTTGCTCTCGCTTCTGTCCTTGCATAAGTGGGGTTTCTAGCTCCCTTCTGCTGGTACATCGATCTACGCTCCACGGCGAGCACCTTAATGGGCAGCATTCCCGCGATAACGTTGATAGCGTCCTCGGAGATAGTGCGAAATGCACAAGCTACCCTCAAGGCGCTGACGTGATACGTTGCTGCAGCCTTCCTGCGGTACTCCCGGATTTTCAGTGAATCAGCCCATATGGGTATGCCAAAGGTGAGCTCTGAGGTTATCACTGATGACACCAGTTTCCTCCTCTTCTGTCTGGGGCCACCAACATTAGGCATGAGTCGCGCCAGTGTGGTAGCCACCCCAGCGGCCTTTCTGCTGATCGAGAATCACACCCAGGTAGCGAATGAACGGTTGGGATGTGATTTCGGCGTTTTCAACCGTGAGCGTCACCGTTTCCATCACCTTCCTGCTGGATACGAGGAGTAGTTCTATTTTGTGGGCTGCAAGCTGCAGTCCAACAGAAGACATCCATTCCTTTATCTTGGCGAAAGCTTCCCCGCAGAGTGCGGTGATTTGCTCCAGGAATTTGGAGATGACAATCAGCGCCAAATTCCTGGTAGTCCTCCTCGGGTTGCTCAGGGTACAGATGTGTAACAATCTTTTCCAGCAGGGTTGCGTCCACAGGCGATGGCATTGGCTGGCTTTTCAGCTGAGTCATTACTACTTTATACGGCCTGCCCCAGGGAGCATCTTCCACCTCGCTGAGCAATTGACCCCAGCCTTCAGCTTTACTCTGCTTGATAGCCTTTTTAAGCTTCAAGCGCGCCTTCCTGTGCTGTTCTTCCAAATCGGGGAACGAGCGTTTGTCTCAAGCTCGTTGCGCTAGGCGGCGAGTTCGATGACACTCCCTTCGGAGGCCGGCAATTTGTTCGCTTCAACACCACTGTTCGTACCGCCTGTCGGAAGTCGATATCACGTTTCCGTGGCATTGTGACATCGCATGCTTCGGTGACCATCTGCATGACTACCTCGACCTTCTCGGTTGCACTTTCCGCTGCGAGGGGGCTGGTGTCGAAAGTTTCACGAAACAAGTCCGCGTCAAACATTTTCGCTTTCCAGCCCTTCCCGTTTGTCTTCGGTGCCTTCGCTGTTCTGCTGAAGTCTCCGCGAATCTCCCAGAGAATCGCTTGATGATCATTGTGAGTGTACATATCACTGACTACCCAGTGGCACTGGTTTCCTCTGGCCAGGCTACTACTCACAAAAGTGAGGTCCACTATAGAGAAGGCTTTCCTCCTCCCCTTTAACAAAAGTGGGCTTTGTACCTACATTAAGTAGTACTACATCCAATATGTACATAGCCTCAAGCAGGGCTTGGCCCTTCCTGTTCGTCATTTTACTACCCCATTCCACAGCCCACGCATTGTAATCTCCGGCTATGGCTACCAGGAAGCGTTGTTTAACGTCTGCGATTAAGTTCTCGAGAAAATTCTCAAACTCATCAGTCGTCAGGCTAGGCGGTGCGTAACAACTGTAGAAATTAACTCCTTTGGCTTATCGCATGTATATATGTGTGTGTGTGTGTGTGCGTGCGCGTGTGCGTGTGCGTGTGTGTTTGTGTGTGTTTGTGTGTATGTGTGCGTGCGTGCGTGCGTGCGTGCGTGCGCGCGCGCGCGTGTGTGTGTGTGTGTGTGTGTGTGTTAGAAGAGATACTTTCTGAATTTGATCAATGCGACACAGGAGAGTATATGCGTGAATACTGACGAGCAGTTCTTTCTGGGGTCACAATTTTCTCACCCCAGTGATATACCCGCGCAGAAATTTTGATGGGGCCCAAATCAGGGCCCGATCAGGTTGCCTGACTGCACTAGTAGGGCACTAATAAGGCAGCCTGAAAGGGCCCTACTAGGAAATGTAACGTTGTATCATATATATGGGCCAAAAATCCAAAATGGAATGAACCACTTAATTTAGTGTTCCACTACAATGATTTTGTATCATAATTCGTCATTCTCTGGCCTGCTGAAATGTTTTTGTTCGAAGAAAATTTTTCACCTATATGGGAATCGAACCTCGTATCTACCTACCCAAAGCTAGGCACGCTGCCCCTATGCTACCGAGTGCTTGTAACATCTTGGTCCCAGATATGGCATAAGAGACCAAATGAATTCCTATAATTATTTGTTGTATCACATAAAGTATACCAATTAGTTCTTATCATTGTGACAATTGTATTACGCGCCTCTTCCTCGAGATCAAATCGTAGTCCTCCTACTTCATGTCAGTTATTTCACACAATTTAAAGTTTTACCGTCAATTTTTTTTTTTTTTTGTTGCTATTCAATCTGTGATTTGATTACGTGAATGCCATTCTTCTCTTGTGTGCCGGTTAAACAACACACATCTCAGAACAGGACATGGGAAAACATAGTGAAAGAAAAAGAAAACATTCCTCAGAAAGTGATGATAAAGATAAAGAGCTAATGAAGACTCTTAAACGAATAAAGAAGAAAATCAAAAAACGCCAAAAATCCCAGAGAAAGGAACGCTGTAAGTACGGAAGTCGACACGCACTACAACCCGTAAGAAAATTTTTCTTACGGGCAGCTATGTCTCATTAAGTGCCAAAATCGGGGAACTCGAACGAGTAGCACTCGTTCGAGGAGATATTTCTCATACCCATCCACCCACACCGACCGTACATAAATATTTTGTGCACTGTGAGCTATGTCTCCAATTTATACACGATAAGTTGCCCCACCTTCATCGAGACTGGAGTACTACCAAACATTATTGTGTTTGATAACCGGGTCGTTATCGTCAAGAACAATTATTATCATACAGGTAAGACCGACGACACCGAATTCAGTACTGATGAATTTGAAGACCTTTCAACAACGAGAAAGAATAAAAAACTGCAATTCTCCGATGGTCATTCTGATACTCACGATGATCTAAATACACCATTAAACGAGATGATCGACGACATTACGACGCAGAATGAAGCCGATAACTCAACGACAGCAACGCTACCAGTGATGTCTACCGACCAGCCCAATCCAGATAACGATATTGCGACCATTGGGAATTCAGATTCAAAAGAGGAAGAATGTCTCCAAAATGAACTCGTTGAGGCCCTTGGTAAAAGGTTAAATGAAGAAAACAGTCCAGGTCCCCCCATATATAAGGAAATTGCCATCCGTTGGACTGAAATAGTCCAAAAAGGATTACCCAAAGAAATGACAGAGGAACTAATTAAACAGCACACACCACCAGAAAACTGTCAACTAATCGCTCCACCAAAACTAAATCCTGAAGTTAAAGCTTCAATACCGGAGCCCATAGCAAAAAGAGACGAACGCATAAAAGGAAAACAACAGAAAATAGCCGCCAGCCTTAGTATCTTGGCAAAATCTCTTCTCATCATTGCGAGATCTAATTTCGACGGAAAAATCGAATTATTTGAAAATCTTGGAAATTTGGGGAAACTACTGGCTGATCTACAACACGGCGAAACCGTAGTTAGGAAAACTCTTCTATAATCAAGCCTCAACGAATCTATGAGAGAGACACTAAACGCTACACAACCTGACGAGATGCTATTCGGCCAAAAACTGGAAGAACAATTAAAATTGGTTAAATCCCTCGAACGATCCAGTAGAGATCTAAAACCAACATCAAGGATCCAAAATTCTAAGGATTTAAAAAACTTCAAAGGCCCGCAACGTCGACAACAATTCCGGAACCCACGAACAATGCCATATCTACAAAAACAAGCTACACGCCAATCGAACTTTCAAGAAAAACCCATCTCGAAAAACTTACAACCCGAACAAACGTCACTATTAGATTCCGTGAGTACCATCGCAAGGAGATTGAAACACTTCAAACTCAATTGGGAAAAAAATAACCTCTGATTCACTCATCCTTAAATGGACTCAAGGAGTACAGATTCCATTTATATCTGAACCAAAACAAGAAAAGCCTCCGGTAGAATCCAAATGGTCAAATAGAGAAAAAGCATTAATTGGCACTCAAATAAATGTATTATTAGAAAAAGGAGCTATCCAAAAATGTGAAACAGTAAAATATCAATTTATTTCAAAAAATTTCCTAGCTCAAAAACCAGATGGATCCTTGCGGTTAATTCTCAATTTGAAAAAACTCAATGAATTCATAAAAACAAATCACTTTATATTAGAAGGTCGCAAAGTTGTTACAAAACTGATCACTCAAAACTGTTTCATGGCCTCGCTAGATCTAAAAGACGCTTATTATCTAGTTCCCATGGCAAATTCATATAAAAAATTTTTACGCTTCACCTTCAACCGACAAACCTATGAATTTAACTGCCTTCCATTTGGACTGAACATAGCTCCTTGGATTTTTACAAAACTCATGAAACCAGTTGTCACAAATTTACGAGAAAGAAATTTATTTTCGGTAATATACTTAGATGACATCCTACTCCTCGGAAACTCATACGAAAACTGCATAAATAATATTAAAAAGACATGCTCACTCCTAGAGACCTTAGGTTTCATAATTAACACAAAAAAGAGTGTATTCATTCCAACTAAAGATTGTAAATTTCTAGGATTTATTTACAATTCCGAAAATATGACTATTAGTCTTCCCACAGATAAATCAAGTACAATCTTAGAACACGTTCGAAAATTCCGCCAGAAAAAACGTTGCCGCATAAGGGAGTTAGCTGAACTGATAGGGAAACTGGAAGCCTGTTGTTTCGCCACAAAATATGGATGGGCACACGTAAAAGAGTTGTAACGAGAAAAATTCAAAGCATTGCTAACAAATGAAGGAAATGATGACGCAACCATGAATTTACCAGAAAGTTTAAAAGGAGACTTCGATTGGTGGGAAGGAAACATAATTGGAACCGTTAATTCAATCAGAAGTCCTACGTGCACAATTTAAATCTTTTCGGATGCATCACTTTCAGGTTGGGGCGCTTATTGTAAGAACGAAAAAGTTCACGGATCTTGGGGCACCAAAGAGAAAAATTATCACATAAACGAATTAGAACTTTTAGCAGCCTTCTTTGCTCTAAAGTGTTTTGCTACGGACTTACGATCGTGCAATATTTTACTTCGTATTGATAACACTACAGCGATTTCGTACATAAAACGTATGGGAGGGATTCGTTTAAAAAATCTCAATGAAATAACTAAAGACATATGGACGTGGTGCGAAAAAAGAGATATCTGGCTGGTTACATCATATATTGAATCAAAACTTAATTTCGAAGCAGATTTCGAATCAAGAAGATTACAACCCGAAACAGAGTATGAATTAAATAACGAATCATATATAAAAATCTTACGAACATTTGGACAACCTGAAATAGATCTATTTGCATCCCAAATAAACGCAAAATGTAAAAAAATATGTATCGTGGAAAAAAGACCCAGAAGCCTTCGCGTTCGATGCCTTCACCATTAATTGGAATCCATACTTCTTTTATGCATTCCCACCATTCTCAATTATTTTAAACACCTTGAGAAAAATTATAACTCATAAAGCACACGGAATCATTATTGTCCCCCGATGGCCTACCCAACCATGGTTCCCTCTATTTGAATCATTGTTGTTAAATAATCCAATTTACTTCAAACCTAATAAAAACTTATTATGCTCGATCAATAGGAAAGCCCATCCACTTTGGCAGAAACTTACATTGGTTGCCGGGAATGTATGCGGAGATCATTCAGAGCCAAAAACTTATCATCGAAAACCGCGGAAATAATGCTTTTTTCACTATCAGATACATCCACAAAACAATACGACTGTAGCCTAAAAAAATGGTGGAACTTTTGTACATTAAACAATATTAACCCATTCATGACTACCATCACTAATGTGTTGGCATTCTTAACAGATGAATTTTAAAAAGGAGCATCACATGGGTCTTTAAATTGCGCTCGGTCGGCCATTGCTCTAATTTTGGGACCGCATATTGGACAAGATCCAGATATAAAAAGATTCTTTAAGGCAATCACAAACCTTAGACCTTCCAGATCAAAATACGATTACACTTGGGATCCCAAAATTGTACTCGACTATATCTCTCAGTTACCTTCCAATGAAGAATTATCACTAGAAGAATTATCAAGGAAAGTAAGCACCTTATTGGCCTTAGTCACAGGACATAGAATGCAAACATTAGGATTGATCAAAATTGAAAATATCCATTTCCTAGAAGAAAAAATTGAAATCTGAATTCCAGATAAAATAAAAACATCAGGAATAAACAGGAAACAACCTATTCTCATACTTCCAGTGTTTCGCAACAACAAGAATATTTGCGTCGCATCAGCCCTAAAAACTTATATAGAAAAAACGAAACCACTGCGAATGAAAAATGAAAAAATGTTTATCTCTTTTAAAAAACCACATAAACCCGTCTCAACTCAAACGATTAGTAAGTGGATCAAAACAATGCTGAATGAATGCGGTATCAATACTTCCATTTTCACCGCATATAGTACTCGACACGCATCCACCTCCTCAGCAAAACTGAAAGGTGTAAACATTGATTTAATAAAAAAAAACTGCCGGGTGGACAAAAACGTCTAATACGTTTGCAAAATTTTATAACCTCCCAATCTCAACCGATCCAGGTGAATATGCCACTGCATTGTTACGAATTAAATAAAATAAATAAATAATTAATTAGTTAACTAATTAATTGATGAATGAAAAAAAATACGTTTTCACATTCTTATGTTATATTGTTAATGTTGTTATATAATTTGAAAATAAATGCTCCTGTTCTGCACTTATCTTCAGTTGCCGTAGAAAGCTTTGAACATCTACGATTTGATGTCGAGGAAGAGGCGCGTAATAAAATTCAAGGATTAAACGAACTTACTTGTAAGTGAAGTTCTATCCTGATTGTATGAAGCGCCTCTTCCGAAGACTGATATATAACCTATCGATTGACCCTGATATATAACCTATCGATTACATCCCAAAAATGTTTACGGCAAGACTTTGAACAATGACATTCACGTAATCAAATCACAGATTGCATAGCAACCAAAACAAAAAATTGACGGTAAAACTTTAAATTGTGTGAAATAACTGACATGAAGTAGGAGGACTACGATTTGATCTCTTCGGAAGAGGCGCTTCATACAATCAGGATAGAACTTCACTTACAAGTAAGTTCGTTTAATCCTTGAATTAAAGAGATTTATCGAATAACAAGCCATAGATTTTTGAAACTTAACCTTATATATATATATATATTGTGACGGGGATTATTTCTCTACACGACGGAATGAAAACTCAAATCGGGATCTGGTGCGGGAAAGCCGTCACCTTCGGCCGTTCCTCCCGTGCGCGTGCATCCGCAGTACCCGGGGCGCCAGAGACGATGTTTCTCCGGTCGTCTCAACCGGAATAAACTGGGGTCGGGGTGATCAAACCTGACCCGCCAGGCGGAGGCTGCAGCCCTCCTGGATTTTTGGTTTCCACTGGAATCTTAACCGGGTCCGGAGACTGGGGCTCTCCTCGATTTTTGTATCGCCGGTATCGTTTAACCGGACTAATCTGGATGCACTTGCACGGGGGAGGACGGTTGCGGTATTGCACGGCCGCTCAGGCTGTGGGTTGTGGTAGAAGGGTAGGGATTCACCGGGGGGTAGTGTTATTCCTGACGGGAACTGTCACTTGCGCGACACCGAAAACGTCACGATAAAATAAAACGATGGTTTTATTTTATAGTGCGGGAGCCGGTGGGCTTACCACCGGAGAACCTTTTACGTAGACTTGACCACGAACGCGAAAACGCGAGCCAAAAAACGTCGTACGCACGGGAGCGAGAAAGCACGATGACGTGTCTCTAAGGCGAGAACGACAGCGCGACGTCATGGGCGGGAGAGAGACACGGCGCGTCTCTCGATCGCGAAGCTTGCGGCTCGACGTCCCATCGACAACTGTCACGAGAACGTCAAAAATCGGAATCTGACGCACTTCGGGAAACTCGACTGTCTCACCTGAAAATTCGTCATTTTCTCTACCTTGCGCCACCAAGACCGGCGCGCGAGGGATTATTCGAGAGCGAGATAGAGCGCGTTAACAGAAAAACTGTCAACACTTCTATGCTTCTTTTCAGAAGCGCGGCGCGAAAAGCTCCAGCTTCCGCCCGTAACGTAAACGGCCTGCTCTCTAACACGATGCACCACACCGTGGGGCGCCGAGCGTCCGCCGATTACCCAGAGCGGTCTCGTTGGCGGCTTCCCTCGGTCGGGATTGCTCGATGCGTTGAGCGCCATGCCACTCGACCGAGTTCCGCCCGCCTACTGAACGGAAACGGAATCGACAAAAATAACAAAACAACGGAGCACGGGGGAGAAAGGCCCTTAACACGCGTCACGGTAGCGACTCGGGCATATGCACGTAAACCACGTGATCGGTAGCTGCTCTTGTGACGCGGTTTCAAAGAAATCACGTCACAACTCCCCACCTCTTAAGGGTGATTACGATCAGGGAACTATGTGATCTCTGCTAAGCAAAAGCCGTAGTTGAAATACACACGATAGCAATACTTGTCCTTCCCAGTTGCAGTCGGTAGCTTGAACGGTGGGAAGGACCGAGACCTACTGCGGGAACCAAGCACCCGCAGCGCGAGACATAAAACCAGAAAAACAAACAATTGATCATATTTGATAGCTAAAATGTTATCTCTCCCGTTACAGTCGGTAGCCTTAAGGTGGGAGAGATCGAGATCCACCGTGGGCGACCAATCTCCTCACAGCACGAGAAACCACAATCACAAAACGAAAAAAAGAAACAAAAAAAAATAATTTTGCATAAGCGGTAGCATGGTTGTCTCTTCCGGTTACAGTACGCTAGCCTTAATAACGGGGAAGAGACCGAGACCTGCCGCGGACGCACAACCGCCCTGCGACGCGAGAAATAAGGTGCAGTGAGCCAATCGAGATCACACTTACCACCACTAGGGACGGACAAAACCAATCGGAACGGGCTTACCACTCAGCCGTAGCGTCCTTGTCTGGGTGGTGGCTCCGGAATCTTGTGGGAACGGCTCCAACCAGGCTCTTCTGGTGAAGATGGTGCCGGGAATCTGAGTTGTTCCGTTGCAACTCGCGGGAACGGTGAGGCGTCGCACCCTCCGCGAACGCCAAGGCCGGGGGCCGGGCTGGCCTGACGGAGATCCATCATTACGCTGCCTTTCCACACAAGAACTATGGGCCAGAGGCCCACATCGCGGGAACTGTGAGGCTCTATTGCCTTACGCGGGAACTCTGGGCCAGGCCCAAATTGTGGGAGCGGTACGGCGTGGTTGCCTTACGCGAGAATTATGGGCCAGAGGCCCACATTGCGGGAACTGTGAAGGTGTTGCCACCTCAAGCGAGAATTATGGGCCAAAGGCCCACATTGCGGGAGCTGTGAAGGTGTTGCCACCTCACGCGAGAATTATAGGCCAGAGGCCCACATTTTACGGGAGCTGTGAGGGCTTGTTGCCTTACACGAGAACTATGGGCCAGAGGCCCACATTGCGGGAGCCGTGAGGTATTGTTGCCTTACAGGAGAACTATGGGCCAGAGGCCCATACTTTGCGGGAGTCGTGAGGTATTGTTGCCTTACACGAGAACTATGGGCTAGAGGCCCACATTTTGCGGGAGCTGTGAGGCCTTATTGCCTTACACGAGAACTATGGGCCAGAGGCCCACATTTTGCGGGAGCTGTGAGGCCTTGTTGCCTTACACGAGACCTATGGGCCAGAGGTCCACATTGCGGGAGTCGTGAGGTATTGTTGCCTTACACGAGAACTATGGGCCAGAGGCCCACATTTTGCGGGAGCTGTGAGGCCTTGTTGCCTTACACGAGACCTATAGGCCAGAGGCCCACATTGCGGGAGTCGTGAGGTATTCTTGCCTTACACGAGAACTATGGGCCAGAGGCCCACATTTTGCGGGAGCTGTGAGGCCTTGTTGCCTTACACGAGAACTATGGTCCAGAGACCCATATTACGGGAACTGTGAGGCATTGTTACCTTACACGAGAACTATGGGCCAGAGGCCCACATTGCGGGAGCTGTGAGGCATTGTTGCCTTACACGAGAACTATGGGCCGAAGGCCCACATTGCGAGAGCTGTGAGGCATTGTTGCCTTAGACGAGAACTATGAGCCAGAGGCCCATATTGCGGGAGCTGTGAGGCATTGTTACCTTACACGAGAACTATGGGCCAGAGGCCAACATTGCGGGAGCTGTGGGGCATTGTTGCCTTACACGAGAACTATGGGCCAGAGGCCAGAGGCCCATATTACGGGAGCTCGCCGGGGCCCGCTTGGGTGCGCGGGATGTTTCGCGCGCCTCGGCCACCCCTGCGTCGCCTCCGGGCATTTTGACCCGAGATCCGGGAACCGGGTCAGCTGCCGTCTCCGGCGCGCGAGCACGTTCGCAGGGTTTTACCCTTGCGTCCGCACCTGCGGCAGAAGGTCTTGGTGGGGGGTCCGAGCGGGCAGTTACTGTAACGGTGACCTACTTCACCGCAACTGGAACATACCCGGTCGAGAGCAATTCCCCGCTGACGGTGGGGTCCGCCCCCCGGAGGTCGGCGTTCGATGGCCGGGGTTGGCCCTCGAGCCTTCCCCGAAGCCACCGGACCAGCGTTAGCGGGGGTCGGGAGCCTTTGGACCTCGTTGGGACGGGGGCCCTTGGGAGCTGTCGGAGCCGGGGAGCTCGCCGGCTGCGCAGCCCGCCCGGGACTCAGGGCATCCTGGGCTAACTCACGGATGACCTTGATAAGGTCCTTCGCTGAGTCGCCCCCCAGACGCTCAGTGTCCCGGACCGTCGCCGCACAGGCCCGTAAGAGCTCCACAGGCCCGTATGAGCTCGGGACCCATGGGACCCAATCTTCGAACCATGGTCCGGACGCCTCCTCCATAGCACCACCACCGTCCTCATCCTCCAACAACGGAACCCCCCGGTCCGGGGTGGTCGCGTCAGATGCCATCTCGGTAACCTGCGAATACAAAAAAAAATATTAGCCCGGAATCACGGGGTCCGATAGGGTTTGAGGTCCTGCACGGAAATCTTTCCCTTCGATCGCCCATCGAGATCGGATAGCTCGTAAACTACCCGCGAGAGCTGCTTCGAGATCAGAAAGGGCCCCTCAAAAAGGGGCTCGAGAGCTGCAGTCACTCGCTTGGCTGCGGACGAGAGCCGATGCGCACGGCGCAGTACGAGATCGCCACCTCGGAACGTACGATCCCGACTGTGGAGATTGTATTGTTCCGATTGTCTACGGAACGCTATCGCGGCGGAGTGCGCGAATTCGCGACCGTAGAGGGGAACGTCCTACGAGATTTACCGCTCTACGATGCCGAGTGCTCCCGTTAATACACAAAAAAGAAAGAGGTTTTGTGAAGTGCTCCCCTTGTCACAAAATAAAAGTTTTCCGAAGAGCTCCCGTTGGTACAAAAGAAATTTTTTTTTTTATATCCAGTGCTCCCGATCAACCTGACGAGGGGTTTGTCCCGACCGTCAGGTCGAGGATCACGGATTACCGTCGAGACGGATATCCAGCGTCCGGTGAGTTCCCGACGCCGTCGAAAAAAAAAAAATGTTCCTCCTTTGCGTGGTTCTCGTGGCACACGGCCCTGCCGGGCCAGGCCGTTCCCCGATCCCGGCGATTCGAATGAATATTCGGATCGGGAGAAAGTAAAATTATTTTAATCTGAAATAAATGTTCTCCTTGCTCTTGCCCCATCGCAGTCCTCCGACGGGAGGGAATACATTCCCCGATCCCGACGATCCGAATAATTCGGATCGGGAGAAAATAAATTTCTTTCTACTTCCTTTTGAAAAAAAAAGTTTTCTCCGTGTTCTCGTCCCGTCGCATCCGTCCGACGGGAGGAAATTAAATTTCCCGATCCCGACGATGCGAATGAAAAATCGGATGGGGAGAAAATAAAATTATTTTTTTTTTTTTTTTGAAATAAATTTTCTCCTTGTTCTCGTCCCGTCGCATCCATCCGACGGGAGGAAATAAAATTCCCCGATCCCGACGATCCGAATAAATATTCGGATCGGGAGAAAATAATTTTGTTTTTAATTTCTTTTGAAATAAATTTTCTCCTCGCTCTCGTCCCGTCGCATCCATCCGACGGGAGGAAATAAAAATTCCCGATCCCGACGATCCGAATAAATATTCGGATCGGGAGAAAATAATTTTGTTTTTAATTTCTTTTGAAATAAATTTTCTCCTCGCTCTCGCCCCGTCGCATCCATCCGACGGGAGGAAATAAAACTTCCCGATCCCGACGATCCGAATACAAATTCGGATCGGGAGAAAAAAAATTATTTTTAAATTTTTTTAAATAAAATTTTCTCCGTGCTCTCGTCCCGTCGCATTTATCTGAGGGGAGGGAATAAATTTCCCGATCCCGACGGTCCGAAATATTCGGATAGGGAGAAAATAATTTTGATTTTTTTTTAAAGAAAATTTTTTTTTAAATAAATTTTCTCCTTGCTCTCGTCCCGTCGCATCCGTCCGACGGGAGGAAATAAATTTCCCGATCCCGACGATCCAAATAAATATTCGGATCGGGATAAAATAAAATTATTTATAATTTTTTTGTAAATTTTCTCCGTGTTCTCGTCCCGTCGCATTCGTCCGCCGGGAGAAAATAAATTTCCCGATCCCGACGATCCGAATAAATATTCGGATCGGGAGAAAATAAAATTATTTTTAATTTTTTTTGAAAGAAATTTTCTCCCTGTTCTCGCCCCGTCGCATCCGTCTGACGGAAGGAAATAAAAGTTCCCGATCCCGACGATCCGATAAATATTCGGATCGGGAGAAAATAAAATTATTTTTAATTTTTTTTTGAGAGAAATTTTCTCCCTGTTCTCGCTCCATCGCATCCGTCCGATGGGAGGAAATAAAATTTCCCGATCCCGACGATCCGAATAAAAATTCGGATCGGGAGAAAATAAAAATTATTCTTAATTTTTTTTAAATAAAATTTCTCCTTGCTCTCGTCCCGTCGCATCCGTCCGACGGGAGGAAATAAATTTCCCGATCCCGACGATCCTAATAAAAATTCGGATCGGGAGAAAATTAAATTATTTTTAATTTTTTTTTAATAAATTTTCTCCTTGCTCTCGTCACTTCGCATCTGTCCGACGGGAGGAAATAAAATTTCCCGATCCCGACGATCCGGACAAAAATTTGGATCGGGAGAAAATTTAATTATTTTGAATTTTTTATTTTATTTTCTCCACGTTCACGGCCCGTCGAATTATTTCCACGGAAAGGGGAGTCAAGCCCCCCTAGGTCCCGTTCGCAGTCGGTACGTCGACGCCTTCCGGGTCTCCGAAGGCCATCCCCATGGCAACCGGAGGTGCGATCCCGAAGGGCTCGCCACGGCTCTCGGACCCCGCTGACGAGTCAACGGACGACGTGATCCCGATCGGGGACCTGATGCTGGGCCCACAGGTTCGCACCGCGGAGCGACCGATCCGAATGGATCGGACCCGGGCGGACGATGTGCGACGCCCAGCCCGGCCCCGAAGTTCCTGGTGGAGCGATCCGGTGTCTGTCGCCGACAGGGACCGACGCTCCGCGGTGACGCCGACGGGGGGTTTCCCCTCGATCGCCACGAGTTCCGGGGGGGACGAGAGACCCCGACTTACCGGACCAGGTCGTAGGGTCGTAACTCTGAACCGGAGTGATCTCGAGTCGTCAAGCGACGAACGGATCCCGCGTCACGGTAGGAGGTTTTTATCTCCTCACCGAGTCCTCCCAGAGGTACGCCGATGGGAGGTCACGTTCTCGGGCCGTCAGGGTGAGGATGTAGAGGACTTCCTCTCCCTCATCGACGAAGGGCGCGTCCTAGCTCGTATTCACGACGAGGACCTGCTCCGAACGCTCTCGTTTTGCTTCAAGGGCATTGCGCGGATTTGGTACCGCCAAGCCCGAGGCACGTTGTCGAGTTGGCCGGCCGCGGAAGCCGCGTTTCGCGAACGCTTCGCAGACCCCGACTACGAGATCGCCTTGCGCGAGGAGATCTCTTGCCGGACCCAAGGCGAGTCCGAGTCCGCTCTCGTGTATTTGAGTTGCATGAGCGGCCTGTTCTCCCGCCTGGATCCAGCCTGGACGGAGCGGGAACAAGTGCGCTACGCGCACCGCAATATGCTCCTGTCCTACCACCTAGCGATTCCGTTGCAGGACCACTGAGCAATGACAGATCTCGAGCGTGCCGCCGCTCGTCAGGAGCAACCGTGTCCGGCGTACGCGTACCGAGAACCGCGGCAGGCGCGGCGCCGTCATCTCAGCCGGGCGTGCGCCGATTGCCCAGAGCGGTCTCGTTGGCGGCTTCCCTCGGTCGGGATTGCTCGATGCATTGAGCGCCACGCCACTCGACCGAGTTCCGCCCACCAACTGAACAGAAACGGAATCGACAAAAATAACATAACAACGGAGTATGGCGAATACGACGAGAACCATAGGGTGGGTTAGGGCGTACTCCAACAATGTGGCGGCACATTAGAAACTAATTACATATGTATCGGTAGGTGCGAAATAAACCGATTAAATATCTACGATCTCGCTGCGTTTAAGGGGAAGAGAGAGAGAGAGAGATGGGTAGGACATTTGTCACCTTTCGGTGGACAGTGAGGAAGGTGGCACCTTTTGGTGGACAGAGGGGATTGCCACCTTCCGGTGGATAAACCGGATTGCCACCTTTCGGCGGTCAGAGGCGATTGCCACCTTTCGGCGGTCAGAAGGCAGCTCGGAAAGAACTGCTCCCGAGGCGAGCCGCATTCCCCGTCTCATAGGCCAGCGCGTACCATGAGGAGAGTCGGGCACCTCGAACACGTCGGCGAGAGAGCGAAGCTTCAAAAAGTCGAAGCGGAACTCTAAGCATACTGTGGTGCGTGGGTTTCCCACCACGGCGCTGGAGTCGCCCGTTCCTCTGGACAAACTCACAACTGGCGGGGTGCCCGTCTTAGCGCTGTAGACGCTTGTATTTCGAGTAAAAAAAAATATGAGGTGTCGAATCGTGTACCGCGTGTATACATCGTCGCGTATGACAGCTCGTCACCTCGAATTTTTATAAAGTGTTTACTTATGATTTAAATTAATTATTATCGTGAAGGTTTAGGGTTTTTTTGTTTAGATGAAGGAGGTACAGGGATAAAGACGACGGCCAAAAATTTAGGCGTACGCCAAAGTGGTGCACAACACGCTCGGGGCCGGATGAGGATGCCCGTAATAGGTGTTACCCGTATCACACCCCGATCGGGGCCTAATCCTGGTTAGGCTAACTCTAAGAAATTTCTACTCGGGTACTTGACTTAACAGATGTGACCGGGCATTCCCTACTTTGTTTCCGGCCGTGACCAGACTTGCCTTGTCTGATTTACCTAACCGTGCCCTCCCATGGAACAAACCGGGAAGATCGCAAAATCGTTTTTTTACGGCCTACCGTCTATGGTTGGAAATTACAATCTTTTGGCCGGGATACATTGCGAGCAATACTGAAAAGTGGAGCCTGTCTTTAAGGCGGTCCTCTAGTTTCTCGGGTCGGAAAAATCGATTTTTTTCATAAATCACATCTACAACATGTGTAGAAAATGTGTGCCAAAGGATTTTTCGATATTCGAAGTGGTTCACAAGTTACGGCCCTGGAACGGAGCAGGTATACGGAGCGCGCGCCGGGCTGCTCCGAAAGCCGAGCGGCGCTGACCATTGTATTGATGTCCCAAAATGCTACCTGAACCTTTTGTGAATTAGGCCCGGGAGCGGAAACTCAAAATTAGGCCTGGGAGCGGAAACTCAAAATAATAACGAGTCGCTCAATTCGTTAATCTGGACTTTTGCTCCGAAGCACCTCCATTCTGGGCCAATAGTGGTTGAAATCGCCACGTTTCTCGCTGTCATAATCTTCAACGAAGGATTCAAATCTATCCTGAAGACCTTGGAAACCATGGGAGTGAAAATCGGCCCACAAGCTAAAGGATATGTTCAACAGCGTGGTAGCTCTCGGATCGACCGTTCAGAAAGGCGCATGAGTGATGTTGTAAAACAGGCCCGAATCGCGAAAAGGGAAGATGGAGCAGCTCTGCGTGACTTCCAAGAAGAATAGGAAGGCCTATTGAATGGTCCAGGCATAGCAGATTGACGGTGAGATGAAATTTTTAGTATAAATCACATGCGCGAACTTTCAAACGCGTTTTTCTCGAAACACCATTTTTCGAAACGGTGACCACGATATTTCAGAAACTACTGCACCGATCTTGTTCAAATTTATACAGCATCTTTAATATGTTATAAGCCAGCGATTGAACTAGGATTATCATGATTGCTTCGATAGTTTTTTTTGTACGAGCGAAAAACTTAAGAAAAAATGGGTAAAAAATAGAATGTAATTTTCAAAAGTGTATAAAAAAAGTCAATTTTTGTAATTTAGAATTCACTCTAGTTCAATCGGTAGTCTTAAATATGAAGATTAAAATCCCGTTTGGTTTTTTGATTTCAGATAAGCAGAACAGCCGCAATCTTGGTCACCGTTAAGCACCTCTTTTACTTGATGTCTTCCTGTCGGCCACTATAACTTTTATTCTATTATATATTTTTGTTTCAAAAAATTTGTAAAGCTTATTTAAATGTTAATAAAGATTCTGCAAAAACAATGAGATTGATTATTTCGATGCTTTGCCCGTAAAAAATTATTGAAAAAGCCGTAAAAAAACAGCCGAGCAACTAGAGGACTGCCTTAAGAATCGAAGAAAAGCTACTTTGCTTTTCACCTCGTCAAAGATATTTATAACTGACTGGGATAAAACTAATACATCTGTATTAGTTCTATTCATCATTAAAAACATTCATTTTATCAATGATAATCGAAGAGGATAACAATGCTTATCATAAACACCGGGATGACGATAACTAATGATTTGAGCATAAAGAATAGCCAAATTACTTCATGAGCTAAACAAGTAAAGCAGGTCATTCGTTGTTTTTGAACGCCTTATCGCAATGTTGGGAAATATCAATGTTCCGGCTGGGAAGACATTACCTGAATGTATTCCGCCAACAATCCGCCAGGTGGCTACAAGCGAAGCGCTTCGCATAAGCAAAGTGCCATCGTACGAGGATAAAAGTTCGTCCTCTGAGTTGTACCACATACTGAAGTGTTATGCATACAGCGGGCACTTACGTTCATGATTTTGCGATAGTTGTGAAATAATCCGGTGTACTCTAGACCTTTTTCGCTCGGATAGTGATCTGTGTGTGTTTTTCTGTCTCTTTGCCTATCAGGAAATGCGAGCAAGCGGACGTATACACTTATATACTATCTTAAGAAGTAGATAACCAACAACCGATATCTTGTCGAAATACTAAATTGAATACACTCCCGATTTTACTTCCTCAGGGATTCCAAAAACACTGAAACGTAATTTTCAATTTTCTTGTTTGTTTCTAACTATTTCCCGACCTATTCCCTACAACTTTCCTGGCCATTTACCGCTTGTTTTCCGGCCCGTTCCTGAACAATTCGCCAGAAAGGGAACGGCAGATCGGGACCTATATTTGCCAAGCAGCGGTTGGCGTAGCGGTAAGAGCTCGGACTAGTAATTCGATGGTCGTGGGTTCGGCTCCCCGTGTGGAGACTTTTTTTTCTTTTTCTATCTTTCTCTCAATTTTTATATTATTCATTTTCCAATCAAGCAAAGAGGTGAATAAGTTATTTTATTTATTTATTTATACGCAAAAGGCGTAGAAAAGCTAAAAATTGGGATTTCGGCCTTTCAACAAGGGATTGTAATTAAAGCGCATACGAAAAGACTTTGTACATGAAAATTCAAAACTTTATTCGTTGACATTCGATGATTTACATGTGTTGGGATGATATTTATCGTAGAAACAGGGGATGCAATTATTATTTCTGCATCTAGCACACGTTATAAACGCATTTTTACAACCATATCGTTGTTTCAACGTCTCCATAGAAAAACATAGTTGATCGACATTCATAAAGCATTCTTTCCCATCGCGAAGTTTAGAAGCGATCCACACATAACGAAACATGTTACCAAATATTGGCGCGGATAATTGATGACGAACAATCGAATGTATTTTTATGTAGCCTGCTCGGGAATTTATTTCTTTTTCTTGCTTGACGAGATAAGAGCAATTTTCTATTTTTTTAATAAAGTTATTAACCTGACGATAAAAATATACATCGCAGGGTTGCACCCGTGGACAACATTTAGGGGGAATTACTTTGATGCTACACGTTGGCAATCCTTCTTCATCTTGAAAGAGTTCGTTGTATAATTGCGGATTTATTTGTCCTCCCCACAAGTAAATCGGCAGAAGAAATTTGTTCTCTTGTACTTCATTACATCCGTTAAAAAATTGGTGTAAAACGCTGTTGTAAGTTTTCTAGATTTTGAAGAAGTGATGACGACGTTCTTGTATTTTGCTGCCTATTCATCCATCGTTTTTTGAATCCTCGGTCCAAAAGAGCCAGTATTCGCTTGTAAACTTACGTAAACTTTTGGCAATAGATTTCCGGAAAGGCTCATAGAATATTGCGCTATATATGAGTGGGTTACTTTGTCCTTATCTTTTCTTTTTGCGAAAAACGTTTTTACCCCAGTATTTACATGTTCCAGGGTTCGGTTATACGTCGACTGGTACTGGCAACCTGGAAAGAGAATATACGAATGTAAATTTATGTATATTATGTATATTAATGTAAATTTATGTATATTGTAAATTTATGTATATTATGTAAATTTGTAAATTTATGTATATTATGTATATTAATGTTATACGCGCCGTTAATAAGAGTATTTCATTTGAGGTAGACAAATAAAAATTATTGACTTACCTGTTTGATCAGTGTTGATAACAAAATCCTTGTCGTATTGAGGAATGAGAGCTCGAGTTTGGAGTCGGAACTTATCTGTCGCAACAAGGATTTCCTCTTGTGTAGCTGTTTCTTTTTGTGACACAAATCTTGTCATTTTCCTCTGACGAATCTTATGCTTTTGTTTAAAGTCGATGACCCACGTTTCGGAGGCTTTGAATTCCAACTCTGGAAATTGATTAGCAGCAGCAAGTGCCTATTGTTGCAAGTTTTTTGTTGTGATTTGCTGGTTACAACACCGCGCTTCTACGAGTAGCAATCATATATCCGCGAATCAATTGTATTGTATTTATCCTTTCGAGTTCCACCATTTTTTAAATGGTGTTCCCAAATTTTCAAATCTCGCATATGCTTCAATCGAGATGCTCCTTTCGTTTGCAAACTTTTTAAACTCCACGTTGGATGCGCTTTGGTAAGATTAACCATCATTATTTTGTAGTCGAGTAGAACGTAATCTGGATCCTCTTGAGTTTTTTTTCTTCGGGTTCATACCCATCACTTGACGACGATCTGGCACCCTTCAACATTTGATAATCTTCTTCTTGGTCGATTTCTTCGCACCAGATCAACTCTTCGTTGATCTGAACTTTGTTAAATCTTCATATAAACTGATACTCCGATAAAACTTCCACTACTTTGTCGTGTATTTTATTTACCATTTGAATGTGTTCTTCGGTTATCACTTCGGAACTTTCTGATGAGATTAGATCTTCTTCGGCCAAAAGATGTAAACTATAATCCATCGCCGTTTTGAATCACTGCTTCGACGCTTCGCTGTGGATGCTATCGTCTGGCTCCTGTTCTTTTTCCGTCGACGTTCCAGGCATATCAATAGTTTCACTTTTGTCCAACATTTTCGATTTTTCCATAATATTTTCCTCACAATTATATCTCACAAAAATTTCGAGATTTTCCAGAATATTCCCACAGTATTCTCGCACAATTCAAGTTTCTTGGACAAGAGCTAGTGAACGAATGAGCTCCCTAGCTAGCGTCGTCCCTAACGGTCAGGGATACCTTTTTTCTACCTGCGCTAAGAATCTATTGTTCGTGTATAGCCGCCAGGAGCGACCGTCAGCTGAAAACGAATCTTATTGTGAAACGACTATTCACGTTTATGGCACATTCCCCAAGGAGGGAAAATAGCCAATAAAGGAGAAAGAATCAGAATTTCTGGTTGAACACGTCGGGAATGTTCGCAACTCCAAATTTTCTACGATTATGCGCTCATTAAAAAATGACGTCCTATATGCCTTTTGCGTATAAATAAATAAATAAAATAAATTATTCACCTCTTTGCTCTATTGGAAAACGAATAATAAAAAATTGAGAATAAAAATAGAAAAAGAAAATACAAGTCTCCAAAGGAGTCGAACCCACGACCATCGAATTACTAGTCCGAGCTCTTGCCGCTACGCCAACCGCTGCTTGGCAAACATACTAACGTAAATGGCTTATACGGTGCGTGAGCGGCGTCAACATTTTTATTTTCTAAATGCGTGGCCATCTGGAGTTCCCACATCGGGTACTTTCATTTCTAGCCAAGCCCCCTGCATGTCGTGTAAATTTGAGTCATCGGTGATGACGAGTAGGGAATGCCCTCTTGTTGTACCCGTTACATTGCGAACCTATTCCAAGGTGGGAGGCCCGACCAGAGTCTAATATTATCTAGGGAAGGCAGATCAGGGGCAATACCTTTTCCGGACTCAAATTTCTACACTGGTAGTTCCTGGCCAGAAAAAAGAGGTGTTTTCGTATTTTTTTAGAAAATGGGTGCAGGTTTTTTACTGTTTTTCATAGCAAAGGGTTTCATTTTACATATCTTAGACAATTTTTTTATTGGAAAATATTTATAAACGACGGGGATACAGTAAATTGCACAGACCGCTGTACAAAAAAGGTCCTTCGCGGTGACCACTCCTGCTCGGGAACAAATAATCTGAAATAAAAAAAACCAAATGAATTTAGTTTTTGTATCGTATTATCTAGTCTTTAATCGAAGGATTCAATAAAATAATTATTTTTGAAAAAATGGTCGACGATCGAAAGCCATCGTCGAAATTTCGGTGAAAAAACACTCTATTTTCCTTGATATAAACAAAAGTATGCATTGAAAAAAAAATCCTTCGATTAAGGACTGCCTCTTGATATACAAAAAATGTCTGTGAAATTTGAAGCAGATCGGTATAGTTGTTTTTGAGGTATTTTCGTCACCGATTCTGAAAAAGTAATTTCCAGACAAACGCGTTTAAAGTTATATAGCGTCAGGTATATACCTAGATAAAATACATAGATAAAAACGCTCATAACTCCCCCAATTTTAAACGAACCGACTTGAAATTTGCAGAGAAATGTTTTGAAAGGTTATATTATAAGAATCCGTCGAAAACGAAAAATCGATTTTTTTAAAATTCGAACTAGGTGTAACCCCTTAACTAGAGAAATTGTATCTTTTTCGAAAGTTGTGACGAAAAAAACCCTTTTCGTCATAGTATTGCTGTAATATACGTTTACGCAACTTTTAAGCGTTAAGGCTTGCAAGAATCAAGCGCGCATGAATTGAAAGAAGTGCAAAAGAGAGTGATCGAAAAATGGACAAATTTATTTTCAGTACCCGCTGTACTTATGTACAGCATGTAGGCACAATATAAAGAGCATGTAGGCACAATATAAAAGCTATTTCAAAATGCAAAATGCTATTCCAGCTGTACCAATTAATGCAAAGATTTTTTTCAACTCCGCAGATTCTTTGCTTGAAAAAATCACGTGAAGTGCGTACGATTATTGTATCTTTTCTATTCGCAGGGCAATCGAGCACAAATCAGGGCGTCAAAATTACGTTCCGGTTAAAATAGCCACTCCTTTAGGCCTTTCCTATAATACAGGGACAAACGCGTACCTGACAACATTCGTATCAAATTTTTTTATCCATCACAAAACGCTTGGCTTTTCAACTGATTTATATCCCAATTTAATCCCATTTGGACAAACTTACTTGTAATGATACATATAAGCGCCCACAATGTTCGTGCCCAAACTGGTGATAGCACATCACACTTCAACATGTCGGTAAGAGAAACTCAAACTCAACAGTCATTACCGAGGCCCGATATATGTTTACACCCACATTGTTTTAAAAAACCCGTCACTAAATAAAAAAATTATTGGCGTAAACACCCACGAGTACTTTTGAACCAATTAAGCCATACTAGAATATTCATTCTTCATGCCTCCTGCAGATCCGGATTCTCCGGAACCGCAGCGCAAAGACGCGGAAACCGGTGTTGTAGATCTCGCGACGACTGTGCGCCTCACCGCTCTTCGTGCATTGAATCATTAATCGTGAAGCGCGGCTACGGTAGTGTGATGCAAATTATACGAAAACTCGCAATTAGCCTGACCGATAGGACAAATATAGGATTAGTATACAAAGTAGGATTGCATGATACGAGGTGGGCATCATCAACGGCCATACGGTTGTCGCATCAGGAAAGATTTTCCCCTTAAAAATATAATCTCAAGCAACCGCATTGAGGGGTTTTCTCATTTTAGACGCTAAAAAGGAGATTTTCACGATTTTTTAAATCGGTTTATATTATAGGTCTTGATATAAAAGTTGTTTCACTTAATAAATACACTTTCGAAATACATTTAAAATTTTTGAAATGTTTTTATGCAACCCAAACAAACTTCAAACGCGTTTTCGCGAAACAACGTTTTTCGACCGCTTGTTGATAAAATCTTCAAAACTATTGAACCGATCCTTATGAAATTTTAACCACATATTCTCTACAACTGTAAGTAGAGGTACTGTAGCGGTTCTGCTTCAAGGGGAGGTGGTGTGTCAGGAGTGGGGAAGCCAAGGTGGCGCCACTATCGAGCGGAGGTCACCGGGCGCGTGTGACGTCACAGAGGGGGTCTCTTCGGAGGGGGGCCGTGTGGTCTGTGGAGCGGCTGGCGGGAGGGGGAAACCAACGTCGACGAGTGATTTGTGCGTGCGTGCGTGCGTGCGTGCGTGCGCGCGCGCGCGCGCGCGTGTGTGTGTGTGTGTGTGGAAGGAAGTGGGAGGGGGCAAAAAGAATGCTTTAAATTAAATGACAATAAAACAATAGTTTATTAATAATTAAATTGAACAATGACCTTGCATAGTATATATTATACATAAAATCTTTGGTGTGTGTGTGTGTGTGTGTGTGTGTGTGTGTGTGTGTGCGTGCGTGCGTGCGTGTGCGTGCGTGCGTGTGTGCGTGTCCGTGTGCGTATGCGTGTGCGTGTGCGTATGCGTGTGCGTGGGTGTGGGTTCGTGCGTGCGTGCGTGCGTGCGTGCGTGCGTGCGTGCGTGGGACAACCATATATGGGTCGGAAAATGTTCGGTTATATGGAAACGCTAGGCGCCACATGAAGGGCGACCTTTCGAAGCCCAATATTTATGACATGCAGCTGGTTCCATTCCGAAAAACACTGTCCATTGCATCCGCCCCGTCTCAAAGCTCGCGGACACTCGAGACAGCTCCTAACAGGTTTCTTGGGAAAACTATAATCTTTAGGGATCAAAGGCTGCGACCGCGGATGGACCACTTCAGCGCAGCTGCACTCTCATTCAACGAGGTCTCCATTCTGAAAGATAATATCAAGATGTTTACATACGCGTCCACCCGTCACGAATCTCGCCAACACTTTAGACAGGTCTCGACAAGTCAAAATTTTTTAGAAAAACTATAAACATTGGGGATCAAAGGCGGTGACCGCCGATGGACCACTTGAGCTGCAGGCCCCTTCAAATCTATTGACCCGATGCATTCCGACTTCCTGTTTTTTGTCTCATGTTCCTTGAGCGATCTACGCGTTATCGGGAAACTCCATTTTCCCGAGAGAGAGGGCCGATTTTTTCCCCGAAGGAAAAGCCTTTTTAATAATCCGCTCCGCTCAAATCTGGCCGCACTTTGTATGAAGCATTCAGTCTGTTAACATCGTGGAAGTTTTCCGTGCTCATCAACATGGAGCAAATCTTGCATGACCAAGCCGTGCTTTTAGGCTCGATCGAAGATTTTACCGCGTGGGAGCAACGATGCGTCGAGTTCATCGTAGGGCTGGAAGCGCAAAGCCGGATTAAGCGCCCGCTATTATTAATCGGACATCAACAGTCACTAATAGCCCAAATAGCGCGTTTGGAAGGATTGAGGAATTGTGTGCGGAGTCGTTTCATACACACGGGCACAGGACATGGTGATCATCAGTTAATCTGGCGAGAGATTGAAACATCCTTCGAGAGCCGGATACTGACCGGTTCCATCATTAATCGCAACCACATCGAGTCGAGACACTTCCTAAATGATGCTCGCGTCTTAGTGCTTCATCATGTGCAAAATATTGTCAGCAAGCATAACAGCATCAAAATCAATACAGTGTTTAATGGTGAATTTGCGAGTGGTGACAAACATGTGAATAAAAGTATCAACACGCGAAACTGTGAACTATTTACCACAAGCCATTTGAACGAGTGGTATGAACAGCGTGTTGTGGAGCCGACTTTAACCTTACTCGATGAATTTCAAGAACGTGATAGTGGCTGGGCCCTGCAGAAAATACTTAACCTCACGATAAATGTGAATAAGTATAATCCAATGCGTGCCGGGTGCTCTATATCAATGCCGCGGGAAATAATGTTGAAGAAGGATGTGGTTAACGTCAAATCCCACGATAACGCATGTTTCGCATGGTTAATTGTCGCTGCTCTATACCCAGCTGAACAAAACAGCCACCGTCCATTTTCTTATCCTCATTATTCGACAGTACTGAATCTGAAGGATATCGAATTGCCGGTGACGATACATAAAAAAAAAAAGTTTGAACTTCAAAATAATGTATCGATCAACGTGTATACCACCACCACCAAAAAGGACATTGTTCCGATACGAATCTCTCAACACAAAGAGGACCAAGAGGACCAACCAAAATGGAGCATAAAAAATATATTTGTGATCGGTATGTCGTTAACATAATATATATATATATATATGCTAGACGAATTAAACAAAACAATCTTGTTTTTTTTTCTAGGTGTTTGCACTACTTCAGATCAGAGGAAAAATTGCAATCACACGAGGTCGATTGTGGAGCAATAAATGACTGTGCAATTCGACTACCAGATAACACGAATAAGTGGCTCCAGTTCAATAACTTTAGCCGGAAAGAGCGACATCCTTTCATTGTGTATGCTGATTTGGAGTGTGTGTTGGCAAAAACCGATGGGGAGAACCTAGCGAAAGATATGT
Organism: Ophion obscuratus; assembly: GCA_964007375.1. Classification (NCBI taxonomy): domain Eukaryota; kingdom Metazoa; phylum Arthropoda; class Insecta; order Hymenoptera; family Ichneumonidae; genus Ophion; species Ophion obscuratus. Next base: position 14,093,470 of record OZ023317.1, read on the forward strand.
ATCAACACCATGAAGTGTTTAGTATCGGATACTATGTGTGTTGTTCGTATGACGATTCATTATATTCATATCACTCGCGTCGCAGTGCTGATTGTGTATCGTAGTTTGTTGAAGACCTAAAAAATCTGGCACTGCGGATAAAAGAAACTTTCTGTGAAAATGTACCAATGGTATATTTAACACCGAGTGAGTGGGCTGACTTTTGAGCAGCGACTCAATGTCACATATGTAAGAAACCATTTGCGCAAGAAGATGTACGCTTTCGAGATCATTGCCATCTGACTGGGCGCTATAGAGGCCCTGCTCATTCCAACTGCAACTTAAATTACAAACAATCATTTTTCATTGCAGTAGTTTTCCACAATTTATCCGGTTATGATGCACTTTTTATAATTAAGGAAGTAGCCACAGCGTTCGAAGGAACAAGCAATGTGCTTCCAATCACAAAGGAAAAATACATCTCCTTCACGAAGCATGTTCAAATTACAGACGATTCAAAACACAAGATCCAATTGCGCTTTATCGACTCATACAAACTCATCCTCAACACCAGTCTCGACAAATTAGCATCATTCTTGACTGAGGACAAACTAAACATTTTACGCACACAATTCCCAACTCTCTCGACAGACGATTTCAATTTGCTGACACGAAAAGGGGTCTTCCCTTATGAATATATTGATGACGTGACCAAGTTAGACGACACTTGCCTACCGACACGTGACGCATTTTACAGTTCCCTGACAGATGCTACAGTATGTGAGAGCGAGTACGCACATGTTGAGATTGTCACGTCCCGTAAATTAATGTTTCGTTTATTAGTTTCCATTATTTTTTATCTTTTATCAACGAGTTTAATATTCATTATTTTCCGACGACTCCGTCGCCTCGTGTCTCTGTGCGGTGTCGGGTGTGAAACGCCGACCGGATGTACCCGATCGAATTCCGCTAATCGAGCATCGCCTGATCCGCGGGGTACGACCGTGGGACTCCGGGAGCGAAGAAGTTTCCGTGGACGTTGCCAAAAACCCCACCGGGCTAATAGCGACCGAGCTAAGGTCGGTCCGGTGGCGGTAGTATGATCAGTTCCGATTTGTCCACGGTTCGCTCCTGGAGTCGGAGAAAACTCCTAGTAACAGCAGTCCTCGCGACGGTGTAATACGTCCAGGCCTTAGACCCGGCGGACCCGCACAGAGACATCAGTCTTTACTAGTAACTTAGTTAGGTAACGACATACTCGCGGCCGTGTAGTAAGACCTGGGTAGCGACCCAGCGGACCCGCATAGAGACATTGATCGTTACTTTAGAAAACCATATTAATCATACAAACTTTATTCTCTAAAATACCAACAAACTTCGAATCAGTGATAAAGGCGCGGGGCCTACGTTAAAACCCCGATCAACATAGAGGACTCATAAGTTCAACGTGCGGTGTGCGGGAGAGAAACGCGGGGAGAATTGTCCCCGCGGAAGAGCGTGCTAGACCGAGAGTGAGAGAGCGACGCGGGGGAAACTGTCCCCGCGCAAAGGCGTGATTACCCACGGAACGTTGTAAGTAGAATTAATATAATATAATAAAATATAATTTATAACCCTTTACCCCTAGATAGCATTCGTTAGAATTTGTTTCACTACTCCCATTTCCACAGGCGAGGTTGCCGGGCCCGTATGGGACGTGCGGCTATCCCTTCTACTTTAAGAGGTTACCCCCACTTGCGATTTTGAAAAAATCGATTTTTTTTATTGCGTTTTTTCGAAGTATAAGTTTCTGAGGATATGTCCTGAAAATTTCAAGTCGATCCGAACAAAATTGACTGAGATGTGAGCGTTGAAAGAGAAGAATCCGTTGTGTATACGACCGGCTAATTGAAACTTTAAACGCGTTTTTCTCAAAATGGCATTTCTGAAGTCGGTGACCAAGATTACTCGAACACTAATGAACCGATCTTCTTGAAATGTTGCAGGCTTATTTAATACATAAAAATGTAGTCTTTAATCGTTCGATTTTTTTCATTAAAATCGAACCATTAACTTTGACTGTCCGCCATTTTGTGAAAAATGAATATTTTTAAAAATCCTTCGATTAAAGACTAGTTTATACTTATATTTAACTAAATCCAACCGCATTTTTTTTCAGATGATCCACTTTGCCGCAATGTTGGTCACCGCAAACCATGTATATAAAAACATTATTTCATTGACGGCCATTTGCCACTAAACAATGTAATATTTTTCAATAAAAAAATGACTGAAAGTTCTTCAAGATGTGTTCTTTAAGATGGTATATTGATCGATTAAAAAAGTTTTGTAGTTTTCTTTAAAAGAATTCATGAAAAAGGCCTTTTTTGCGCTACAAGTGGGTGTAACGCCTTAAAGAAATCATATTGAAGAACCCAAAGGTAAAATAACCATAAAGTAAAATCGTCCCTTCTAGACGTAACGAATTGGTGGCAGCGGTGAGATACCCGCCTACACTGTGCAAACTCTATTGTGGAAATCGGAATATAACGGAAAGGTACAAAATTATTCGTATTAAGTTGTCAAAATTTTAAATTCGTATATCGTTGATAAATCCGTGATCTGAGTGTCGAATTTTCCGTTCTTTCCGTTTATAAACAAAACATAATTAGTCAAAATGGTTGACGATCCTCGCGATGGCTGTCCTGGGGCCGGCGCGGGATCTAGTCGTGCGGGACCTGACGGCTCGCTTAACGAAACCGTAACACCCGCCGACCTGTCGGTCATACTTAGCGGCATCAACCTGACAAACAGGTTGGTGTCAATTCCGGAATTCGACGGCACATCAATTCCCCTCGGTGACTACTTACAAAACATCCAGAATGCAGCTGCATTCGTACCCCCGTATCAAATGCCCGAATTTGTGACCGGGGTACTAAGTAGATTACGTGGTGAGGCGCGTGCCTCTGTCCAGGGTCAAAATATTCGATCAGTCAGAGAACTAACGACCGCGTTGCAGGACGGATTAACTCACCGTCGGAATTTCAACTCATGTTTGGGTAGACTCCACGGGTTACGTTTAAAGCAAGGTGAGACACACCGGTGTTTATACCTCCGAATTCTCCGGCTAATGAGCGTTGCTCGAACCGCCTGGAAGGAAGAATTAGGATGTGAAGCCTCTGGGATGAAGATTGATCCGATCGCGACTCTGGCCGTTGAATCTTTCCATCAAGCGTTACCCTCGCGAATAAATGAATTACTTTACATCGCGAAACCAAAATCTCTCAGAGAGGCGCTTGAGATGGTAGAGGATCTATCCCCCGATTCGTTAGCCGGGGCGGTAGAATCAAAGTGTGGAGAACGATCGCGGACCCCCGTGGGCGACGCACAGTGGGGCAGAATCCCAAAAAGCTGGCCAAAATTCGGAAAGTGTCCAAAATGATCTCCAATTCTCTTCTCGGGGGTTTTCGGGGTCGCTGAATACGAATCTGTTATCAGAATTACGATTTTCAAAATGGCGGACCCAAAATGGCTCACATAATTCAACCAATTAGTCAAATAATTCAGTAAAAAATACCCAATCATATTTCTTAAGGGTTTTTGGGATCGCTGATTGCGAATTTGTTATAGAAATGCTATTTTCAAAATAGCAGACGCGATATATAGACGATTCCACAAAAATTTTCAATTTTTAAATATTTTTTAATAGAAAATGTTTCATAATATTTTTAGGTTTAAATGAGTAGAAAATCTCTTGAGCCATGTTTTTATTTTTGAACAATTTCTTGAGTACAAAATTTGCAATAAATCAAATATCTGTTATTTACTTCTAGTAACAAAAATCTTGTATGTCATCTTCAATGTTGGAATCATTCGATTCGGATTCTGATGTTGACCCACTTGTATCCAAATCGGAATCGTTCCTTATCTCTTGTCTGGTGACTTCAGGTTGTTTTAACATTTCTATAGCTTCTTTATGTAAAGATTTCGCCGGTCTCTGGGGCAATTTCTTGATGCTTGAGAGAAATGGATCTGATGATACTAAGAGCCTATAGAAAATGTCTCTCATATTCGATTCTCGAGAGCATTTTCTTGAATGATGTAACCTGTAGTTCTTTATGTCCTTATTGCGTGACTCTTGGGCCTCTTCAGAAAGTTGTCCGATCGGTAAAAGGGCATATTTTACAATTTCTGCTCCGTGCATCAACACTTTGTGCACAGATGTTGGCATGTAATACCATGGATATAAAGCAACGAATAAACGGGCAGTATTTACACAATAGTCTTTGAATTTTTCTTCGTCTATATCATACCCGCTCGAAATTGCCTGCAAAATAACATGAAATCGCTGAATTAAATTTTCATCGACTCCTGTTATTTCAGCAGATATATTAGCATTTTCGAAAAAGCGGCGGGCGGTATTTCCATCGTTTGAGCTGCCATATCCTGGCTTTGGTCGATCAACGATAAGCCCCACTGTTGTCTTAAATTGAGTCTGTATGTCTTCCTTGCGTACTTTCACAATCTTTTTCACTTCCTCTTCACGAGCTTGCCACTTTTGAGTTGTGAGCTTATACGACAAATGCAAACAGTACTCGAAAAAACGAATCCACGCATGTAATGTAGATATGCCAAATCTTAAATTATCTGTAGTAATGTCCATTTTTATAATTTTGTCGATGTTATTAAAATCTTTAGAGGTGGCTTTGCACAGGAAGCAGCGTTGTGCAGAAGTGGTACCGGTTACAGCGTTACAGACTTTGCCGTCTATCATCGTAAACGACATACAATAGGTTACTGAAATTGATTTTTCATTTTGTTCAGTAGTGTATGGTGCAAGACCCGCAATCTGCTATTCAATGTCGGTAACTTCTTTCAATGTTGATTGTACATCTTCATGTACAAACTGCAATCGTATTGGTCTGCAGAATCGAGGAGATGAAGGTCTAGGATTTTTCCACACAATAGTTCCTTCATCCGTCTCGTGATTGTTGTAGATTAATTGCAAAGGTACCAGAGAAGTATAAAAAATGCTTTCATCAGATTTTCCAGCCTCATCAAATTTTTGCTTATAAACACTTTGACCGCTGCTTCCATCACATCCCCATTTACAGTGAAGTACTAATTTTTGCAGAATTTCAGAATTTAGAGTATCGATGACATCAGCCTGAAGTTGTATAATTCTGTATGTGGTATGATCAAGTAAAGCCTGTAGTTTAATTTGTGCGCACGACTCAGTAATATTCATGTACACAACTGATGGATAACAACGATTTTTTGCTTTTTCTACTTCATGGTACGATGGGTATAATTTGCATTTACGTGCTCTAGCTGCATTTCTTGATAGCTGATAAGAGCGCTTTGATTCTCTTTTCTCGATCATCAAAGAAAGTGCTTCGTCTGGGGTTAAAGGTGTCTCATTTTTTGACCGAACAGCAGCTTTATATTTTGAGGCTCTTGTTGGGCTGGTTAATGTGACATCTTTAAGAACTTGAGCAGCATCCACTTGACCAGAAGTCCTTAAACTCATTTGAGCAGCATACGTCAATTCTTCTGTAGATAAAGTAGAACGTATTTCTTCAGTCTTTCGCCTCTTAGATCTATCGCTGGATGAAGCAAAGGATTTCGAAGGTCGTCCAGATGTTCCTTTTTCATCATTCTTCGCAATCTTCTCAGATGTTGATGTTGTGCATTCAGTATCGGATAATGTAGAAAAACATACGGTGCCATTCAACCATTCTTCATTATTTTTTAGAAACTATTCTTGGCCTCTATTTGCTGCTTTCCATCTGGATCGAAAATTTGCAAATAACAGTCCTAATGACTTTTCATCCTCGTCTACTTGTATCACATGTTCTGTTTCTTGAAAATTGCATCTTTCAAAACTCCAATAACGAATTTCTGTTCGTTTTTTAAACTGTCTTTCACCATGAAAAAAACATCTCTTCTTGATAATTCCATATTTGAAGATTGGGAAGACTCTGTAAAATACCAATATAAACATGTACAAAATTGAATGACATTATTTTGAAATCATTTTATACTTAACAAAACTATATACGGTGTTCTGACTCGAAATGTACAAAAATAATTTATTACTACTAAAAATGATTTTATATTTATAAAGAAAACGAATATTTATGATATAAATGATTAACAAATATATTTACATACATTCTGCACGGAAAAAAACCGAAATTACATGAAATCTGTCTTTACCAGAATCACCTCTGTGTCAGTATACAACAGGTATAATAAAGCCTGAACAGCAGGCGGGCTCCTTTCTTTCATACATGGCTGCTCTAGGAGCCCCTCGTCAGTCCTTGCCGAATCGCCGTCTACACTACGTATACACTATGTACGTATACACTAATACACCTTTACTGCCGAAAACCGTTACGCCGTACAAACATGGGGGAAACACAGTTCTAGCTACTGAGAGTTCTTGCAGGAATATTTTATAAAATGTTGAGATTTTCGTAAAGCGTACATTTAGAATAATAAATTACTGTATTAAAATTTAAATGATCTATGAATATTAATCAATAAATGAACATACTACAAATGGAATTGATAAATAAATATTAATCTATGTTAATAGACAGAAAATATACCAACGCGCTGTAACGTAATAATCAATGGATTACATTCACACGTCCGTTAATGTCGCGCCACGTATTTCTCCCTAAAAATTAGTCTAACTATTCGTTGAGCACTCCTGAGCAGCCAGTTTTTTAGTATATTATATTTAGTACTGTACACTATCAGTTTCTTGTTGAAACAAGGTCGAGACTCGCGAAGACATTTTTAAAACTACTTTAGAAAATCGATTTTCGAAAAAAAATGTATAGTTTTTTATGTTTACTTGTTGCAAAATTTAGATATTTCAAACATAAAATAAGCAATAACTGTGCATAATTATATTTTCTGCATACCTTCAGAAAGTTTTTCGTCGTCGAACCCCTCGTGGATGTTTCCAAACGTATTGTGAATAATGTCAAAGATCTCTTGAATGTCTTCGAACCTTTCATGAATGTCTTCAAACGTCTTATGAACGTTTTTGAAAATCTCTTGAACGTCTCACGAACATCTTCAAACGTCTCATGAACGTCGTAAAAAGTTGCTCGAAACTCTTTGAACCCCTCATGCATGTCTTCAAACACCTTATGAATGTTTTCGAACGTCTCTTGAATGTCTTCAAACGTCTTATATATGTCGTCGGACAAACCCCTCATGCATGTCTTTGAACGTCTCTCCTAAGCGTCTTCGAACCCCTCATGAATGTCTTCAAACGCATAAAGAATGTCGTCAAAAGCCTCTTGAACGAATTCGAAAGTTTTTTGAACGTCTTCAAATCCCTCGTGAATGTCTTTGAAAGTCTCTTAAACGTATTCGAACCCCTCATCGATGTCTTCAAACATATTATGGATATTGTCACAGATCTCTTGAACGTCTTCGAACCTCTCGTGAATGTCTTCGAACGTCTTATGAGGGTATTCGAACGCCTCTTATACATCTTCAAACCCCTCGTGAATGTCTTTGAACCCCTCGAAAACGTTTTCGAACCTCTCGTCGATGACTTCAAACGTATTATGAATATTGTCACAGATCTCTGAACATACTCGAACGTCTCACGAATATCTTCAAACGTCTCATTAACGTCGTAAAAAGTCGCTTGAAACTCTTTGAACCCCTCGTGCATGTTTTTTCGTGGAACGTGGGTACGAGGAGATGGATAGAGTGAATAAACACATGGGATTATAAAAAGCCCGTTTCTTTATTTACGGATAATAATAAATCCATTCTTACACGATTAAATATTGACAACAACAAACATAACTTTAACAAGTTTTACACCGAGTGAACAAAGTATATACATAATTTTCACGAGTTTTATACACCGCTATTCACAAAAATGTACACACTGATACATCAAGGTGGTAGAAAAAAAATTACAAAACTTTTTACGATGGTATTCTATAATGCTCTCATGGTAGGGTATCAGAGGTCCCAGGTATGATATAACGCTTATCGTCATGAGGACTCAGAGCAATTTTCGTCTCGCGAATGGTGTATACCTTATTCAACTTTGATCGAATGCACGTTTGACTAAGCTCCATTTCACCTTTTTCCTTCAAGCATCAAGCATAATCGTCAAACGTGATTGTCCTCGCCACAACGCTACTCTTCACACCTTTAATTTTTTTCGTGTCCTTCTTACCCTCGGCACGTGTTGCGTACATTTTCGATCGAAGTCCAATAACTTCGGTCATAATTGCCCCATTACATTCGTCCTTCATGAGACCGGGTACCTTCTTGTTGATGAGCGGTATACCATTCCTATTGTCCGCCAAATAATCGCTTGTATCGAATTTTGAAATGTGGCGCTTCATGTCGACATACATATCATCGCTCTCAATGTCATATATGGGACTATCCGCATCGGTATACATGGCTTTACATTTATCTCGATACAGAGGTACCATATACTCGTGATGAAATCCATACAAGCACGTTTTGGATATGTCGAGTATGCACATTCCCACATATATCGGCTTGTTGAATTTCACCTCGAGATTGCGCAATTCCACGGCAACGAGGTTTTCCGAAAAAACACTTCGGCTGTGGAAGTTTAGCTTGGCAATCATTGCCTCTGTGCCATATCTGCCCTCCCATTTTGTTAAAAGCTTTACATCTACATGGTTGCGCACATTCTCCATCGTTTTGCCAAAGACCGCATCATTCATTAACCCATTAACGCCCAAGAATCGTGATTTTTTCCTTCATTTTCAAGCCAGATTTTTATTATATAAAAAAATTATAAAAAATGAAGAGATACGTTCCGTAGTATTTTCGAGGGTGCTCTTTCAGAATCTGGGGTCAAAATCGGGTTTTGTCCATTAGGACAGAAAATGTGGCGGCTTATAAACAAAAAAAAACAGGAAAAATCGATGACACTTTTTTTTTCAATTTTTTTTCACTTCGAAGCCGTTGAAAAGTCCGGTTTTTTTTCAACCATGGGTGCATAGAATAGTGACGATTGAACAATCAATTTTTTTAATTCGTCGCTGTCAACATTTTCACCCCCAAAATGGCGCTTTTCACCCCCTGAGTGACATGAAAAATTTTACGCTCGGTGTCCCAAGTGAAAAGTAGTTGGATTTGGACGAAAATTGGTACTCAGAGGTTTTTGAGGTCGCTGATTACGATTCTGTTCTCGAAATTCCGAAATTAAAAATGGCCGATCCAATATGGCGGACACAAATGCAAAAGTTCATTTGAATTGGATAAAACGTGGCACTCGGGGGTTTTCGAGGTCGCTGATTATGATTCTGCTCTCAAAATTCCGAAATTCAAAATGGCAGATTCAATATGGCGGACATAAATGCAAAAGTTCATTTGGATTGGATAAAACATGGCACTCGGGGCTTTTCGAGGTCGCTGATTATGATTCTGCTCTCAAAATTCCGAAATTAAAAATGGCGGATCCAATATGGCGGACACAAATGCAAAAGTTCATTTGAATTGCATAAAACGTGGCACTCGGGGGTTTCGAGGTCGCTGATTATGATTCTGCTCTCAAAATTCCGAAATTAAAAATGGCGGATCCAATATGGCGGACACAAATGCAAAAGTTCATTTGAATTGGATAAAACGTGGCACTCGGGGGTTTTCGAGGTCGCTTATTATATTTCTGCTCTCAAAATTCGAAAGCCTTTGAGTAGTATAGCTGTGACAGTTCTAACGCAGGTCCTCTGAGGGGGGTGCGGGGCGGGGGGTTCACGCGGGGAGGGGTATGACGTCACGCGGGGAGGAGTATGACGTCACGCGGGGAAGGGGATGACGTCACGCGGGGAGGGGTATGACGTCACGCGGGGCGAGGTATGACGTCACGCGGGGAGGGGGACTCGGCGGAGTGGCTGACCTCTCTCTCTCTCTCTCTCTCTCTCTCTCTCTCTCTCTCTCTCTCTCTCTCTGTCTCTGTCTCTGTCTCTGTCTCTGTCTCTGTCTCTGTCTCTGTCTCTGTCTCTGTCTCTGTCTCTGTCTCTGTCTCTGTCTCTGTCTCTGTCTCTGTCTCTGTCTCTGTCTCTGTCTCTGTCTCTGTCTCTGTCTCTGTCTCTGTCTCTGTCTCTGTCTCTGTCTCTGTCTCTGTCTCTGTCTCTGTCTCTGTCTCTGTCTCTGTCTCTGTCTCTGTCTCTGTCTCTGTCTCTGTCTCTGTCTCTGTCTCTGTCTCTGTCTCTGTCTCTGTCTCTGTCTCTGTCTCTGTCTCTGTCTCTGTCTCTGTCTCTGTCTCTGTCTCTGTCTCTGTCTCTGTCTCTGTCTCTGTCTCTGTCTCTGTCTCTGTCTCTGTCTCTGTCTCTGTCTCTGTCTCTGTCTCTGTCTCTGTCTCTGTCTCTGTCTCTGTCTCTCTCTCTCTCTCTCTCTCTCTCTCTCTCTCTCTCTCTCTCTCTCTCTGTCTCTCTCTCTCTCTCTCTCTCTTGTAGCGACTGTCGCCAGAGAGCCAAGTTGGTTGACCCGTGTCGTTGAGACAAGCGATCGGATTACACGTATGCATGAGAGAGAGCGAGAATGAGAGATGGAGCGACCGCATCGCATGCATGTGAGATAGAGCGAGATATACATTTGACTTCAGACCTTCACCGACTAAAGCAGTTGGGTTTGTTTGGGCGAAATCCCAAACAAACCCAAACAAACCCACGAACGTCTTCGAACATCTATTGAACGCTTTCGAACGTCTCATGAACGTCTCTTGAACGTCTCTCGAACGTCTCCGAACGTCTCACGAACGTCTCATGAACGTCTCACGAACGTCTCCGAACGTCTCCGAACGTCTCACGAACGTCTCCGAACGTCTCACGAACGTCTCCGAACGTCTCATGAACGTCTCCGAACGTCTCACGAACGTCTCCGAACGTCTCTTGAACGTCTCTCGAACGTCTCCGAACGTCTCATGAACGTCTCCGAACGTCTCACGAACGTCTCCGAACGTCTCATGAACGTCTCACGAACGTCTCACCAACGTCTCCGAACGTCTCTCGAACGTCTCACGAACGTCTCCGAACGTCTCACGAACGTCTCCGAACGTCTCTTGAACGTCTCTCGAACGTCTCCGAACGTCTCATGAACGTCTCCGAACGTCTCACGAACGTCTCTTGAACGTCTCTCGAACGTCTCCGAACGTCTCATGAACGTCTCCGAACGTCTCACGAACGTCTTCGAACGTCTCATGAACGTCTCACGAACGTCTCCGAACGTCTCTCGAACGCCTCATGAACGTCTCACGAACGTCTCCGAACGTCTCACGAACGTCTCCGAACGTCTCTTGAACGTCTCTCGAACGTCTCCGAACGTCTCATGAACGTCTCCGAACGTCTCACGAACGTCTCCGAACGTCTCATGAACGTCTCTCGAACGTCTCCGAACGTCTCATGAACGTCTCTCGAACGTCTCCGAACGTCTCACGAACGTCTCATGAACGTCTCACGAACGTCTCCGAACGTCTCCGAACGTCTCCGAACGTCTCATGAACTTCTCACGAACGTCTCCGAACGTCTCATGAACGTCTCATGAACGTCTCACGAACGTCTCCGAACGTCTCCGAACGTCTCTTGAACGTCTCACGAACGTCTCCGAACGTCTCATGAACGTCTCATGAACGTCTCCGAACGTCTCCGAACGTCTCTCGAACGTCTCACGAACGTCTCCGAACGTCTCACGAACGTCTCCGAACGTCTCTTGAACGTCTCTCGAACGTCTCCGAACGTCTCATGAACGTCTCCGAACGTCTCATGAACATCTCACGAACGTCTCCGAACGTCTCATGAACGTCTCACGAACGTCTCACGAACGTCTCCGAACGTCTCATGAACGTCTCTCGAACGTCTCATGAACGTCTCACGAACGTCTCCGAACGTCTAACGAACGTCTCCGAACGTCTCTTGAACGTCTCTCGAACGTCTCCGAACGTCTCATGAACGTCTCCGAACGTCTCACGATCGTCTCCGAACGTCTCATGAACGTCTCACGAACGTCTCACCAACGTCTCCGAACGTCTCCGAACGTCTCATGAACGTCTCACGAACGTCTCACGTACGTCTCTCGAATGTTCAATATTTTATCCAACTGTGTAATCTCATAACAGATAATGTAAGAAAGAAAGGGGTGAGGAGAATTAAAAAATCACATAATGTCACATTTCGTTTATTTGCATGAATCTTTATGATTCAACGACCAATTAAACATTTTACATACATTTTGTAATGCACAATTTTTTTCATGCTTTTCGCATCGTAGAGTATAGCTTACGCCTAATTTACTTAAGGTATCCATATCGCCAAAGTCCAACGTTTCAATAACTAGATCATTTTTCATATTTAATATATCAGCTAGCCATTCTCGTTTTTCATGGCTGTCAACATATACAATGGGATACGTATTGACTTCCGTTGGGCCCACAACTGCAGCCGTTATTAAACCTTGAGCCATGCTATATGGAACGTTTCCATAGGCCCACTTTAGACCATGATGATTCCGAATCAGCCATGACGCTTCGTATCTCTCAAATTTTGTGAGAAGTCTCCATGGTATGATACTCGCGAAAATGTAATGAGAGAGCACACATTCCGCTCTTAGAATCGCTACTTCCTTCACGACAAAGTTTCTCCCAACAATGAATCCTTGTAGATCGACAAATGTAGGTACAGACATAACGAAGATGGCTCAATCAAGTCCATAGCAAGATCAATTGATGACTGACGTCATTATTTAAGAAACTCGTCTTTAAATCATTTATTTATCGAGCGGGGGGGGGGGGGGGTTACTTGCTGATCTATACAATTTTACGAACCATGTTTGTCAATGGACAATATTCAACAACTCGATCGTGCAAGATCAGACAATAGGCAGTAGTATTTGGTGGCAAATCTTCCTTCCTTACATTCAAACTCTATTCGCACGTCCACGGTAGCATTTTTCACAGACTCGTTCTGACGCGAGCAATCGATAACCGTGAGAGGGCCGTTATATTGAAACTTTGCAATAGTGAGCAAAGAATTATCACTATTACAGCCGTAATAAGATTTACGAAATCGAGAGTACATATTGAACAAAATGGCGAATCTGTTTTTGTCAAAGTCCAAATTCAAGTCATCGTAAGGATAGGATTCCGAGTTGAGATAAAGTTTAACATTGGCGAGCTTGCAGTCGTCGAATAGTGTAATGTCCTTTGCCATAGAATTTTTTTTGCCAGTCTGCAGCGCAAATATTACATATCTTGGTTTCTCTAGCTGGGAGGCAGCTTTCACAGTCCATGAGTGTTTCGTTGTGCTTTGAAGCAGTGGATACTCGTATAGATCCCAAGAGCGAAAGCTCATATTCAAGTATCGTCCACTCTCCAATGTTCGAAGTAATGACAATTTACTTATCTCATTTAATATTACGTGAGGCATACGCCATTGTATCTTGAGCAATTCAACTTCTGCCTCTACTAATGGATGCTGACTGAATACACAATTGTTATCATTGCGCGAACGTATCAGAATTAGCTCATGACGAGCATTGATAACTACGCGCTTGTAATCTTCACAGAATCCTAGCAATGTGTTGAGAGGTACACAAAAATTGAAATATTTTCCCCCATCATTATGTGTTACATCCCACGCAGCATTTTTCAAAGTATGACTCCTCTCAGGGCTTAGAGAGATGTAGTTTTTAATCGTGGTTGTTATTCCAACGTTTCGATTGCGATCAATCTCCACACCATCGAGCTCATAACGAACTTCATCAAACATGAATGCAACGCAATTGTTTCCCAATACTACTATTGCTTGATCATCTGGTTTTTTAAGCACCGTGAACTTTCCCTCAACGTAGAGAAAACTTTCAGATGGTAGGGTGTACAAGTCTTGGTGTTGTATAGGAATTCGTATTTCATCGCTGTGTCCAAACGTTGAGTTGGCATACGGATTGTACGTATGAGTCTCAATTTTGATGATACGATCGTCAAAGATTGGCTCCCCACTGATATTCAAAACGTCGGTCATTCTTTTGCCTCAAGTATGTCGTACAGTAAATCCCAGAGATTCTAAAAATTCACGATTCGCTGCACTGAGTTTCTTCTTTGCGGGTAATTTAACACTCAATGACGCTTGTCTTCTTGCAAGAGTATTACCGTGTGGGATCGTATTATCTCGCGTAGAAATATTGTCTCTGGCGTATTCCGTGTCGTACAGAACGAGCATCACAAGCGTCGCTTTCGTATGTGCAATCTCACCGTAATTTCTTCTCCTCGAAAATCGAGTAGTTTTCCCTTCTGATCCACGATACGTATCGTTAGATCCGTAATGCTCCGCACAACGATCGGAAGATAAATGATTTGCGCAGGCGTTTCCGATATCTTATATCCTGGTGGTACGCTCGGTGAAAATTCATGTATCGTGTGTACACGCTCGCCATTGCTGTACGCACCAGTGGTGGCACTACATTCTATGCGGATAATGTTGACATTCATTATGTTTATCGGTACATCAGATTCCTGCCATTTCCAGGGATGCAGTATTCGATTTGATGAAAATCCCAACAGGGATCCTACGTTGTCAGGTTTACTGAAATTTATTCTGTACGCACATTTGATTTCGCTTTTTAGTGTATTATGATTAGCGCGTAGCACGATTGGGTATTCGCCATTTTCATCGAGGTCATCGTTATCAACCTTTCGAGGAACAATTTCATTTTCAGCATCATCACCGCTATCAACCCCTTTGAGTAAAATTGCACGATTCAGATACGCATTTATGGCTCTCAGTTCATACGATCCTTCAGGGATTATAATTTCCTTGTCATCATTGTCAAAGTAAAATTTGTTGTTTGATGAATTGACATTTGGTATTGTGTGATAAGTTTCGAAATCCGTCAAACCGAGCTCATAACAACCATCATTGAAATCTATAGCGGGAAAATAATTTGCGGTTAGAAGGCTACTCTTGCCGGTCAACGTAAGCGTCAGTGACATGTTTCCCTCGAATACTGAGTTGATTGACACATTGTCACGGCTTAAATACATATTGATC
This sequence comes from Ophion obscuratus, assembly GCA_964007375.1. Taxonomy (NCBI): domain Eukaryota; kingdom Metazoa; phylum Arthropoda; class Insecta; order Hymenoptera; family Ichneumonidae; genus Ophion; species Ophion obscuratus. The sequence goes on from OZ023317.1 coordinate 14,108,496, forward strand.
ATCGACGTTTTGGAGAAATTGCAAGCACAATTGCCCGCAAATACTCTGATTATAATTCTGATAAGATGTTCGATTGTATTGTATTTTTGTGGTATTTGGTCCAAGATATCGCACCAACTCCTTGGGCGGTCGAAGATTTCCAAAACTATCAAAATATATTATATGACTCCCCCTCTTGGCATAGGCTACCCAATGCGTACCGGGGCCATCGCCATCATCTAAATTTACTATACCGCTCTCATCTAGTTGCACGCCACCATAAACTGGTAAATGATTGCGCATGAAGACCCCTCTGAAGAATGGTATGCGCATGCGCCTGGCTAAGCATTCCAATTGTACATTAGTTGTTACACCCATGGGCATTTTCACCGAGTTTTGGCGTTTTTTTTTTTTTCTTAGTTGAACATCCTTGTCCACGCTTGTAGGGCGCGAGATAGAGCCCATAGCCTTCTATAGCTCGATTATGACGTTGTATTTCTTCAAGTTGACGTTGCGCCGCTTTACTATCATTCACAGCCTTTGCTATCCCAGCTGCCCCACCAGCCAGTGAACCAAGAACTCCCAGCAATGGTAACATTGGCAAAATTCCGCCACGCTTTGCTATCGGCAGTATTCTCTTCTTAACGGGTTTTTTCTTCTTTGCCGATGAGTTCTTTGTCTTCATTCCCATGCCGAATTTCGTTTTTGCTTTCATAGCTGCCCAAACAGCGGTCGCTGCTGTTTTCTCGCCAAAAGTCGAATCTCTCGCAGTAATACGTTTTCGTGCCGTTGTTGCAAGTATATTATCCGCAACGTGTCTTTCGCCTAAATGATTGCTTCGAGAATAGGCTATATCGTGGTCGCGACAAGCTGCATCCAATGGATTTATACCACGATCACCCCGTGTCAATCTCTGCTCTAACTGAGTGCCTGGTCCACAAAATTGGTATCCGGGAATATGTAACTCGATCGGAAGTGCATTTATTGCTCGATTTAACAAACCGTTGCCTTTTCTCTTTGACATTCGGCACAATTATTTATAAACGGTGCTGGACCGTCAATGTGTATTAGCTGTCCCGGTAAATTCCAATGGCGCGTGCATCGGCGATATTGCTGTACTTCCGAATCAGCCTTTATGTGTTCGGGAAGCCTCTCCCACAAAATGTCAACGAAGTGATGAAAATTTTGTAACAAAACAATTTTTGGAATAAACTGTAATTGATGAGCCGTTAAGCGGAGAATACTGCAGTCGTCCGATAGGTACAAAAACATTCTCACTACTGAGCGGATTTGGCTCGGTGCACTCCTATAAATACTCCTCACACGACGCATTTTGGGCGAATGTGTGTTTGGATTCGAGAGAGAAAACATGCGTTTCGTGCAACAAGCGACGTTGATTTAAGTGACCAATTTCGACGATAGAGTAATGGAGGGTCAACAAGTACGCAAGCATGGAGACATGCTGCCACTTACGATACGCAGCATTATTTGCGGTCCTTCAAATTGTGGGAAAACCAATGTTTTGTTAAGTTTAATAGAAAGTCCAAATGGTGTACGTTTTGAAAACCTATATGTATACTCGAAATCGCTTCAACAGCCAAAATATCAATATTTGGAAAATCTGCTGACATCGATTAACGAAATTGGCTATTTTAAATTCTCAAATAATAGTGATGTTATCCCACCGCACGAAGCGCTTCCGAACTCCATTTTTATTTTCGATGACGTAGCATGTGACAAGCAAAATACAGTAAGAGAGTACTTTGCGATGGGCAGACACTCGAGCGTTGATTGTTTCTACCTTTGCCAAACATATGCCAAGGTTCCCAAGCATCTTATACGCGACAATGTGAATCTGCTTATTTTATTTAAACAAGATCGTACAAACTTGAAACATGTTTACAATGAACATGTAAATACGGACATGTCATATGAAGATTTTCTGGTGTTATGTCAAAAATGTTGGCAACACAAATATGGCTTCATGGTGATTGACAAAGATAGCTCATTGTCCGGTGGTCGATATAGAAATGGATTTAACGAGTTTGCAATACCGTAATGCAGTCAGTCGGCATTGAGACATCAGCTGTGCAACGACCGACAAATAATTTCGTGTGGGCATGATGACGACAATTGATACTGATGAAGAGATTGCCAGGGAAATTGCGAAAACAAGCGACTCAATACGCAAAAAATATCAAGCTTTGAAGACTGGAAAAATGGAAGAAGATCTTGCATTGGAGAGACACTTCAGGCCAATCACCGAACCTCTCAAGCAGATTGTTGAGCAATCAGCTGCTGTTGAATCTCTTGGGCCGGAAATTGAATCGTTGAGTATGTCGGAAGCAAAGGACCTAGAGAAGGATGTGAAACAAAAAAACAAAGCGCACACGTTCGTTATTTCAAGATTCGCTGGTAACTTCTACACCGAATCAGTTGAAACGTAAGCGACGAAAGGAATCTCTGGATGATACGTCGATGGCTGCTGTACCCTTGCAACCAGCCACCATTGTTGAAGAAGACGTTTTTGAGACCACGCCCGAATCATTCGTGTCTACAGTTCAACGTCAATTACAAACGGCTGAAGGTCAAAATACATTGCGCGAACATTTCGGTCCACTCGGTCAACAATATATTTCATCTATTCTTTCACAAGACAAAAATTCCAGCATGGATTACGTGTATGGCGTCAAATTTACCAATGAAGGAATGATGTTAGGCGATAAGGGTTTCGATGTGGATAATGATGATAATATATTCATCGATGGCATAAAATACTTGGGAACCCCTGGACTCTATGAGTTAATTTTCAAGAGAATTCCCGACGATGCAATATACACCGAGGAAGACAAAAACAAATATAAAAGTATATTGTTGGCAACAAATGCACATCGACGTGGTAGCAATATACTCAATCCTGTATTGGGTAACAAAGGCTTCAAGTATAAATATATAATTGAACCATTAACTTTCGACCGAAAAACTGGAAGAGGTATAGAAATACCGCTCGCCATGACGTTAAATAACAACAAAGTCGATTACGTGCATTGGAATGATCCCAATGAGTTGGTCGATCGTTTGCGCTTGTTGGAAGCTTCACGACACGCGGGTAACAACGCTCACGACAATGAGATAATGTCGATTATTGAGGAACTTCGCGAAGCGGGTCTCATTATAAATTAACTTCCGCATCGATGATAATGATCATTCCTTCATCGCTATTGATACCGAGATGTCGATCAATAAATTCGGATCATCGCTTGGAGCGCAGGATAATTCATACTATCAGTGGACTGGGCTAATAAGAAATTATACACGTGATAATGCTCTCTGTCTAACCTCTAGTGGCTTCGACGCAAGATCACGTAAAATACGAGGCGTAGCCCTACCTGAAGGGGATTACGATGCTGCTAATAAACGTTACGTGGAAATGAAAATCAAGCTGCTAACAGAACGCCTGGATGAATTTGAGAAGAAATTCATCGCACTAGAGAATACGCTTCGAATAACTATGAACGATACGTCTAAAACGATTCAGTATGTAACCGACGCTGTAGCTGACACAACGCAGGAAGATTTGTAAAAATCGTCTGGTCAAACACACGATATGCTCGGAGAAGAAAAAACGTCCGAAGAAAAGCAGCTCGTGGAGGAATTACATGCGCCAGCAAGAAAAAACTTTCTGCGAAGACGTGTCATCGTACGTGGGTATGATGATTTGTGGCAGGCTGACGTAGTCGAAATGCGGCCGTATTCGCGTTTCAACAAAGGCTACAATTACATCCTCACCGTCATCGATGTGATGAGCAAGTATGCATGGGCCGTACCCTTGAAAAGTAAAACTGGCAACGAAATGGGTACAACGATCGCGAAAATCATACACGATCATGGCAGATATCCGAAAAATCTTCAGACCGACAAAGGAAGAGAATTTTACAATGTAAACGTGCAACTACTCATGGAGAAATACAACATCAATCATTATTCGACGTACTCTATTATGAAGGCCTCGGTCGTCGAACGATTCAATCGCACTCTCAAAAATAATATGTGGAAAATGTTTACACTCAATGGTAATTACAAGTGGATCGATGCGTTACCGCAACTCGTTATGAAGTACAATGCTCGAAAGCATCGTACGATTGGCATGAGGCCCATCGACGTTACTCCTGCGATCGCGGAGAAACTCTTAACCACCGTATACAGCAATGTAAAAATTGCGGCTCCTGCAAAATTCAAAGTCAATGATTTTGTGCGCGTAAGCAAATTCAAGACAATATTTGAAAAAGGTTTCACACCAAATTGGACCACCGAAGTGTTTAAAATCGTCAAGGTGCAGCAAACTTATCCTGTAACGTACCTAGTCGAGGACTCAAGTGGAAATCCAATAGCCGGAGGATTCTACGAATACGAACTGCAAGGTGTTGCCAATCCGAACATATATCTCGTGGAGAAGATAATACGCAAAAAGGGCAATGATGTTTATGTTAAATGGTTGGGAATGGAAAAATCTCAAAACTCGTGGATACACAAAAATAACATATTGTAATAACTTTTATAAAGTATATGAAAAATTCAATAAAGTTTATTTACAATAGGCATACCATTTTATTTATGTATACATTCACCATTCCTTATAAAAATAAATTATTATATCCTGTAAACATTAACATACTCGCATTATATATAACATGCATATTTTCGAATATATATCAAATTTACATTACTACATTCATTATATCTATCCATTTTTATTTTATAACAATTTATACATGTAGCCTAACAAACACATTTACAATGCTATTTTATAATGACCCCAGGGTAGAGTGTCCGTACTTTTCGGCACGATATACCGCTTGTCATCGTGTGGACTTAGAGCAATTTTTGACTCTGAAATAGTGTAAACTTCGTGCAGCTTCGATCTTATGCAAGACTGCTGACGAGTCATCTCAATTTCTTCCCGTAAACAGCGAGTGTAGTCATTGAAATTTATTGTTCGCGCGACGACATTACTTTTCACACCTTTCACCTTTTTCGTGTCTTTTTTACCATCGACTCGCAAAGCGTACATTTTTGCTCTCAATCCCACAAATTCCGTCATTACCATACCATTATTTTCATCTTTCATGAGACCGGGCACTTTCTTGTTGACTAATGGTAAACCGTACACGTTTTCCATCGGGTAATCGCTCGTATCAAATTTGGCAATGTTACGCTTCATATCGTCGTAAACGTCGTCAGACTTGATGTGGTATATGAGACTATCGGTGTCGGTATACATGACCTTACAGTTTTGCTGATACAGCGGAATCATGAATTCGTGGTGAAACTCATATAAACATGTTTTCGAAATGTCGAGTATACACATACCCACATAAATCGGCTTGTTAAATTTTACCTCCAGATTTCGCAATTCGACGGCAATAAGATTTTCCGAAAAGACACTTCGACTGTGAAAATTTGGTTTAGCGATCATTGCCTCTGCCCCATACCGTCCCTCCCACTTTGTTACAAGTTTCACGTCTACACGGTTTCGCACGTTTTCCATCGTTTTACCAAATACTGCATTGTTCATTAATTTATACAAATTTTTCTCGAAATCATTTGTAGCACGTGTTCGAAACTGTGTGTTTAATTCGATGTATGAACGCAACCAGGGGGATTGAGTGAATTTCAAAATTCTGTGTATTTTCGCTACTTTAAGTCCATGATGCATACACTGCTGCAAATTACGATAGTGTATCACGTAACGCTTCTTATCACATACGGTTGCGAGCAATTTCTCCTGGCGCTTGCCAGGTGGTTTGTCGCGTGTAGGACAAAACGGAAGGTCACTCGCTACAAGAGAGAGAGAGAGAGACAGAGAGAGAGAGAGAGGCAGAGAGAGAGACAGAGAGAGAGAGAGAGAGAGAGAGAGAGAGAGAGAGAGAGAGAGAGAGAGAGAGAGAGAGAGACAGACAGAGAGAGAGAGAGAGAGACAGAGAGAGACAGAGAGAGAGAGAGGAGACAGAGAGAGAGAGAGAGAGAGAGAGAGAGGTCAGCCACTCCGCCGAGTCCCCCTCCCCGCGTGACGTCATACCTCGCCCCGCGTGACGTCATACCCCTCCCCGCGTGACGTCAGAGACGTTCGTGAGACGTTCATGAGACGTTCGAGAGACGTTCGGAGACGTTGGTGAGACGTTCGTGAGACGTTCATGAGACGTTCGGAGACGTTCGTGAGACGTTCGGAGACGTTCATGAGACGTTCGGAGACGTTCGAGAGACGTTCAAGAGACGTTCGGAGACGTTCGTGAGACGTTCGGAGACGTTCATGAGACGTTCGGAGACGTTCGTGAGACGTTCGGAGACGTTCGTGAGACGTTCGGAGACGTTCGGAGGCGTTCGTGAGACGTTCATGAGACGTTCATGAGACGTTCGGAGATGTTCGAGAGACGTTCAAGAGACGTTCATGAGACGTTCGAAAGCGTTCAATAGATGTTCGAAGACGTTCGTGGGTTTGTTTGGGTTTGTTTGGGATTTCATCCAAACAAATCCAACTGCTTTAGTCGGTGAAGGTCTGAAGTTAAATGTATATCTCACTCTATCTCACATGCATGCGATGCGGTCGCTCCATCTCTCATTCTCGCTCTCTCTCATGCATACGTGTAATCCGATCGCTTGTCTCGGCGACACGGGTCAACCAACTTGGCTCTCTGGCGACAGTCGCTACAAGAGAGAGAGAGAGAGAGAGACAGAGAGAGAGAGAGAGACAGAGAGAGAGAAAGAGAGAGAGACAGAGAGAGAGAGAGAGAGACAGAGAGAGAGAGACAGAGAGAGAGAGACAGAGAGAGAGACAGAGAGAGAGAGACAGAGAGAGAGAGAGAGAGAGAGAGGTCAGCCACTCCGCCGAGTCCCCCTCCCCGCGTGACGTCATACCTCGCCCCGCGTGACGTCATACCCCTCCCCGCGTGAAGCCCCCGCCCCGCACCCCCCTCAGAGGACCTGCGTTAGAACTGTCACAGCTATACTACTCCTTTGGGTATTTAATTACTTGGTATTTTCAGGTATTTAAATACCCAAAGGCTTTCGAATTTTGAGAGCAGAATCATAATCAGCGACCTCGAAAACCCCTGAGTGCCACGTTTTATCCAATTCAAATGAACTTTTGCATTTGTGTCCGCCATATTGGATCCGCCATTTCGAATTTCAGAGTTTTGAGAGCAGAATCATAATCAGCGACCTCGAAAACCCCCGAGTGCCACGTTATATCCAATTCAAATGAACTTTTGCATGTGTGTCCGCCATATTGGATCCGCCATTTTTGATTTCGGAATTTTGAGAGCAGAATCATAATCAGTGACCTCGAAAATCCCCGAGTGCCATGTTTTATCCAATTCAAATGAACTTTTGCATTTGTGTCCGCCATATTGGATCGGCCATTTTGAATTTCGCAATTTTGAGAACAGAATCGTAATCAGCAATCTCAAAAAGCTCCGAGTACCAATCTTCGTCCAAATCCAACTACTTTTCATTTGGGACACCGAGCGTGAAATTTTTCGTGTCACTCGGGGGTGAAAAGCGCCATTTTGGGGGTGAAAATGTTGACGAAGAATTTAAAAAATTGATTGTTCAATCGTCACTATTCTATGCACCCATGGTTGAAAAAAACCGGACTTTTCAACGGCTTCGAGGTGAAATTTTTTTTTTTTTTAAAGTGTTATCGCTTTTTCCTGTTTTTTTTGTCTAAAAGCCGCCATATTTTTTTTCCTAATGAACAAAACCCGATTTTGACCCCAGATTCTGAAAGAGCACCCCCGAAAATACTAGGGAACGTATCTCTGCATTTTTTATGATTTTTTTTATATAATAAAAATCTGGCTTGAAAATGAAGGAAAAAATCACGATTCTTGGGCGTTAATGGGTTGAATAAATTCTTTTCGAAATCGTTTTTGGCAAGCGTTCGAAACTGGGTATTCAACTCAATATACGAACGCAGCCATGGCGATTGTGTAAACTGTAGGACTTTATGGATTTTCGTGAGGCAAAGTCCATGGCGTAAGCATGGTTGCAAATTCCGGTAGTGTGTCATGTAGCGCTTTTTATCGCTAGTAGCTTTTCTCCCTGCTTACCCGGCGGTTTTTCATGTATTGGACAAAACGGCAGGTCTTCGTGCGCATCATGGAGGGATTGCGGATATTCCAAGTCGACTTCAAGGATGTAACCTATAGGTGAGTCTAGCGCGATGCATGATGGATCAAAATTGGACACGTCGTTGACCCATCGAAAATCTGCATATGGCAGGGGTTGACACATTGCCCATCCATACAAATTATTGACATCAAAATACATCATGTATGATGATGCTTTCGATGGATCATACGACTCCATATACTTGTTATTAGCGTGTGCATATCGGTTCGAGCATTGACTCAGACCACCGCGTATACCCCGCTCAACGAATAAAACCATGTCGATGTCAGTTACTAGTTCAAACTTGACATTCGAGTGTTTTAACATTGCATCCCAGGTGTATCCAGGCAATGTGTAGCCATACGCGGGATCTAGACCATAGCTCTCAACGCATGTATTTCGAAAGTTTTCGAAAATATCGCCTCATAAGAAGACATCTGTCTTCAGATACAAATCGCTATAGTCACCCAGCGTTCGAATGGAGAACCGCTCCCAAACGTTCTCAGCATGTGCGTACTCGCTCTCACATACTGTAGCATCTGTCAGGGAACTGTAAAATGCGTCACGTGGTGGTAGGTAAGTGTCGTCTAACTCGGTCACGTCATCAATATATTCATAAGGGAAGACCCCTTTTCGTGTCAGCAAATTGAAATCGTCTGTCGAGAGAGTTGGGAATTGTGTGCGTAAAATGCTTAGTTTGTCCTCAGTCAAGAATGATGCTAATTTGTCGAGACTGGTGTTGGGGAATTTGTATGAGTCGATAAAGCGCAATTGGATCTTGTGTTTTGAATCGTCTGTAATTTCAACATGCTTCGTGAAGGAGATATATTTCGCCTTTGTGAATGGAAGCACATTGGATGTTCCTTCGAACACTGTGGCTACTTCCTTGATTATAAAATGTGCATCGTAACCGCATAAATTGTGGAAAACTACTGGAATGAAAAACGATTGTTTCTAATTTAAGTTGCAGTTGGAATGGGCAGGGCCTCTATAGCGCCCAGTCAGATGGCAATGATCTCGAACGCGTACATCTTCTTGCGCAAATGGTTTCTCACATATGTGACATTGAGTCGCTGCTCGAAAGCCAGCCCACTCAGTCGGTGTTAAATATACCATTGGTACATTTTCACAGAAAGTTTCTTTTATCCGCAGTGCCAGATTTTTTAGGTCTTCAACAAACCACGTTACACAATCAGCACTGCGACGCTAGTGATATGAAGATAATGAATCATCATACGAACAACATACATAGTATCCGATACTAAAAACACTTCATGGTGTTGATACATATCTTTCGCTAGGTTCTCCCCATCGGTCTTTGCCAACACACACTCCAAATCAGCATACGCAATGAAAGGATGTCGCTCTTTCCTGCTAAAGTTGCTGAACTGGAGCTACTTATTGGTGTCATCTGGTAGTCGAATAGCACAGTCATTTATTGCTCCACAATCGACCTCGTATGATTGCAATTTTTCCTCTGATCCGAAGTAATGCAAATACCTGAAAAAAAAAACAAGATTGTTTTGTTTAATTCGTCCAGCATATATGATTGCATATATATATATATATATATATATATATATATATATATATATATATATAATGTTAACTACATACCGATCACAGATATATTTTTTATGCTCCATTTTGGTCAGTTCTGCCCTCACGAGTCTCGACAGGTTCTTGATCCATACGAAGTGCCCCACATTGCTGTCCTCGGTATCTTGCATGTACAGCAAATTGATGTGCTTTTCCTCCTTGTGTTGAGAGATTCGTTTGGGAATAATGTCCTTTTTGGTGGTGGTAGTATACACGTTGATCGATACATTATTTTGAAGTTCAAACTTTTTTATTTGATGTATCGTCACCGAGAATTCGATATCCTTCAGATTCAGTACTGTCGAATAATGAGGATAAGAAAATGGACAGTGGCGGTTTTGTTCAGCTGGGTATAGAGCAGCGACAACTTCCCATGCGAAACATGCGTTATCGTCGGATTTGACGTTAACCACTGCCTTCTTCAACATTATTTCCCGCGGCATTGATATAGAGCACCCGGCACGCATCGGATTATACTTATTCACATTTATCGTAAGGTTAAGTATTTTTTGCAGAGCCCAGCCACTATCACGTTCTTGAAATTCATCGAGTAAGGTTAAAGTGGGCTCCACAACACGCTGTTCATAACACTCGTTCAAATGACTTGTGGTAAATAGTTCACAGTTTCACGTGTTGATACTTTTATTCGCATGTTTGTCACCACTCGCGAATTCACCATTAAACACTGTATTGATTTTGATGCTGTTATGATTGCTGATAATATTTTGCACATGATGAAGCACGAGGACGCGAGCATCATTTAGGAAGTGTCTCGGCTCGATATGGTTGCGATTGATGATGGAACCGGTCAGTATCCGACTCTCAAAGGATGTTTCTATCTCCGCCAGATTAACTCATGATTACCATGTCCTGCGCCCGTGTGTATGAAACGACTCCGCATACAATTCCTCAATCCTTCCAGATGCGCTATTTGGGCTATTAGTGACTGTTGATGTCCGATTAATAATCACGGGCACTTAATCCGGCTTTGCGTTTCCAGCCCTACGATGAACTCGACGCATCGTTGCTTCCACGCGGTAATCTTCGATCTAGCCTAAAAGCACGGCTTGGTCATGCAAGATTTGCTCCACGTTTGAGCGGCCAGATTTGAGCGGAGCGGATTACTAAAAAGGCTCTTCCTTCGGGAAAAAATCGGCCCTCTCTCTCGGGAAAACGGAGTTTCCCGATAACGCGTAAATCGCTCAAGGAACATGAAACAAAATACAGGAAGTCGGAATGCATCGGATCAACAGATTTGATGTGTCCTGCAGCTTAAGTGGTCCATTCGGCAGTCACCGCCTTTGATCCCCAATGTTTATAGTTTTTCTAAAAAATCCTGACTTGTCGAGACCTGTCTAAAGTGTTGGCGACATTCGTGACGGGTGGACGCGCATGTAAACATCTTGACATTATCTTTCAGAATGGAGACCTCGATGAATGAGAGTGCAGCTGCGCTCAAGTGGTCCATCCGCGGTCGCAAACTTTGATCCCTAAAGATTATAGTTTTCCCGAGAAACCTGTTAGGACCTGTCTTGAGTGTCGCCGAGCTTTGAGACGGGGTGGATGCAATTGTCAGTGTCTTTCGGAATGGAACCAGCTGCATGTCATAAATATTGGGCTTCGAAAGGTCGCCCTTCATTTGGCGCCTAGCGTTTCCATATGACCGAATATTTTCCGACCCATATATGGCTGTCCCACGCACGCACGCACTCACACACACACACACACACGCGCGCGCGCACGCACGCACACACACACACACACACACACACACACACACACACACACACCACACCAAAGATTTTATGTATAATATATACTATGCTATATATAGTATGCTATATATATACTATAATATATATTGTTCAATTTCATTATTAATAAACTATTTATTGTTGTTAACAAATTATTAACAAACTATTATTAACAATTATTAACAA
>OZ023317.1:14120382-14165382 GCA_964007375.1 Ophion obscuratus
CTCCCTCTCCCTCTCCCTCTCTCTCCTCTCTCTCTCTCTCCTCTCTCCCTCTCCCTCTCCCTCTCTCTCTTCTCCCTCTCCCTCTGCTCTCCTCTCTCTCTCTCTCTTCTCTCTCTCTCTCTCTCTCTCTCTCTCTCTCTCTCCTCTCTCTCTCTCTCTCTCTTCTCTCTCTCTCTCTCTCTCTCTCTCTCTCTCTCTCTCTCTCTCTCTCTCTCTCCTCTCTCTCTCTCTCTCTCTCTCTCTCTCTCTCTCTCTCTCTCTCTCTCCTCTCTCGACGTTTTACTTGTCGTCGGATGGCCCACTTCGATCCTATTTCCTTCGGGTTAGAGCTTTTCCTTGCGCGATCGGGTATCCACTATCGGTTTCCGTTCATGATAGCCTCATTGCTGCACCGTCTATTTGTATCCACATACCCATTATCGCACGGTGCATGGTACAAAAAGATTGGACCGGGCGCAATCGTGGTGTATCGAATATGTCAGAGGGACCCGGTTTGCATTCTGCGCGTATACACTAGTATGCAACTTTACTTTGTAAGTATTGTTTACTCTGCGAATGAGGGCGAAATGATATTGTTCTTTTCTCGATCGCACAGGGCTTGAGAGTGCGTATAAACTGCGCATCCGTGAATATGGTTCTAAAGCACATGCCCCGGTACTTCAAAATCATATTCAATTACTATGTGTACTCTGTACGCACATGTGCAGTATTTTCTATTTACATCATGATGCTTTCAACAGATTTATATATTTGTATTATTACCAGCGGGCAATAATTGACTAAGATTTGAGCTTAACTGAACGAAATAAACTTTTTGCAATCACCTATAGTTGACGCTTAATGCGTTGATGATTTGAAACAGTTTTTAATTCTTTTTTTTACCATAAGCCAAGTGAGGATATTTTTAGCTGATCCAATTGAATTTGGGTACAAGAGATGACGACGTGCAAGAGCGGAAGCATTTAAACGCTAGATCTCGACGACGACGGAAGCATATCTCTAAAGCTAACTACATGGACTTAAATATAAAATAGTTTATTGAAACTGAAGTACACATTTTCGGCCTTCGTCCGAGAAGGCGTTATCGGAAACGGGCTCGCACAGGACGAAGGCTTTTCTCAATAACGAAAAACAAGTCGAAGCTGCAAGGGGTTCGGCGTTTTTGAGGGCAGTCCGTGCTGGACCGTTGACGAGAACGCATGATCAAATCGCACATTTTCTATCGACGGTTGATTGTTACGCGTCGAAGTCATTAAGAGACGATAAATATTTTGACTCGTAGTCCATTGAACATTTACGTTTATAAAATATACACTGTTAGTAAAATATACTTACCTCAAAGCGTTATTCGGACATTATTGTGTTCAACACTCATACTACGTTTTATATATTTAACCATGTTCACGCGAAATAAACATTGTTAAAAATCGTAACTACGACACAAATAATAAAAAAGTTTGAGTAGACTTGTAATCCAGCCTTAAAAACAATGAACCTCCAACTATATATTGGATAGTTAGATACAAGTACCTGAACATCTATTTCTCACGTACTCCGTCCCTAAAACACTTCTTCCTAAAAACTGGCCAAGCACGAAAGTCATGTCCGTGTTACTCAGGCATCCACGAAGAAGGATATACAAAGGCATGTCTTACTGGCAAAGATGGACGAAAAGAGTAACAAGAGATGTACTTAAAGACGTAGAACCGAAATACGCATGGCACAAAGAGCGGGAAATTGTATCCGAAAAAGTAGCAAATGTACAAAGAAGTTCGGTAACCCAATCGCTGTTTCGACCTGGCTCAAAGACCCTCCGCATCGAGTGAAGGAGCCAATTCATTGTGAGACTTGATGAGACGTGCTCGTTTTGTAAAATCCTTAGGTACGCAGGATGGAGTTGGAGCGATGTTCGTGTTGAAAAAATACAGTATTATTATTTATACCAGCAAATAGTCTTCTAATCCAGATTTATTTATTTGAGTTACATTTCATTTCACCCTTTCTTGAAACACTTATATTTGGCCGGGGCTTTGATGAGCTGAGTCAATTTGACCCAGATAGAACTCCACCCACGTGCCCTTAACAACGTTCCGTCGGTTTTTATTGAAAAAAATCCGGGATACACTTTAAACATTTCTGAATATGTCTGCATAATTGATATTCGGAAAGTATAAAATTGAATTGCTGTAAAAAATTACTGAAAACTTTCAGGTCTAGGAAAGTAAGCATTTTATTTCGCATCTCTTACTCAATGTTAATAACCTCGTCTAAAGCGGCTTCTTCAATTTCGGCTTACATTCCACGTGCGAAACACCTCACGTAAAACTTTGATTTTCATCGAAAATACGTTTCATTGTCAGTACGTCAAGTATTTGTCATATACTAAAAAATTAACCGAATATAATCTATATTTGCGCAATTTAATTAGCTCTTGCATCCGACTGGATTAAGACATATATTTAATTGGCGGGTTTTAAACAAAATAATCTATGCCATCATGATACTTTATTTCGATAATAAAAATCACTCGAAATTTCGAAACTAGGAGAAAGTTTCAGGTGTGATATATTTTCTAAAAAAATTAAATTCTATTGGAATTCCGAATGCTCCGTTACAGCCAAGATACGAGGATTCTATTAGGTGGTTACATTGGAACCTGCTGTTCGGCTGCAGGTCTTTGATACTTTAGTACGGGCCGATGTTGTTTAAGGCATCTTTTAGGGTGGTCCCGTGCCACTAACTTTCAGCCAAACGACACCATATTTAATTGACTAACTTCCCTCGAACGTGTTGTTTTTCCGATCTGTACTTTTGGACTATTTGGATTTGAAAAAAACGCAACAGAAAATCGGCCATTGCTTGGGCAGATTTATAGTGAGTTCGCACCATACGAAACTATGCGTGGAGATTGGTTTCGACGATTCAAAAGTGGCAATTGTGACTTCATGGCAAACTGCGACCAGGTCAGTCGAAACAATTTTAAGATGTCGAGTTGCAAAATTTTCCGGATAGTACCTCTTCTAACACAATTGAAGAATTGTCTGAAAAGTTCAATGTTGACAAGTCAACAGCATGCCGTGGAGAAGATACAAAAAGAAGAAAAATAGTTGCCACATGAGTTAAGAGAAAATACTACTGCGAATCGACTAAACATAACCGTTTCTTTGCTTACGAGGCACAGAAAATAAACTTTCTCGTGAGGAATTTTCACTGGCGATTAAAAATATATATATTTCGGCTACCCCAAATGTAGAAGATCATGGGTTTATTCTCGACAATCATTAACGTCGACGCCAAATCGGAATATTCATGTAAATATGGGATACTCCAGGTGTACATATAGGAGCAGGGGGGGGGGGGGGGTCACTGCTGAACGTTACCGACAGCAGCTTGAACGTTTGATCCATAATTCAATAAAAAAAGGCTGTCAACAGCATTAGATCGCCAAAAGGTGATTCTGTTGCACGGTAATGCTCGGCCCTACAATGTATTAGCGGTGACAAACGTGGATGAAACTAGACAGAGAGGTTCTCCCTTACCCGGCACATTTGCTAGACCTTGTCCTAAGTCATTATCACGTCTTCCAGTCAATGCAACAAGCCTTAGAAGATATGTTCTGTTGTACTTACAAAAAAGTTCAAAAATGGAAAGATGGTGGAATTCAGCTTTCGTTAGAGAGGAAGGAGAATGTAGTAACATCCGGGGGAAAATACTTTCATTGATCTAATCCGACCATTTTGATGACACCTATATTCAGATTCACCGCCTCAGAGATAGGCAAGGCAAACTGTTGCGTTGTGCATTCAGTCTGTTAGCTCCGTCGTCCAGATGAAGGAACAAATGGATCATCAGGAGATCGATCGTAGTAATGCATAGCCTAAAACCTGTCTAGAAAAGTTGTGTATGCATTTGTGAAACCGAATCATAATTAGTTCAGTCGTGGCTTTTATCGCGATCAGTCAGACAGACTTTTAGATATAAAATTTATACATTAATAAAATAAGCATTTTCGATACGATATATTGACAAAAAACTTCTTTGTTTATTTCAACGATTTTTGAGATAGCTTAAATCAACCGTAAATCTAGCATATATAGGTGCGTCAAATGTAAGTATGTTTTCAGCATATCTTTTATATGCTCGAGGCTTATCTACCCGAGTAGGAATTGTGCTAGCCTGTCTGAGTTACGACCTAGTAACTGGCTCGCCCAATTGAGCTCATACGAACTGATCAATGGTTGGCTTGCTATGAGCAAGTAATATTATGAATGTTTTGTTATGCAGCTCTCGTCCAGTCACTGTCTAGCCGATCTTGCTCACACATGACAAAGTGAGTTTATGGGACTACGTGTAATTCCATCGAGCGAATGACTCATGGCTGGCTAGCCAACTTCAGGGTGAGATAGCTTTGCAAAAGAAACAAATTCGCAAGTGGGCATGTCGCCATAACCTAGCCAACACTAACTAACTGCAGCTATGTACCTCTTGGCTAGTCACTGCCCAGCCGATCTTGATCACAAATGGCAAAATGTGGTTATGTGACTATGTCTAGTTCCATCGAGCGTTTGGCTCTTGGCTGGCTAAGCAACTTGAGTTACAGATAGCGTTGCGAATGGAAAAATTCTCAAGTAGTCTCTCGCCAGGATCTAGTCAGCTAATTACGGCTGTGCAACCCTTGGTTGGTCACTGCCCAGCCGATCTTGGTCACAAATGACAAAGTGTGGTTATGTGACTACTTGTCGTTCCATTAAGCGTTTGGCTTACGGTTGGCTAAGCAACGTGATTTACAAATGACGTTGCGAATGAAAAAATTCTCAAGTCGGTATCACGCGATGACCTAGCCAACACTTGCCAACTACGGCTGAACTAGCCGGAATAAACGATCGGACAAATACAATTTAAGGTTATGTAATTATATGTGATTATTGCTCTCAATGCGAACGCAATTTAGCTATTGATCCGATAATGTTATTTACATTTGTTAATCCAGCAATTTTCAATAATCTAACATTTTGTAGTGTAACATATGTAGACGAGACGAAAATTCAGAAATTAAACAAGTAGAACTGGCTCAGTGGGCAACGTCACAACTCATCGCTTAGAGGTCTCAAGATCGAAATCACGTTACGGCGTAAGCGATCGTCTGAGATAATTTAAAATTGAACCATTAATATATTTGTAGCACAAATATTTAATTTGTGCTACATTGTGCTATTTAATTTATTAATTGTAGCCCTAATTAATGAACAACGAAGAACATCGTAAAGGGCTCCAATGATGTAAATAATGTACAAAAAAATCACGAAATATATATATATATATATATATATATGTCGCATCGCCATGGGAATGGCTTTTTCAACAGCGCTTTCGATTTCTTGACGATGTTTATGGAGAGTCAAGTGGTGGGCATCGAGTGACGAAAAGGCGTCAAGGCGTTCGGAGAAGAACCTGCCCCGGTGGTAGTGCGTGGTGTATGATCCACGAGTGTGTTGTGTTGCATAGAGGCCTAGAAGAAGTGGAGTTGGAGACGTATGCGTTTCGGGTCACGAAGTCATTCCTTCTCGGGTCATTGGGTCGAAAGGACTAATTTTCGAAAAGGCTCTGTGTAACACACCTCACTAGCACTGCTATCCGGTGATTATACTTTGTACCGAATATTTTATTGTATCGAGACACCAATAAATCGTGTAAGCCGTGTCACTGCGGCAGTCAGTGAGATAGACATTGTTCTCTAATTCATGAACGGAATTCCTGGTTCTCTCTATATTCTTGATATCTGACATATATATATATATATATATATATATTGAGACGTACAGGTCCGTCTCAGGCGCCATAACCCCACCACAAATTCAAACAGACCGACCCATTATGAGAGTAGGGGAGGGGGAATAATAAATCATAACAACTCAAGTGGACAGGTACGACCTTTAAGGACGCAAGTGAACACAACAGTCAAACGTATAAAAAGTTAGGGGGAGAGAAAAAGAGAAACAGAAAATAAACAAAAACAGTAGATAAAGGTAACGATAGGTAAAGAGTAAGGGAAGGGGAAAAGCCGTTGGAAAGAAAACAGAGAAAGCAACAAAAAACAAAAGGAAAAGTAAAATTTATTTAAAGTATAAAAAAAGGTTAACAATATAGGGGATGATGGGTAATCAGTAAGGGAAGGGGAACAATAAACAATAAAATGTGGGTATAAAAGAGGATGAAAGTTGCGGGAACGTCACTCCTTCTTTTCATTCTTTTGTGGATTGACAAGTGCCACTTAGCCGAGTACCACCTATTCGGAGGGGAAAAGCAGGAAGAGGGGAACCTTAAGAAACTTAAAAAGGAGAGAATTAAGACATAGTTTTTTTTAGTTAATAAATACGAAAACAAAAACCGGGATAAGAATAAAAAAGAGATTAGTATTAGAAGAATATAAAGAGAAAGGAGGTAGGAAACTTGCGACCGACACACACACAAACTCACACACACACACCTGCAACACACAATCATAGCGACAAGGATATCAAAGGACTTGTATCAGGAGACCCTGAAGGTCAAGAACGGATATCAAATTCGAGCATTGACCATTGCAAGGTGCGTGGCGACCCCTGGCGTCGCGATCCATAGTTAGAATAATCGATTATCAACGGGCGATAATCGATTACGCTCACGCAGAGTAATTAGGAGAAAGCGCGCCGTAGCGCGATAATCGAGAGGGCGCTCGGCACCGCGCGCCACCACCAGCGGTAGCGTAAGAGATAGTATTAGAAGAATACTATCTCTTACGCTACGCGAAATTCGGAAGCGCGTTGCGAATTCCGAGCACCGTCGGAGAGTGCGCGCCGTAGCGCGATAATCGAGAGGGCGCTCGGCACCGCGCGCCACCACCAGCGGTAGCGTAAGAGATAGTATTAGAAGAATACTATCTCTTACGCTACGCGAAATTCGGAAGCGCGTCGCGAATTCCGAGCACCGTCGGAGAGTGCGCGCCGTAACTCACCACGCCGCGAGCGACAATACACAAAGGAGAGAGGGAAGAAAGTATAGACGGATGATAGGGCGACCGCGTTCAGATATCCTTACCGTCCGAGTAGACCCGCGAGGCGAGTATTTTACCGACGGAGTAGCGGTGTATACTTAGCACACGAAACACACACAACGACACAAAAAACACATCACACTTGTACACAGCGAGCCTTTTAGATTATATCGAGTCATAAAATTGAATAAATAGCATTTTATTATAAAATACCACAAAACAAAAGAGTCTCAATTAATTTCCTCACTGATCGAGTCCCGAACCAATAAATTTAATTGTAACAAATTCCGACCCGTTACAATATATATATATATATATATATATATATATATATATATATATATATATTAGGGTGTGGGGGAAAAAATCGATCCTTTTTTTCGGTTACATCCACCAAAGAAAGATGAATTAAGGTAAAAAATGAAGAATCCTCGAAGGAGAGCTTAAAAAAATTATTTCGAATGCCGCATTGTATTTGAATATTTTACATAAGAATAACCCAGGGAAATATTGGGATTTTCTGAATGTGGTAGTGCAACTCGTCGCAAAAAAATCACACAAAGATGTCATTAACATATTCTCATGGAGAATCGTATTTCCAACAAAAACGTTTTTACGAAAAATTAGCTCAGAACAACCGTTCAAGTGGAATCGCTGTGTGAAATTGAATTGATAGAAAAAAATAATTCAAAAGGCTGTAAAAATCGAATTTTTCGCTTTACGAAAAAACTTTTTGGGGTTTTCTTGTAGTGAATGTTCTGCTCTAACATACAATTTGCATGGAATCGTTCTCAAAATATTTCTCTGATACAAAAAAGAATCAAGTACAACAAGAAATATAAAAGAAACGAAGTCCATCATTGATCGTGTTTTGAAAAGTTTTATTCAATGAATTTGGTTTAATAGGATAAAATAATTTGTTTTTACATTATAATGCTTGATAATCATCGTTCCCTTTTTTAAGAGTCCGTTTGTTGCAATTAGGGTATTTCTGTCGATGATTTTGCCGTTACATGCTTCTATTAAAGTGACACCACGTTCGGTTACGTTATTAACGACTTTTGGATTCCAAAAAATCTAAGCATCTCAAATAAGTGGCATTTTCCGGCCATAATTCAAAATTTACTCTCAAAAAATCATGAGGTAAATTGAATTGCTGGAAAAGAAATAAGGATTCTTGAGTAACGAAGTCGCTTATGTCTTTTTTCAGCAACATTTTCCAATCATTTTTTTTAACAATTAGTCACTCGGAAGGATTTTTGGATTTTTCTCGAAATTGCAGAGCTTGTACCATCTTTGCCTTCACACTTATCGGCACAGCATTGTCGAAAAGAGACAAATCAACAATTTTCTCGTTAAAGTACCACAAGTGACTAGCTAATTTTTTCGAGGCAGCCTCCCCTACTACAGGATTTACTTCACAATAACGAATGAAATTTTGTAGCAGTGACAGATCTTGATTTGGGGCCAAAATGGGGGAAATATGTCGCGGTTTCCCCGTTCGTGGCGCTAGAGTGTGAAGCTTGTAATTTTGCACTACGAGCTACCGCATGCTGCCGCCAGGTGGTAGCGTGTGCTATGGCGCGCACGTCGGTTACATAATAACATTTAATTTCAGACAGCGATACAACTTGAACGGTTGATCTAAGCTAATTGTTCGTTGGAACTTTTTTTGTAGGGAAATCCATTGTCTATTAGAATATCTTAATGACATTTTTGTGAGATTTTTTTCTGAAGAGTTTTACTACGACGTTCAGAAGTGCCAATATTTTCCTGTGTTATTCTTATGGAAAGTATTCAAATGCAATGCGTCGTTCGGAATAATTTTTTTTTAAGCTCTCCTTCGAGGATTTTTTTTTTGCTTAATGCACCTTTTTGGTGGATGCAACCGAAAAAAAAATATCGATTTTTTTCCGCACACCCTTATATATATATACACTTTGCAAAAAAATTTAGGGAGCAAGAAAAAAATCCAAATTTTTGGGGGATTTTCAACAGGCTGTAACTCATACAAAAATGGTCGTACAGCAAAAAAAAAAGCAAATTGTAGCTCTAAGTGTCTAGTTTTCGGATCTGAGTTTGAAATTTTTTTTTTGAAAATATTTTTCGAGTAATCATAAGAAAACCACCGAAAAAAAATGTTCGAAATTTTTTTGGTTTTTTTTTTAAATCTACGGGCGTGGAAAAAAAAATTTCAACTTAACCTCTATATGGACCGGATAGCTTGTTTATTCAGCTTTAAATTGGTTTTTTAAAAATCTCGATACGAGCATTTCTCGCTGAGATATCGGTGTTTGAATGGAAAAAGATCATTTTGTCTTTGATTACCAATATCTCAGCAACCAATGATCGCACAGAAATTTTGAGGTTGGTTTCAAAAACTTGAATAAATTCTCTACAAGGATTGGCAATTGAATTTTGAAAAAAAAATTTTTTTTCAATCATTACATGGATTTGAAAAAGCGACCAAAAAAGGGCTTATTGTGGTTTTTTGGAAAATCAAGCGCCCAATCAAAAATATTGCGGAAATCACTAATGTTAAGTGTGCCTTTTGCTGTTCAATATACCCACAAAAACCCTACGAAGGTTCAATTTAATCCAGCCAACCGTTTTTTTTCCCACTTGATCGAATTTTTGAAAAAATTAAAGGAGCAAGAATTTCACCCTGAAAATGTCATAATTTTTATCAAAAATGAAAAAAAAAAATTTTTTCATTTTTCTCTCAATTCTGTATTAGTGACTTGGAAAATTTTTGAAAAAAAAAAAATCGAAGATTTTTGAAAAAAAAATCCAAAATTTCTGAAAAAAAAAATGTTTAAGAAAAGTTTTAAGAAAAACTGTTTTTTTTTTTAGACACTGTTTAAATTCGCACAAAAAAGTTAGTGTCCCAATATTCGTAGAACGAATATTCGACTTGCCTTGGGGGTATCAACTTTTAATTTATTCAATTAATTTGTGACTAGGAAAATTAAAGTGCGGAAGAGGAAAATCGGTGAGAAAGTGAGTCGCTACATTTCTTTAATTTAGGGCCAATTGAAAAAAAAAATTTTAAAAAAAAAATCTGCATTTTCAAAAATTTTGGAATTTTTTTTTCAAAAATTTTCGATTTTTTTTTTTTCTTAAATTTTCCAAGTCACTAATACAGAATTGTGAGAAAAATGAAATTTTTTTTTTTTTTTTCATTTTTGATAAAAATTATGACATTTTCAGAGCGAAATTCTTGCTCCTTTAATTTTTTCAAAAATTCGATCAAGTGGGAAAAAAAAAACGGTTGGCTGGATTAAATTGAAACTTCGTAGGGTTTTTGTGGGTATATTGAACAGTAAAAGGCACACTTAACATTAGTGGTTTCCGCAATATTTTTGATTGGGCGCTTGATTTTCCAAAAAACCACAATAAGCCCTTTTTTGGTCGCTTTTTCAAATTCATGTAATGATTGAAAAAATTTTTTTTTTTCAAAATTCAATTGCCAATCCTTGTAGAGAATTTATTCAAGTTTTTGAAACCAACCTCAAAATTTCTGTGCGATCATTGGTTGCTGAGATATTGGTAATCAAAGACAAAATGATCTTTTTCCCTTCAAACACCGATATCTCAGCGAGAAATGCTCGTATCGAGATTTTTAAAAAACCAAATTAAAGCTGAATAAACAAGCTATCCGGTCCATATAGAGGTTAAGTCGAAAAAAAAAATTCCACGTCCGTAGATTTAAAAAAAAACCAAAAAAATTTCGAACATTTTTTTTTTCGGTAGTTTTCTTATGATTACTCGAAAAAAAATTTCAAACTCAGATCCGAAAACTAGACACTTAGAGCTACAATTTGCTTTTTTTTTTGCTGTACGACCATTTTTGTATGAGATACAGCCTGTTGAAAATCCCCCAAAAATTTGGATTTTTTTCTTGCTCCCTAAATTTTTTTGCAAAGTGTATATAGCAGCAAATTCTTCCTTATCCAATAGCCACCTAATTTTTTGTTCCCAGTCACTAGCTGCAAAAACTTGGTCATGGCTAGGTCAGAAATATTATGCAGCCGTCAGGATATTTCTTTCTATCTAGTCACCATCTAATTTTTTGTATTCAATCACTAGAGGACCAAAGCGTTACAAGGCTGGGTATTCAATAGCTGAGACGGCTACGTAATGGTGATTCGAAACATAACTTTACTAGCTTGTGGCTAGGCGATGATGAGTTACGTTATCCACTTCGGTAATGATTGTTATGTCTTCCAAATACGTTTTCCTCTTGCAAGAACACGTAACGTCTTCTCTTTTCAATAAATTGCGAGCGTGCATCACCCGTTGCTATTCATGCTGATTTTGGATAAAAGGTAGATGGCCCAGTAATCGTCACCTTAAGCAGATCGCTAGACTTTGCAAATTTATATAGTTCAACTAGGAAAGTGAGTAAAAGTTATTTTAAGTCGTTTTTAATCTTTTTTTTTTATTACGAAGAAGAAGGTCGTTGTGAAATTCCCGTGCCTGGTAAAGTTTTCGAGAAAATATTTCGTAAAAGTTATAAGATGCTATTGTACGAGTCATCGTCATGCCGCCATGCCAGTTGGTCTGGCAATCGCCATGGGATCGTCCCACTAATCGTCACATGCGTTCAAACAGCTTTAAGGCCTTATATACCTTCGAAAAAAATAGTTTTTTTTTATTGACTTAAATTATGTATAAACATTTCGAAAATGATATGCAAAAGTTATTTTAGGTGGAAATTTTTTTTAAAACATGTAGAAAAATAGTTTTCAAACTTTAAACGCGTTTATCATGAACATCTGTTTTCAAAAATGGGGCGGACTCGTAGTCCCTGCATTTTTTGACCGATTGACTTCAAATTTCAACTATAACTTCTTAGATACATTTTATAGCGATGTATACACGATTTTTACAATCGTTTACCAATTGCGATTTTTGGAAACGAACAAAGGCCGTTGTTTCAGTCGAAAATGCGACTTTCTTGAAAATCGGGCTAGATGTACAAAAATAAATATTTTATAATAATCGTGTGTACTTCGGTAGCAAAACTCATGTAGATTACGGGGAAAAGAAAATACTTTTGGGTGCACATGTGCGACTCCAACGAGTCCGCTCGTTGGAGGTACCTATAGATACGCGAAATAAACCCTCTAAACCTCGTTTTGATTGCTTCATTAGTATTTTTTAAAAATCTCAAAAGGCCTTGTTTTCCGACCATCCAAAGGTATGTAAGGCCTTAACTAATTATGCAAAGGTTCGTAGGACTTTTTTGACTGGATTATGTATGCATATAGAACGGCAGAAGAATTTTTACGCACTCTTTCACAAACTTTATGATTTTTATAGAAACATTTGATAAAGTGTTTGAAACATAAATTTCTCTTCCATGGAACTTTATTAATTAAAAAAATAAAATTAATTATTGCCTATTACGTCAGAATTATCATTTTTATTTATTTGTAGTCATTATAAACAACTCTTTTTTCATAAAGTAATTTTTAATATTATTTCGATCAAGTGCTGTTCACCTGTGTTCAAGACATACCCAGTTATCGACATGGTCACGACCCATTAATCGACAACATTTATTTATATGTATATCTTTTTAATATCGCGAATATGTTTATGACGATTATTGGTCCGTTGATCCTTCGGAGAATGCTAATTACGGACCCGAAATTTCTTTTCTGATTTTCCATAAACTAATATTCGATTCGTAAGGCTATTTGCTAATATTGTCCCAGTTATCGACAGCCGTGGCGATTAATCGGCAGAGTGTTTATGTTGCTGAACCGGTAATCGTCATATATGAAAATTCGTTGAAATTAACATAAAACTATAGTTTTCCATGCTGAATGCAAAACTAAAATCCTTGTTAATCACGTGAAGGAAACCTTAGTTCTCGCAAGTCCACAGGCATTCTCAAATCACCCGAAATGTGACATGATTCACGTTAACCTCCTAATGAAGGATTCGGCCGAAATGATAGCTAGACGTCGTAGCGGAATATATTTAATTTCATTATTCTTTTATACGTATACTTACGGGTGTGAAAATGTAATATAACATAAAAAATACCTCCTGGAAGCTAATATACAACAGATCTGCACGAAGGACTGATTTTTATCTTAAAATACTTATTTAATGCGTAAACATGACGATCACTAGGACCCTGACAGTCACTGGGCTGACTACCTTAGGACTCAAGCTAAAGCAACATAAAAATAATGACGCATCAATATATTTAAAGATATGCGAATGAGATCCAGGCGATTCGTAAAATTGGATGATTCGCGGAGGATCTTTAGTAATATTTTGTAAGATCTTGATCTTTTTAAACTAAAAGGTGATTAGATGTTCAAATTGTATACGAAATATAGAGAAAGATGGAAAATATTGCGTCACGAAACATTCGAAAACTAAACGAATATAGAAGATTTAATAATGATTATATACGAAGGCAGAGAGCAAAATGATCTCTATATAAAAGAAAAATAAGTGAGGAATCAAGCATTAGAATTCGGAAATTAAATAAAAAGAATCAACTCGAGGCTCACGATTTTCGTTTGGGTGAACCGTACGACTGAACTGGCTAGGGGTTGGTTTGTTCGCGACCCACCATTTTCGTTTCAGACACGTTATCGTTTTTTTGTGATACGACAAAGCGCTTCTCTCCAGCTCCTTTCACAGTGCACTTGGTTTTATTTTACTGATTATTTCACTAGTTACATGTCTATGATTAACGGTGCATCGCAAATCGTGGTGACCACCCGTACCCTGGACTTTATATCCATACACAAACTTAGTAGATACATGATCATCTCGAGTTTCCGGTTCTGGCCGTAATAGACAATTTCATATATATTTTCTGTATTTCATATACTCACCATACACACTACTATATTCAACTATATGGACCACTATGAACCAGCGAATGTGCCTCGTATATTATAGTTCGAATTTGTAGTGTAGATAAATAATAACGAGCTAGAGTGCACACGTTGATCAATCTTCTCGTTCTCGCAATTTTCTCTCCTCGACAATGTCCATTTTATTAGCCTATTCTCGTATGTTTTTCGATGCTGCGCATGTCCTCGGCGATTATTCCGCCATGGCCGTGAAATGTTATTTATTGAAATATTCGTTATTCAAATGACTTATTTGTTATTAAAACGAAACATCTGGAGCCGCAATTTTGATCATTGTAAAGTGTTATCTAAGGGGTTCTCGATCGTGAATTTTCTCGCTATATAAAAGAAGATGAATAAAAGCGAGGGCAGAAAGTACGACCAGGACGTACGGCGGTAGTATGTTTGCGAAGAGAAGAGGTTTTCTCTTTGCGGATTCTCGAGGCGAGAAATATACCGGAAAGTGGAATAGGAAGGGAGAGCATAGAAGACGGGAAAGACACTTCCGTATACACTTCAGTGGTTGGACCGACTTCTGTGTTGTAGGCGCGTGCGACAAAGAAAGAGACAGAGTAAGAGAGCAACAAGGGTCTATAGCGTGCTCAATCCCTGTCTACCTTTTTCCTCTGTACCTTCCATTTTCGACATAGGTTGGACGAAAGGGAAGAGACTTAAGATTGTCTGGACACCTTCTCGAAAATTCGAGAAGGGTATGAGAAGGAAATGCGAAGAAGAGGAAGGGCGCATGAGACAGAGACTTTCAACTGGGCGACTATACAGAAGCAGTTAGCTGCTCTTTTCTAGCCAGACCTACACCCTTTTTTCTCTCATACCTTGTCTGTTTTTTGAACTTATGACGTCTGTTTTTTGAACCAGAACTTTGTTATGTGCATTTTTTCTTCGAAGCTACGCTACCTACCATCCATAAAAGAATACGAATCAGGAACGCGCGAGGTACCTGATCCCATTGCATCCTAACCTCTGCTTTTTACGTTCTGCATGTGTGTGTGTATATGAGGTGTCGTATTTCCAGCTCAGACTCTGAGTAGATCGCGTAAATAAGGTTATCCAAAAAATATCTTCTTCCAAAGCATGACAGCTTTGAACGAGACATAGAGGTGTTACGAAAAAACATGTGTTGGCAGACCTAACAGAACTAGTTGGCACTTTCGTTACTTCAAGGTGGAACATTTAATATTCGTTTTCGTAAAAGGTGGTTTTAAAGTTAAGCTAAAGAAAACATTATGAGTCTGGTGTAAAATGCACAAAATTTGTAGCACTGGAAAGCTAAGACCTACCGTCCACATTAGTATAAGCCAGTGTGTACTAGCGTAGATTGCGAGTATCAGGAGGATCTCCGAATAATGAAAAGGCAAGTAATATGAGGTTTCTCTAACTCAAAACACGAAAGAAACAAGAAAGAAATGAATATTTTGATGAACCAATCACATCATAAAAACTATTACCCATAAGATAAGTCTATCACTGCATAAGTTGAGGATTTCGTGTTAGCTGGCATTGACAGTTTCATAGATACATGCAAAATTCCAAAGTAATCGCGATACCGGGTGATATGTGACTGCAATGCAGGGATAGGCGACATGAGAGGTTGCGACGTTTAAAAAAACGAATCTCATGACGCGATCTGGGAGGTTCGACAAAGGCATGTCTCCATAAAATGGTGCTTTCGAAACCGTAAATATTTTATAATAATCATATATTTTTAAGCCTTCATTTGCAAAACTTATTTTGGGTGTGCAACTAGATTTAAACACCCTGTATCACCCCCGGTTCATCCGGACTCGCGTTGTCCTTTGTCAATGCCGTTTACTAGGATAATGCCGGAAAAGCTTTCAAGACGCTGGATAAACATCCCCCGAGACCTAAAACCACCCCCTACAAAGGCTCGCATCTCGATCACCGACAGTTTATTTATTTCATATGGACCGGACAAAAAGTCGCGAGAAAGACTAGAACAATGTGCGTGAAAGGGTGCTGGATCTTTGTCGTAAGAACGCAGGGTCTCAGCGATTCTCGGCTATTGCCGTTTTTTAATCACTCGGTGGAAGATTATTTTTGTTTCTCTGTCTCTCTTTGACATTATACGATTGTCAAGCGATACCTACTTAGAGGGACACGCGGTCGAACTGTTCGTTGCCGATACTTTTAACATGTTCAAAGACGTTTCTTTACGTTGAAGTTGGAAAGAATTTGATGCTGAAAATGGAATGGCATACATATGAAAATAAATTAAAATAAAAGCAGCATCCTTTCAAATGGTCGAACATTTCGATTTATACAAGTTATTTCCGCGGTTGGCTTGGCTTCCTCGCAATAACCGCGCTCTCGACCGAATCGCCGAGAGCCTTCGAAGCCTTTCAACGGCACTCGAAGTCCCATAGAAATATGGGATAAGTTTTTCACAGTTGCGACGGTTTTGTTATCGAGCTCTGTACTGTTAAGCGAGAGTTACGACGATGACAGAAAAATCGAAGACAACTGGCGAGAGAATCTTCTTATCGGGCGTACTAACAAAGAATCACCGGGCATTTAGAGCTGTTTCCAGACACTTCGGTGTCTCTTGGAACTCTTACCGCGAGCGAGATTGCTGTCTTAAATGTCGATCATGACGACCGCTATAAAATTATCTCGGATAAGGGGGCAACACACGGAAAAAAAATCGTGTAAATTTTGATGGAAATCCCATCAAAATGTACTGTGTCTTACATCATTAGTGCCTCTCGGTACAAAACCTTCGATATTTACTACGTAAAACTCTAAAAAGTACACGCCACGTTTCACACAAAGAACTTTAGGACTATTGAGTTTATGCTAAGCGATCGATCAATTTTCGCAGTGTGAAACTGTGAACAGTAGATGAACCGACTCACGACTTTTTATAATGTGAAACTGTAAACAGTAGATGGACCGACTCACGAATTTTTACAATGTGAAACTGTAAACAGTAGATGGATCGACTCACGATTTTTTACAATGTGAAACTGTAAACAGTAGATGGACCGACTTGCGAATTTTTACTATGTGAAACTGTTAAAAGTAAATGAGCGGACCCACGAATTTTTACATTTAAAAATGTTATAAAATTAACGACTTCATTGACAAATTTTTACACTGCGAAATAGCAAATAATGAAGATATTCAATAGCTTTATGTACATCAAGCATCATTATTTTTTAAAGTTTTTCTTTAAAAAAAATCATATTGCTCGTTGGAAAAGTATCAAATAAACTATTTAAAAATACTTTTATTTTCAATCACAAAAACAGCTGTAACTTTAAAAATTGCTTATGACATTTTGGGAAATTGTAATTTCTCACAAGTTGTGCTGTGTTTTGTGCGTTTTTATTTTTGTATGTATTATAATTACAAACACAAGTACTGCATTAAGTAATGGTGTATTTGTATCTGTAATTGCGATACATAAAATAATAAACAATGCACAATACATAGCATAACCGGGAAAAAATTACAATTTGTGAAATGACATAAACAATCCTTAAAGGGATGCAGTGTAATTTTTGGAATAAAAAATAAAAGATTTTTTAATAGTTCAATAAAACTTTACCTCACGAGCGATAACATGCTCTGCATAAATGTGGATATGAATTTGTCCATTGCTTTATTGTTATCTAAGCATTGAGAAATACTACAAAAGAACCTGATTGTGGAATGGGTACACGAATGTTTAATAATAAACCACATATAAATGTACAACATTCAATGGAAACGAACATTTTATTGAAAATTACAGTAACAATCTTATATCTAGCCTTTTACCATTTATTAATCACGTACCATCTGTCATTACATTGTTTAATTATATTACTTATCCCGTTAATATGTTCCACTCCGTAAGTTTGCCATTCTTTTTCGTTTGCATCGACTTCAAAAGCTTGGAAATGTTCATCGAAAAATGTCACTTCAATGACTTTGCCCTTTACGTATGTATCTGTTTCATAAGCAAATATATATTTGATTTTAACAAATATCGGAGCTGAACCTTTCAGTACTAGTACAACGTTATTCCGATGAATACTTGATCCTAAATAATTAATCCATTTCACAGGCCGCAATTTCTCATGGATAGTCCGGTTCGGTAATGTTTTCGCGATCTTTTGATTATTTGGGATATCTGAAACCGTATACTTTATTGACGGGCCCAGCTGAATATCAAAGTCTGCTACGTTTTCCATTGTATTCTTCTGGCAACTGAATGCGTATTGCTGTTTTAACTGACTTTTTAACGCTAACGTAAAACATATGTTTTTTCGCGCAAATGGCGCTCGAGCTGCAATTTTTGATTCCCGATGCTTACTTTCATGTCTCATGGACCAATAGTGAACCGCTGGACCAGCTAATTTCATGATTCTTGGATAATGAATCAAATTATGCTGCTTTGGCTTTAAATGTTGTTGTACCGATCCAAATGTTCCTGGATAAGGGTGGCAAGAAAATCAGGGCACGAATTATGAAAAATTGTACACACGATGGTTTGACGATTTCATTTAGTGTTGTGTACACTTCCCAAATAGGATCATTTTCTGGAATTAAATCTCCCAGTAGAAGACCGAAATGTCTCATTAGACATAAAGTTTCCGAGGCCGATAACTTTAAGTTCAATTTTATCAAATTTTGCGTCGCTAATTCGGGAGGTTTACTATTACGTTCATTGCGATCAAAAGAAAAATTAGCAACTCTATCATTGAGAGAGTTTTCAGTCAATACTTTTTCCACAAAAATATAGCGATGCAATATCTCAGCCAATACCATTTTGCATACTCATTCTAATAAATCATGCATTGCGTCGACGCTGAAATTTCGCGCTACGAGAAAATTATCGACATCATTCCAAACGCATTTTTCTTTTATCCCGAATTTCTCCGACTTCTCGTTGTGGAATACATTTACTATCTTGTCATAATCGTTCTCGGTTCGAATGCGATTGATGCATTCGACAGTTTCAGAACGGGTACTTGGTTTGTCGGAAATACAACAACGACAACAATAGGATGCGTTGAAAGATTCTACGTATCTTAATATTGAATTTAAACCGAGATTATTATCGATGATCAAGCCGAGTGCAAAAAACCTTTTTTTTCTCCATCAAGAGTTTTAATTGTAATCCCTTCTAGCGCTAAAAAATTCAATTGTCGATCACCTTTTAAAATATGCGTTGATTACCAAAAATGTTTCGATGCAGAGAATTGAATAATTGAAACAAGAAAATGTTTTCCAGCTTATTGCTTATTTCGGGTGGAAGACAGGGGATTTGAACATACATCGCACCAAGTTTACCACCGACGCCTGAATGGCTCCCTAAGCAATTGTTCGTTTCATAATCGTCAAAGAAAATAAACAGGGGGGATACAGTCTTTGGTCCGTACGTTTGGCGAATATTTTTCCATATGGAACCTTGCAGAAAATTGCAAATCTCGGAAATCTCAGTCTCGAGGTATTTTACGTAGAGCATTGTACGTTCAAAAACCATTGGCAATTCGAAAAAAAATGGTCAATACTTTCTCATTGATATGAATTGAGCAGATACTTCGTCAACCACCAATTCCGCTTTCTCATCTACCATTCTCTTTCCGGGAATTGTACTGAGGAGAACTTTTTCGGGATAAATTAACGAGCAATCATTTCCAAATATTTTAAATGTTTTATGTTCTGTTAGCAATAAATCGAAAGGCTTTTGAGCTTTAGAGATAGTGTTCTTCACAGCTGTTACAATTTCATCGGTTACATTGCCGGAAATTAAAATTTGGGTAACGTCTTGAGACAAAATTTCCAACATATCAGTGACAAAATCATTGAAGTCCGTAATATTTGATTGTACTTTCTTACGTGTTAAATCATTGTCACCGTACCATTTCGAACTTAACCGAAGAGCGGTCTGTTTTATTTGGTCATCGTCAAACTCGTTCGAGGTACGTGAAAAAGGTGATGTCGACTCATCTACATTTTTTAACAAGCGACTGCGATCGGTGATATATTTTGCATATATCGATTCATTATCTTTTGCTATCTCTTTAGACTCTTTCGATTCATGTACTGCATGCGGCGAGCAAATGATATCGGCAATAAACTCGACTTTTTCATTTCCAATCGAACTGCTGTTCGCCGCGGGAGGCTTTAATTCGTAATAATTTTTTAAGTGCTGTCGGAAGCTTTTTAAGATATCGAATTTGTATGTGCAGGGACCTAAACATCGATAGTGTCGGGCAGCTAAATTAGATTTTGGAGGCTTTATCGAATTCTCTGCCTTTATAATTTTTCTTAGCCACCAATCAATATCGGTTTTAATTTTTACAGTCAGATACATAGTCTCGTCAAAATTACCACTATTATCTCTCAGAGCCAACAGTTGAGCTCTCTCAAACTCCTTAATATGAGCAAACCCATACGGGACTGATGGGCAGCATGCAACCAGAGTTCCAACAAAAGTCGCAAACTCTCTAATTTTAACTTTGCTTTTACGCAGTAATCCTCGAGTTAGACCCATTACTTTCATCTGTTTTTCCTCCGGTAGCTCTATCGTCATTTTCTTTGAGTCTAGCCAAAATCCCAAAAATTTACACCTGTTAGTTGGCGTTAATTGTGACTTTTTATAATTAACCAAAAAACCTAGCCTTTCCAAGAAGGATGCTGAGGCATGTGCATTCTCTTTACACTGAGAAAATAGCTTTCGATAAATAGTAGATCATCGAAATAGATAACTGATGAAAAACCGTTTCGTCTCAAATAGGATACTACCGGTTTTAATAATTTTGTGAAAACATACGGCGCCGACGATAGACCGAAGGGTAAGCATGTAAACTGGAAAAGCTCGCCTTCAAAATAAAATCTCAGGTA
This sequence comes from Ophion obscuratus, assembly GCA_964007375.1. Classification (NCBI taxonomy): domain Eukaryota; kingdom Metazoa; phylum Arthropoda; class Insecta; order Hymenoptera; family Ichneumonidae; genus Ophion; species Ophion obscuratus. The sequence continues at coordinate 14,141,176 of OZ023317.1, forward strand.
TTTCCTCTCAGTCTTGGCTATTGCGATAGTATAATACGCGTCTTTTAGATCTAGAGCGGCTAGAAAACACCCTTCGCTCATTAAGTTTATCGTAGTTCTTCTATCCTCTAATTTAAAATGCTCCGTTTGCACAAATGCATTTAGTTTCTTAAGATTCAAAACCAATCTAAAGCCCCCATCAGATTTTGGAACTGGAAAAATGTCGGAAAGGAATTGTCCTTTACTCTCCTGATATCTTTCTATCGCGCCCTTATAGAGCAAGGTTTTGATCAGATCGCCAACTATTAGGCTCTCCTTATGCGACCACATTCGTTCCTTCGGACCGGCCGCCTGGCATGGGGTTGATAAAAAATGGATTTTATATCCGCTAACCCAAGCCAAGATGCGCTCGTCTGACGTAATTTTATGCCATTCGCCCTCAAACAAGCGTAGTCTACCTGCCACCTCGCTTACAGGCTGAACTACCATTTCCGGTAGTGACGATGACCCTGTCGGCGTTTGGGTTCTTCCCGACGCCGATTGTCTTTCTGTCTCGACGTGTTGTTCAGGTTCCTTGATACATTCATTTTCTTCCCGCCCGCCTCAGTAGTGTAATGGTACCAGTTCTAACCGACGATTCCTACTACCGACATTTACCCACTTAGTTGAGAAACGAACCAAAAAAGGTTGATTCCCGACTTATCGGCGGATGGTCGGGTAGGGTTTCGGTTAGAACTGGTACCATGATTGACTGTCGATGTCTGTACTTACCGACCGATGGTAGGGCTGCACTGCTTACCGGCCGATGGTGAGGCTCACCTGCTTAATAACCGATGGTAGGGCTCACCTGCTTACCGACCGATGGTGGTAAGTCCCCCTTCGCCTCGAATGGAATTCGGAGGAAGGGGGGGGGGGGTAAACAGGGGACACGCATCCGACTCCTAGCGAGGCCGCGCAACGACTGACAAAGAGTCGAAGTGCTTTGTAGTAAAAGGGAGTTCCCCTCCCCTCCCGCGGGGAGAGGGGGCGGTGGGAGGAAGAGTGGAGGGTCCGATTTCGCAGAAATTGTTTTAAACATTTGTGGGTGGTGAGCCATCGGGCGCTTGCCGTGGCTTGACAAAGCCCCCCCCCCCCCCCCTCTTGCTGAGATGCGATAGTTTTGTTTATCGACGTGTTGAAACCAGCGAAAAGAGGTGTTGAATGATTATTTTCCAAGAATTTATCATCGGCCGGTGACATTTGGTAGCGTCAATATGGTGGCGGGATTTCGTTAGATTTCTACGAGTTATATTTTTTAAACATTTTGTAGGGAGGGGTAAGTCATCGGACGTGTGACATTTTTCCGCGCTCGGACCCTCGTACTCTCAATGCGGGGGGGGGGGGGGGGGGGTGTAGAAAGGAGTACATAATCTTGCGATTCGAGATCGGACGCACACATGAGAAAGAACTACGTGCACACGAGTGAAACAATGGAGTTCATCGATAAAATTTGTAAAATTACCGATTTGCTGCCGACGAAGAAGCTCAGAGAGTTGTCACCCGGGTCGGATTATATCATCACCAGCATACGGGCGGTCAACACTAAATTTGGCAAAAAGCACGTCGTTGACATTCGAAACAAATTCAGCGTGTTTCTACCCGGAACGATCATCAAGGCGCTTGAGGCTGATTCGATAACATTCGAGAGCATGTTGGCAGCAGCGCATAGAGGAGATCTATGCATGGTCTATCACGGCGGCAAATGTCACAGCCTGAAATTCGCGAATTCAGCAACATTCCAGCTGATGTTGGCAGCAGCGTACAAAAGAAATGTCGGCATAGCCTACATCGGTGGAAAGTTTATCGCATACGTTAAGGGTCATGAAAATCGAGAACAGCTAGCTCACATACTAAATATGAAAAATTATCCAGTTATTTAAACGTTGGAAGTGGACTCTGAAGATATGGATGCATAATGAAGGATACTAGTAAAGTATTTCAAGAACAAATCATCCTGTGTTCAAGATTGGAAAGCATGAGAAAGAGCGCCCAACGTCTTGCTGTTTGGAACTCGATCTTGTGTATACAAACTCGACGTTCGAGTGCGTGCCAGCACACACACACACACACATACACACACACACACGCACGCACGCACACGCACACGCACGCCCACGCACACACACACATACGCGCGTGCGAGGTTGTATAGAGATTTCCTTCTTAAATGCATTGTGAGCCCTTCGGTATCGGTATTTCATTTCGATTCATCGAGCAGTTTGGACCATGGAAGATTACGATAAAATTATCGATAAGTTGAGCGGTGCGAGGAACAATTTCTCTCACGTGGATAAGTGGCAAAAGTTCGGTGAGGTGCACGTCAAACTTTTGGGGCAAACGTTGAAAAAACCGGGGCTCAACGTCGGTCAAAAACTGAAAATACAATCGACAATTGCAAAATTGTTGTCGTTGAGGGAAAAAATCGTGCGTGGAGCAAGTGTAAGCAGCGCAGGTGTAAGCGGTGCTGGTGTGAGTGACGCTCGCGAAAAACTAAAGTGGGTCGATCTCGAGTCGGCATTCAAAAATCGAATAAAGACAGGCTCGATTGTGAATTTCGAGCACAAAGATGTGCAAAGTTTCCTCGAAGATGCGATGCGCGTGGTGGTTTCAAAACTGGAAAAAATCGTGCGCGAGGAGGGTAACGTGAAGGTGAATGTGACCTTAGCGTGCAAATTTCACCTCATGAAGGTGAATGAAATCATTAAGGAGGAAAAGACATTTCAAACGACAAACGCGGTCATTCTACCATCGAGCGATTTGCCGAGTGGTTCATCGAGTGCGTCCAAGAAAAAATCTCCGCCAAAATCGAGGACTTTCAGGAAAAAGAGTCGGGTTGGACGTTACACGAAATCTCCCATCTACTTGTGAACGTTAACAAGTACGAACCGCTGCGAGGGAGCTTATCCACTTACACGCGTCTCCCGAGGGATATACAGACGAAACGGGCCGTCGTCAATATTCAAAACAATGACCCCCATTGTTTTCTCTGGTCCGTCACAGCAGCTCTCTCCCCACCACCTAGGAGACATCCTGAGTCCAGGAGTTCGTATCCTCATTACAGCGAGGTGCTCAACTACGAAGGCTCAGATTTTCCGATGAGCTTATCGAAGATTACAAAATTTGAGCAATCGAATGGCTTATCGATCCATGTGTATGGGATTGATGGTACGACAAAAGACGGCACTAGTAAAATTGTACCGATATATCTGAGTAAACAAAAGTCGGATAAACCAACCATCCTAAGGGTGGATGCCGTTCCTAAGGTGTATCATCATTACGCGTGGATTAAAAATATGTCGCGACTCTTGAATGCGCAGGTGTCGAGGGATGGACATCGTGTATGGATTTGCAACCGATGTTTGTGTTACTTCAGCAGAGAAGAAATATTGCAACGACATAAAGAGGACTGCAGTAATAATTGTCGTGTTACTTTTCCCGAAGGTATAAATACAAAATTGCAATTCAAAAATTACCAGCACAAGGAAATAGTTCCATTTTTAATTTACGCAGATTTGGAATGTTTGCTCAAACTGGTCACAGCACCACAGGCTAACACTGTAAATTATCAGAAGCATACCCCTCACAGCATTGCCTACTATAAACATTGCAGTTTCAATGACGCTCTCTCGGAGTACAAGGCGTTTCGTGGAAAGAACTGTATCGAGTGGTTCATGCGTGAATTAGAAGGACTGGCCAGCTCTTTGCACGACATTTTCCAGACCATAGTACCAATGAAACCTCTGAGTAGCGACGAAAGTCGAAGTTTCAAGTTGGCTGAAATTTGTCACATTTGTGAAAAACCATTTGCGCCGACAAATGTAAGAGTCCGAGATCATTGTCACTTTACGGGAAAATTCCGCGGCGTCGCTCATCAAGACTGTAATTTGAATTACAAAGTTGCCCACGTAGTGCCGATAGTTTTTCACAACTTGTCCGGATACGATGCCCACTTTTTGATAGTAGCATTGGCTCGAACCTTCGAAGGATCCATGAGTCTTTTGCCGATTAACAAGGAGAAATATATTTCTTTTTCGAAGCGCGTCAAAGGTACACGCGTGCAGTATAGATTCATCGACTCTTTGAGGTTCATGCCGAGTAGTATCGAAAAATTAGCGTCTCACCTCAAAAATGATCAAAAAATAGTAACACGCAGGCATTGCGCTAACGCCACGCAATTTGAATTGTTGACGCGAAAAGGCGTATTTCCCTATGACTATGTGGACTCTTGGCTGCGACTTGATGAGACGCAATTGCCTGCGAAAGATACATTTTTCTCCGGATTGAGTAGTGAAGATATTTCGGCGGACGATTACGCGCACGCGTGCAAAGTTTGAACTGTCTTTAATCTCCAAACGTTGGGTGAATATTCCGACTTGTATTTGAAAACCGGCGTACTCCTTCTGACAGATATTTTTGAGAATTTTCGACGAAATTGCATTAACACATACGGCCTCGATCCATTGCACTATTTTACCGCACCCGGTCTATCGTTTGATGCGGTGTTAAAATGTACCGGCGTAGAACTCGCACTCTTGCTCGACGTTGACATGTTAATGTTCATCGAGAAAGGTATTAGCGGTGGTGTAGCGCAGTGCTGCAATAGGTACGGGAAAGCAAATAATCGCTACATGCGTGATAACTTCAAACCAAGTGAGCCCGAATCATACTTGATGTATTACGATGTCAATAACCTGTATGGTGCAGCTATGTGTGAGTCATTATCATTCGGCTCGTTCGCTTGGGTGGAGAATTTCGGGGAACGTATCGAGAGTATTCCCGACGACGCCGAAACGAGCTACATTTTCGAAGTCGATTTGGAGTATCCTCGAGAGTTACGCGACACGCACAAAGATCTGCCTTTGTGCCCCGAACACTACGTCCCTCCTGGCAGCACTCAACGAAAACTAACGACCACACTGCTTCGAAAAGAAAAATACGTCATTCATTATAGAAATTTAAAGCAATGCTTGAAATTGGGATTGCGTGTGCAAAATTCACAGAGTCCTCAAATTCAAACAGCGGGCATGGCTGAACTAATACATTGATATAAATCCGGAATTGCGAAAGCAATCGAACAATGACTTTGAAAAAAAAATTTACAAATTCATGAACAATGCAGTCTTTGAAAAAACAATGGAGAATATCAGGAAACGTCGGGAAGTGCGACTCGTGACAAAGTGGAAGGGGCGGTGGGGGGCCGAAGCGCAGATTGCCAAGCCAACGTTCCATAGTTGCACCATATTTGACAATGACATCGTTATAATCGAGCTCAATCAAGCATGTGTCCTATTCAACAAGCATATATACACCGGATTTTCCACACTCGATATCTCCAAGCTCTGGATTTATAATTTTCATTACAATTTCATGCGCCATAGATTCGACGATCGAGCAAAATTATTGTATACAGACACTGATAGTCTCATCTATCACATCAGCGTGCCTGACATGTATGAAACGATGAAGCGCGATATTGACAAATTTGACACGTCTGATTATTCACCCAACAATCTGCACAATATGCCGTTGCGCAGTAAGAAAGTACTATGAAAGATGAGAATAATGGTCGCATTATGACGGAGTTTGTAGGTTTGAGAGCGAAATTGTACTCGTTCAAAATTCTCGACTGTGACGATGCGAAGAAGAGAGCTAAGGGTGTACGGCGGTCAACCCTGAAATCCATCACATTCGACGACTTTAAAAATTGCTTGTTTGCGCACAAAAATCTTGTCAAGGCCCAACAATTGATCACGAGTAAAAAACACATTGTACATACGGCGACACAACAGAAAATTGCTCTCAGCTAGAGAGATGACAAAAGAGTGCTAATCCCAGATTCCACGGACACTCTTCCATGGGGTTATGATGATATGGAAACTGAATAAAAAGAAAGGTGTGTGTGTGTGTAAAGACGTATTTTATTCCCATCCCCTCTCCTGGGAAAAGCGACCAATATCGGACCTATTCTGGATGTAAATAAACGTTGGCTCGCTATTCAATGTTTTCTCTTCAGAGTAAATTGTGTTTGGCCCTTTGAATCAGTCGAGAACTATGCATCGAGGAGACGAGATTTACCGAGTGTACACGTTAATCGCCTTTTTATTCGAGCATTATCCTTTGCTAAAAAATCGTTGGCCAGACTTAATATTACACGATTTGCATTATCTTCCGACTTCGGTGATTTGGCGGAAATTGCGAAAAGTTTTGAAGGGAGCGCGGCAAGAAGACTTTGCTGATGCGTTTGACAAAGGCCTGATAAACACTTTCGGTCTGCTACATTCTGTGGTGCGTGTAATCAAACGACGCAATTGGGAGGAATCGGATTCTGTTGCGCCCATCGTTGATAAACACGGTAAGAATTCTCTCTCTCTCTCTTTCACTCACGCTCGCGCGCGCGCGCACACGCACACACACACACACACGCGGAAATTTTTCCAGCACAAATTTGTCTTCTCCAATCGACTGACGAAGAGTCATTGCCACCATCACCACCATCCTCATCATCATCATCTTGTTCATCACCACCACAATCAAAGAGACCACGTTTAATCGATGAGCAATCTGATGATTCCTCGGAAATCGAGTCGCCGTATTGCTCAAAACCAAGTGATGCATTTGTGTAATCTGATGGTGCTGTAGCTGGACCATCGGGAATAAACGCCCGTAGACTATCATCATCATCATCATCATCAACACTTTCGTTTCCGTCAATACGATCACGAGAACCGCCACAGCGACTATCAAGTAAGTGGGGGGGAGGGGTAGCGTCGACGGGCGTCGAATTGCATGAGTTGCTCGTGAGAGCTATTTCTTCATATTGGATAAGACAAAGGGCAACGGCCCGAGGCTAGAATTTTTCCTCCGAACTCTAGCCAACATTCTTCTGCAGTAGATGTCAACGGGTGGATTCAAATAAACCGCGCACCCATTCAATGTGAGCAGATTGACGTCAACCACGAACGGCCCGATGAACTCGCTCAAGCCGACGAGAGTGACGACGACGACGACGACAGCTCACGGCGCAGTGAAGTCAGCGAACATACGAGTGAAGATCTTTTTGAAGAAGATAGTGAAGATTCAGGTAAAAAGACAAAAATTTTGGGGGGAAAAACGCATAAATTTTTTTTGGGAAATACGCATTTCCTGTTGCAGGCTACGAAACGTGTACTTTTGCTAATTTGGCGCGAAGGCAACAAGTCGAAGAATTTTGGAACCTCGACGAGGAATGATTTTCCCAAGCCACTCTGGACAACACCTCTCTTAAGCTTTGTCTGTGGAGTTATTCAGCAGCGACCGTAAGTCTATACAAAAAAAATATCTTCCGGCTTGAAATTGACATTTTTTTTCTTTTCCCCCCAGATGTCTTTTCATATTCGAGGTAATTCCATCGTATTCGGAGGAATAAATATGATTTTGGTAAGTACGCACTAAATAAAAAAAATTTAAGTAAAAATATTGTATAAAAAAAATTCCTCCTCTTTGTTTCTAGACCGTGGGGCCCGACCAGAATGAGTCCCTAGAGATTCAATGGCAGCATGAGTTCATAGCAGCCGCCAAAAATGTGAGAGCACGGAAGCGTGAACTTCGTGACAACACCCTCCGCGTGTGGAAGGAGGACGGTATGAATCGCGTCTGCTGTGCCTCCGAAGCCTCAGATATCTTTAATTTGAGACAACTTTTTCACATGACTCCGTTACATAACACTGTGTGAGATGCGAAGGGAAAATGATGGATTTTTTTTCGAAGACAATTTTTTAATTAAATGTTTTTTTCACAAATCTCCTTTGTCGATCCAACTGTTGTGCGTATCGTCGAAACCGAGCCACTTGACGAGCATTCGATTTCCACGCTTCTTCACCACCTTCTCAACGAGGTAAATGTCGGGATACTTGACTTTCTGGAGCTCCTCTTCATAGAAGCAGCCGGCGATGGTTTCGTTCCGATGGTCCTTGAGATTGTACGTCGTTGGATTCTTTCTTTTCACTCTGGGGATCGTGAATATTTCCGTTGTCCAATTGGGCGTATAAACCTTCTCAAATACATTCTTAAATTTGCTAATTCGCACATTATCGCCAATTTTGAATTTTTGTGATTTTTTTGCCGATAATCGACGCTGGCGGAAAATACGATGGAGAATCTCTCATTTGTGCGATTGACATTTTTTGGTTTTTCTCGGATGGTTCGATGCACGGTGTTGTTGTATTCGGTAACGAGAGAATCCAGAATATCCATGCATTTGTACATTCCGCGAAGACTGAATTGCATCCACATTTTATTTTTTAACGTTCTATTGAAACGCTCGCTGATTGATGCTTTCAAATTGCTATAGGTTGAATACATGTTTACATTGTGTCTTTTCATAAGAGCTTCAAATTGTGAATTATAAAATTCTTTTCCACGATCGACGTGCAAGTTCTTGGGTATGCGACCCTGCTTGAATATAGATTTCATGGCAATCGTCGTATCTCTACCGCTCTTGCTTCTTAACAGTATGACCCAGGCGAATTTGGAGAATATATCGATGACGGTCAGGAGGAACTTATGTTGCGAGTTTTGCCTCGCGTACGATGACATATCTACGATATCGGCTTGCCACGTTTCATCCAGACCTCGAATTTCAACATGTCGACGAGTATAATTTCTTCGTGCAGGCGTATGCAGCTCTCGCACGAGAGTCAGTTTTTTGTCATCATTCATGGCGCGCGCGGAGATCCACACACATCAACGTTCATCATGCGAATGGAAAAAACGATCGTTTAATAAATAATGCCAGCCTCGCGCAATTCTTCGATAATCGATAAGATCTCATTGGAATGCGATGAGTTGCCTGCCGCTTGAGATGCGTGGAGTAATCGAAGACGATCTACAAGCTCATTCGGATTGTCCCAGTAAACATAGTCAAATTGCATATTTTTTCTGGCCTTCTTATACATCCCCCGACCCGTACGTGCTAGAATTATTTTCGAAATATAAATCTTGAATTTGTGACTGTTTTCACGTCACGCAGCTCCGTCCGGTTTGTAATATTTATTATGCGCGTTCGTGTCAATGATGATATTCTCATAATTTTTCAAATCGTTCGGTTCGAGAAAACTGACATTTGGCAAATAACATAACTTTTCTCGCCCACACGAATATGCGGAGAATTGAAAATTATTGAGGAATCGGCAATCATTAATTTGGTGCTGGCGAGCATTCGCACACCGTATGTGGTATCCAGACTTTTCTTTTTACCCATACGTAACAATACGAGATATTTTTTGATCAATTCATCGACTCGACTGGATGAATCATCATCATCGGCATCATCATCGTCATCAGAGGCATCATCTTTGTGCTCATACGCCACTGTGAAAGTTGAATCTTCCGGTGACTCATTCTTAACTTCACTCTCATTTTCTTCCGTTTCATTCTTGATTTCCTCCTCCTCCTCCTTCAATGGTGACGTCTTGTGAGAAACGAGTTTTTCCAATGGTGTGACTATCGGCTTAAAGACATCCTGCATCGTCTGATCAGCATTATCTCTACCCATCTTTATCATTCGATGTTTTCGTCTAATTGCATCACTAGCCTTGACGATTTGCTGCAACACATCTTTTTCTTGCAAAAGTTGTCGACGCTTCATGCTGTTGTCAGTTTCACAATACAAGCAATACTGTATGCATTGCAACAAAGGGCACGTTATTTATTGACTTGGAGGAAAGAATCAAACCCTCGTCTATACCTACCCTCATTGATACTACTATCCTTGTCAATTGTAAGGAATCCATACTTGCTGGAATTCCAACATTCGCAACATATATTTTCGAATTGTGTGTATGACATATCGGTATTGACACGGTCATCGTACACATGCTTAAGGTTCGAGTCGTCCTGCTTGAAGAGAACTATGAAATTCGTATTATCGCGTACGAGATGCTTAGGAATACGAGCGTATGTTTGAGAAAGATAGAAACAGTCCACATTCTCATGTCTTCCCATGGAGAAAAAGGCTCTTACGTTGTCCTGTTTCTCACACGCTATATCGTTAAAGATGAATATGGAGTTTGCTCGTGCGTCGCTAGGTGGCACCACTTCACGGACCCTTCACGGGCTGGAGAAATTGTTCGAGTAACTGATATTTCGGCTGTTTCAGCGACTTTGAATAGAGATAAACGTTTTCGAATCTCAGACCATTCGGGTGTATTACGAGGGTGAGCAACGCGTTGGTTTTTCCGCAGTTTGACGGACCGCAGAATACCGCGCGCATCGTATTTGGCAGCAAATCACCATGTCGCTTTTGTCCACCCTCTCCCCGAATTTGCGTAAATTCATCAAAGTTTATCACTGGCAGCTTTCCATACGTCTTGGACTTCATCTTCGTTGCAACTGACATAATTTTGTTATAAAACGAGCTTTTATATCTGTTGCCGCTTCAGTCGAGCGTCAACCTTCATCATGGTCAAACATCGAGGAAAGAAGTCCGGTAAAGGTCTCCTTAATCATATCATCAACAAACTTCCCGTTGAATTGCACCTGCCTGGATATCAGTATTGCGGACCCGGCACAAAGCTAGCTAAACGTCTTGCACGCGGCGATCCTGGACTAAATCCGTTGGATGCAGCTTGCAAGGAGCACGATATCGCGTATTGGAAAAATCGTGAAAACCTCGAAGCTAGATATTCTGCGGATAAAATATTGCAGGAGAGAGCTTGGCAACGAGTTCGCGCCAGCGACGCTAGTATCGGGGAGAAAGCAAACGCGCTTGCCGTAGCAGGAATCATGAAAGCGAAGAGAAAATTCGGCATGGGGATTAAGAAGAAGAGAGGAGCAAAAATTGTTGGCTTGTAGAAAATCATCGATGCAGCGAGAGAAGCCATGGCGAAGAGCGAAGATTCAAGTGCAGTCGCTGCGTCGGCCTTAAAGGGCGCCCGAGCAGCTGTCAAGAGGGTCACAAGTGGCACGCGCAAAGTGCGTACGCCTCGAGTGTTGCCCGTACCTCGTAAAATCGGTGGCTTCCTACCATTTCTCGTACCCATCTTTGCTGGTCTCAGCGCTGCAGGGGCGCTAGCAGGTGGTGCGGCCAACATAGTCAAAGCGGCCAAGGCCGCTCAAGCAGCGAAACGTGAGCTCGAAGAGAGCAAGCGTCACAATCGAACGATTGAAGCAATAGCATTGGGCAAAGGCTTACATCTCAAGCCGTACAAACAGAGAATGGGTCTTTTTATCGCGCCAAAAAACGTAAAGTAGAGCTACCTCACCGACCACTCACCGATGCAGATTTGCTAAAATACGCCAAAATAATGAAAATCCCCTATTTTCGAGGATGGTACATGCGAAATCAATTGCCCAAGGGTGGACCATGGCTACGCGAATGTGCCATTGTAAATCTCGATGAGGATATGGGGTCTGGCACACATTGGGTGGCGTACAAAAAAACCAACAATAGAGTCCATTATTTCGATAGTTTCGGCGATCTTCAACCACCTGCCGAACTTTTGCAATACTTCGGTGTGAGTAGCGTGAATTATAATTACAAGAGGTACCAGACATACGACACATTCGAGTGTGGTCGTTTGTGTCTCAAGTTTCTCTGTCGACAATTACCGCGACGAGAGAGATTTTCTCTGTATAAAAATGGGTGATGAGAGAAAAATCGAGTCAGTTTGTCAAACGACATTATGGACAACAGTCTCACGTTGACCTTATCGGGATCGTCGTTTGTGCTCGAGGCTCAATACTTTCCCCCCATTGAACTCGCCCCTCAAGAATTATACTCTCGAACTCATCGAACTCCTAACCTACAATTCGATTCCAAATATAGACATTGGACACAACAAATTTTACGTTGGCAAGAACGTTTTTACCATACCTACTGGAAGTTACGAATTAGCCGACATTGCGACATATTTGGAAAAAGAGCTGGCAAAACAAAATATTACGAATTCGCATTAAGCTCAACCACAATACGCTGCGCAGTGAAATCGAGTGCAATTATGAAATATATTTCACGCCCGAGGATTCTATCGGACGTATGCTAGGATTTGCACCCCGTAGACTACGAGCTGGTGAAAAGCATAAATCGGATAATCTAGTGAACATTCTCAAAGTGAACGCCTTGCGCGTCGAATGTAACCTCACAGCTGGCGCGTATATTAACGAGCGAAGAGTACACACAATCCACGAGTTTTTCCCATCCGTACCACCAGGCTATAAAATCATCGAGATACCGTCGCACGTCATTTATCTACCAATCGCGAGCAAGACGATAGACAACATTCAACTCCGAATAGTAGATCAGGACGGTGATTTGGTGAACTTTCGCGGTGAGACAATAAACATACGATTACATATCAAATCGCAATGGGATTTGATATGTAATCGCTCTTTCACAGAATCTCGAGCACTTATGAAAACAATACTTCGTCGATGAAAGAGTCCAGTAGTCGATGGACACGCACACCGCTAACACCGCAGAACGTGCTGTTTTTGCGGAGTTTGGGTCTATGAATACGTGGAAAAATCGCATGAAAAACTATATAATCTGCATTGCGGGCGTATGCTGTTTGAGATGGAGGCGGAAATAACTGATATCAAAACCCTCGTCATCTTTGATGATTCCTTCGCGCACTCTGAGATTCATGCTCATCAGCCGTATGCATCCACAACCTTCAACAACAGTGATGAAATACGTATTTCCATTCAGCATCAAGACATATGCACACGTCCCAGTCAAAGTTCGCTACGCGTATGCGGGCGAGTCACCAAAGCCGATGGCACAATCGCCGCCAATACACATTTCGCAAACAATGGCATTTGCTATTTGTTCGACGAGGTCAGATACGAGCTCAATGCCATGGAAATAGATCGATGTAAAAATGTCGGCATAACGAGCTCGATGAAATGATACGCATCCGTGAGTCAATCCAAGAACTATAAGCTTGACAATGCTGGCTGGTATGATATTCGCAGCGGGCACGCTGTCGCAGATGCCGATGGGAATTTTGACGTATGCATACCGCTAAGTATGATCCTCGGTTTCGCCGAAGATTATCAAAAAATCATTGTGAACGCGAAGCACGAATTGATTCTATTGAGATCGAAGACTAATGATAATGCGATATGGCAAGCCACAGGTGAGGATGACATCAAATTCACGTTGAAAAAAGTAGAATGGCTCGTACCATACGTGACACTCTCCGATAAGCGTAAAATCCAACTTCTCAAATTTATTGGTAAAGACACACCGATACCCATGACTTTCCGCTCATGGGAATTGTACGAGTACCCAATGCTCCCCGCTACCTCAAAACACATGTGGGCCGTGAAGACATCTACGCAACTTGAGAAGCCGCGATATGTCATTCTAGCTCTCCAGACCGATCGTAAAAATAAGAAAAGCGCAAATGCGTGTAACTTCGATCATTGTGACCTCACCGATGTCAAACTCTACCTCAATTCGCAAAGTCATCCCTATGGGAATTTGAATCTGGATATTGCTCAGAACCAATATGCCCTTCTCTATCAAATGTATGCAAACTTTCAATATTCGTACTACAATAGAGAGCCCAGTAGTGTACCTATGCCGGTTCCCCCCATGTAGGAATCTACTTTACCGACGGTCGGTAAGGTAGATTCCAGCAAGTCCCCAGGAATTTACCGACGGCAGATTCTGACCCAAACATGGTACCTGTGGGAATCTACCTTACCGACGGTAAATTCTGACCCAAACATGGTTCCTGTGGGAATCTACCTTACCGACATACCGACAGGAAATCGGCGGGAAATTCAAAAAACCTTTTGGCGGGAAATTCAAAAGGGGAGACCTTTCGGCGGTTGATTCAAAGCGGATACTTTTCAGCGGGAAGTTCGAGAAAAACGACGCTCTTGGCGGGGGGGAAATTGAAAAGACCGCGCGGAGAACTTTTGGCGGGAAATTCAAAAGAGGGGGGAGACCTTTTTCGGCGGGAAATTCAAAAGGGGGGAGACCTTTCGGCGGTTGATTCAAAGCGCGGATACTTTTCAGCGGGCAGTTCGGAAAAAAACCTCTTGGCGGGAAATTCAAAAGTGGGGGCCTTTTTCGGCGGGAAATTCAAAAGCGGAGTCCTTTCGGCGGGAAATTCAAAGGCGGAGACCTTTCGACGGTTGATTCAAAGCGCGCGTGCGCGCGGATACTTTTCAGCGGGAAGTTCGAGAAAAAAACCGCTTGGCGGGAAATTAAAAGACCGCGCGCGCGCGCGCCAAAGTTTCAAAAGCGGATACCTTTCGGCGCGGGAAATTCAAACGGGGAGACCTTTCGGCGGGAAGGATATTTGACAATCGGGATTGCTGTGACACTCACGCTTGAGATGTTTTTTTATTAAGAATTCAAGATACATTGTTTACATTCTCTTTTGAGTGGCAAAATTTTGCCCGCGTGTTCGCGGCATCGTTGACACTCGCCGACTTCGGGGTCATTTTTGAGGAATTCGGGTAATTTGTCCCAAGCGAGATAAACGCTGTGTGCAGCGAAGGTGACGATGAATTCCTTGGGTAGCTGGGCGATGTCGATGGGTTCCATGGCAGAGAGGGATCCAACTTGATGAAACAGTTTGAGCGATCGTCCAACGGACGGGAGGCTGTCTCGAAGAAACTTCCTCAACAGCAGGACATTTCGAAGTGCGCAATTGGGTGAATCGTGGTAAGGGCAGAATGCCACCACTTTGTTGGCTCTCCTCAGCGAGGGACACGCCACGACGTCTCGTGCATCGAATCCGAAACGTTCGAGCCACTGCTGCTTCTGCTGTCCCTTCACGTAGATGGCACTGGCGTTGTGCAGAACCGATCGGAGCACGTTTTCCACCTCGCAGTAGGGTACTTCTCCCGTGCTCCAGTCGAGATGATGGTAGTTGCGTTCGAGCCAGGAATTTATGCTTTTGTACCTGGCCGGAAGATCGTACCATGGGATCGGTGGTTTGAAGAGGAAAATCAGCGGCTGCACGTCCGCATTGAGCGGAGTCACTGCCAGTTCTTTGAGTACAAACTCGTCCCGCTGGAAGCCCTGTGTATCCACCACGTACTCCATTGCGATTAATGATGACGATGAACGCTTGACTCGAGCCGCATTTATAGGCGGATTCTTCATCCCCTCCACACTAGAGGCGTTTCCTCACATCCCCACTTATGGGATTGTAGTCGACGATGCGATCGTGCAAGATCAGGCAGTAGGCTGTAGTTCCCGCAGGAAAATTGGATTGAGCCTCTAGTTCGATACGAACGTCAACCGGTGCCTGCTTGAGGGCGTCGTTCTGTCTCGAGCAGTCAATCACAATGAGTGGAGCATGCGCGATTAAGTCTGTCTTTGTCAGCATGGGTTCTGCCTCATGGCGTAGTACGCAGTCTGGAAGCTGGCGTACATCTCGTACAACTGAGCGTACTGGTTGCGCGACACGTCGAGATTGAGGTTACCGTAAGGGTAGCACTGCGAATTGAGGAACAGTTTCACATTGGTTATTGCGCAGTGATCGAAGCGGCTAGCGTTTGCCGTTCGAACGCCTCGTCGATTCGTTAGCAGCGCGAGAATGACGAAGCGCGGTTTCTCCAGCTGATTCGACGTCTTGACCGTCCAAACGTGTTTCGTCGTGATTGGGAGCATGGGGTATTCGTACAACTCCCACATGCGAAACGACATAGTGATGTCCTTCTCAATGTGACTGAGCAGACGTATCTTGTGCTTAGTTGACAGCATCACGTAAGGCATCAGCCACTCTATTTTAGCGATCTCAATCTTGAATTCCTCGGTGGCGCCATTCTCGAGGGCTGTTTGAATAACTGCATTCGTGTCGTTCCTCGATCGCGTGAGAATCAGCTCGTGCTTCGTGTTGATGACGATCTTGCGGTAGTCCTCGGCGAAGCCGAGAATCATGGCGAGCGGTATGCACACATCGAAGTATCCCCTGTCGTCCGTCAGTTGCTTCGGCTCTTCGAACCAGCCAGAGTTTTCAACGCTGAACATCTGACCGGGGCTCAGTGATGCGTAGCCCTTCATGAGACTCGTCAGACCAACGTTCTTGCTTCTGTCCACCTCTATGGCATTGATTTCGTAGCGAATTTCCTCAAACAGATAATTTCCTCAAACAGATAACGAACTGTGTCGCCGTGACGGTATTTCCGTTCGTTTTGCTGAGTCTACCGCAGACGTGTAGGGAGCTCCGCGCCGGTAGAACGCACAGGTCCTGATGCTGAATGGATATGCGAATCTCATCGCTGTTGGCGAAACTCGATGAAGTATAGGGTTGATGCGCGTGAATCTCGTAATGCGTTACGGACTCGTCGAAAACGACGGGCGAGTGCACGTTCAAGGCCTCTTCCATTCCAGCAGCAAAATATCACGCAGGTTACTCTCTTCCACCACCGCCAACGACAACTTTGAGTCCGATACTTCTCAGGAACTGAATGTTCCGACGTGTTAGCGTTTTCGACACTCGTCGACGACTGATACTTGGGCGACATGGTAACGCGCTTTTATAGCCGACCTTGTTGTTGTTGTAGACGATACCCATGTCTACTTGGCTTCCTTGATGTGCAGTCTGATAGTGATGATTTCACCGCGAAAATTCACCAGTTCTCCGTCCTGATCGACTATGCGCAATTGCACGTGGTCAATGACTTTGACGGTGATCGGCAGGTAAATGACTTGCGAGGGAACTTCGATGATCTTATATCCTGGCGGTACTGCCGGGAAGAATTCGTGGATCGTGTGCGCTCTGTGCTCGTTGATGTACGCCCCGGACGTGATGTTGCACTCGACTCGCAGCGCGTTGACTCTGAGAATAGCTACCGGCAAGTCCGGCTCTCGAACACGGACTGGAGTTCAAACGCGTCCATCGATTCTTGAAGTTCAAGCAGAGTGCGTGGTTGAAACCCTACATCGAGCTCAACAGCGAATTGCGCAAGAGGGCGCGAAACGACTTCGAGAAAAATCTCTTCAAGCTCATGAACAACTCAGTGTTCGGCTAGACTATGGAGAATGTGCGCAAACACGTTGATGTCAAGCTCGTGAGGAATTGGGGCGGACGTTACGGACCCGAAGCACTCATCGCCAAGCCCAACTTTCACAGCTGCTCCATCTTCTCATGAAGGACGAGTGCAACGGCAGCATCATGACGGAATTCGTTGGCTTGGAGAGGGTATACTTGGAGAGGGATAGCGGGTATATGAGCGTCGCGCTTGCGGCCGTTTGCCTCATCAGCACGATGGACGGCATCGAGAAGCTCAACAAAATCGCTCTGCTCGAGGATTTCCTGCCCACGAAGAAACTGGCAGCGCTGAGTATAAACAGCGTCTACCGTGTCACCGACCTGAGACAAGTCACAACGAAATACGGCCTGAGAACCGTAGCCACCCTCGACGACGAGTGCCAAGTCTTTCTGCCTAAACGCATCGCGGACGCGTTCGTGAAGGATCCGAAGATGTACGAGCACATGGTGCAAACAGCCACGGACGGGCAATTGCTCCTGAAGTACTTGGGCGGCAGCGAGGCCAAGATGGATCAAATAGAATTCAGCATCGATCATAAATAACGTGAAATGTTTTTTATTGCAATAAATGTTCAAACCCATTTACAAATCGGTCTTGTTTATCCAGCTATTGTGCGAACTATCGAATCCCAGCCACTTGACGTAGACTCTGTCGCCACGTTTCCTCAACACTTTTTCCACGAGATACATGTCGGGGTACTTGACTCTCAGAAGCTCCTCCTCGTAGAAACCACTGGCAATGGGCTTGTCTCGGTAGTCCTTCAGCCTGTATGTCACCGGAACGGTCGACTCCATCACTCGACTCACCGTAAAAATTTCCGTCGTCCAGTTGGGCGTGTAGCCTTTCTCGAAAACGTGCTTATTCTTGCTGACTCGCACCTTGTCGCCGATTCGGAACTTGGGCGCTTTGCGCTTTTGACAATCACGCGGCTGCAGCAACACAGTTTCAGCGTCGGCCACCTCGTTCGGCTTCATTCCGATAGTGCGATGTTTGCTGCTGTTGTATGTAGCTACGAGATCGGGCAAAATGTCGACCCACTTGTAGGAACCGCGCAAACTGAACTGCAGCCACATCTTGTTCTTGAGTGTGCGATTGAACCGTTCGACGATGGATGCCTTGAGGTTGCTGTACGTCGAGTAGTGATTGATGCGATATCGACTCATGAGGCTCCTGAACGACGCGTTGTAGAATTGTCTGCCTCGGTCAGTTTGCAGATTACTCGGTACTCGACCCTGTCGTAGCACGAGTTCCATGGCCGCAGTGACGTCGTTGCCGGTCTTCCGCTTCACGGGAACGGCCCAGGCAAACTTGGACAGCACGTCGATGATTGTGAGCAGATACCTGACACCCCGGTTTTCCCGAGCGTACGGTTGCATCTCCACGAGGTCGGCCTGCCACGTCTCATCCAGTCCTCGCACGTCAAACTTGCGTCGTGGATAATTGCGTCGTGCGGGTTTATGCAGCTCTTCCACCAATCTCCGATGCTCCATGCCGCGTGTCCAACGTTTTAATGGCCTCGGAGTTGCGCGTGGCCAACTCCAGAGTCGTTTCAACGTTTACCTCGATAATTCTCAGCCTGTCGTTCACTTGATTCTGCAGAATATGTATGTTCAGTTGCAGATCGTCAAAATCCTCTCTCAGCCGAGTTGTGATGTGAAACAATTCGCTCAGAGTGCTTTGAACAAGACGTCTCGCGAGACTCAGGTTGACCCCGTCACGAGGTTCACTCGCGTCGGCAACGTTGCACAATCTTTTGCCCTCTACGTCGTACTGTCCGTCGGTGGTGAGCTTGAATCCGAATCCGGGAGGACCTCGCGTACCGCCCTCAGTTCGTCCTAGCTGACGTCCGAACACGTCGATGCTCATTGTTCAAGTGTGGTTGCAGCGCCCCTTGTGCCCCGCTTAAATGACAATACCGGCTTCACGCAGCTCCTCGATGATCGCGATGATCTCATTGACGTGACTCGAGTTGCCGGCCGATCGCTCAGCCATCAGCAGACGCAGTCGATCAACGAGCTCATTCGGGTCGTCCCAGTACACGTAGTCCATTCGCGTGTTCCTTCGCGCGATCTTGAACCGAGGCAATACACCACTACCGGTGGATGTACCACCACCGACCAAGGGCGCCACCCAGTCCCTGTACTTGCTGTTTCTTTGCCTGTGAATGACCTCGTCCGACCTGTAGTGTTTCTTGTGTGCGTTCGTCGTTTGCAGGATTTTCCCATAGACATTCTTGTCTTCTGCGCTCACGAGATGCGCACTGGGTTCCTTTCTGAAGAGCAGTTCGAGCAAGCCGACGCTCGATCGATACTTCCTGTCACCCACGATCACGTCGTCGTTCACGAAACGTATGGGTGAGTCGCCGATCATCATGCTACCGTCTGGCAACTTTCGAACCCCATAAGTCACATCGAGATACTTTTTTCGATTCGTGTTGAGCATGTGAAGATATTTGTCGAGCGCAGGCAATTCCGGCATGTCATAATATTCGTCGGGACTCGTTTTCTGCTGCTGCACGTATTCGTCGGAGCTCGTTTTTTGCTGCTGCACGCATTCGTCGGGTGTCATTTTCGGCCATTCTTCCTCCGCGTCGTACGCAGTTTTGAAGGAGCTTTCCATCTCATCGTCACCACGAGACACCTCCTCCTTCTTAGGCAACGTGTGGCTGGCGTTCACAAGGCGTTCGAGAGGTTTGACGATTGGTTTGAAAGTTTCGTCCAGAGCTTTCTCCATCGTTTGCTTGTCCGCCTTGAGAAGCGTGTACTTGCGCTTAATCGCGTCCCTCATTTTCTCCATCTGGCTGAGCGTCTGTTTCTCGCGACGGAACTCAGCCGTCACACTGTCGCTTCGACCATCCATAATGCACTGCGGGGATCACGTCGCGCACGATATATTTATGGCAAAGCGGTCGAAGCCCTTTCTGTACCTGCCACAGTCGAGTCCACTGCCACGGTTGATTACGAGAAATCCGTGACTGGAGTCGTTCCAGCAGGTCGAGCACAAGTCTCTGAACTGCACGTACGGCATGTCCGTGTTCACGTGATCGTCATAGATGTGTCGGAGGTTCATCTCGTCCTGTCGAAAGACGACCAACAGATTGACGTTGTCACGCACCAGGTGCTTGGGGACTTGAGCGTACGATTGACACAGGTAGAAGCAATCGATGTTCTTGTGTCGACCCATGCAGTAGAAGGCTCTGACGTTGTCCTGTTTCTCGCAGGCTATATCGTCGAATACGATGATGGAATTGGGACGAGCGTCCGCGGGTGATACGACCTGATCGTGTTCGCTGAATGCATAGTATCCGATACCCTCGAGCGGTGCGAGCACTTTCTCGAGCAGTTTGTACTTTGGCTGATTCAGTGACTTGGAGTACATGTAGACGTTTTCGAATCGCAAACCATTGGGATGCGTGATGAGGGCTAGCAACGCGTTGGTCTTGCCGCAATTTGACGGACCGCAGAAGACTGCGCGAATACTGGCAGGCAGCAGATCGCCGTGTCGCGTGCCCTGCTTTCCGCCCTCAACGAGCGCATCGAAATTCATCACCGGTAGCTTGTGCACTTGCTCTCGGAAATCCATGACTGAGCCGTCAAGGTATAAATAGCCCGCTTATATACCCCTCGACTTCATTCGCTGACTGATCGCGTAGTGATGCACACAGGTCGAGGTGTCCTGAACAAGCTCATCAACAGGCTTCCAATCGAGTTGCACATACCGGGCTATCAGTACTGCGGGCCAGGCACGAAGCTAGCGGAACGCGTCGCTCGCGGTGATCCCGGTGTAAATCCTCTGGACGCAGCCTGCAAGGAGCACGATATCGCGTACTCGCAAAACCGTGAGAACGTCGCGGCGCGCAATTCGGCCGACCGAGTTTTGGCAGATAGGGCCTGGCAGCGGGTGTTTGCAAGAGACGCCGCTATTGACGAGAAACTTGCCGCTTACGTCGTGGCAAACACCATGAAAGCCAAGTCGAAACTCGGTATGGGGCTGAAGAACAAGAGGCGAAAGCCCCTCATCGCGCTTGCCAAAATAGTGAGAGCCGCCTCGCGATCGACCGGAAGTAATTCTCGCGAAGTCATTCGATCGGCGCTCACGAAGGCTCGCGAAGCTGTGAAGCAAGCTGGCGGAAGGAAGAAGGTGTTGGTGCCACGCGTACTGCCCATCCCGGAGAAAGTGGGCGGAGTTTTGCCGTTCCTCATTCCCTTGTTTGCCGGCTTGAGTTCTACGGGAGCGCTGGTAGGTGGCGCTGCGGGAGTGGCAAAAGCTGTGAATACCGCCAAAGCCGCCGAGCGTCAATTGCAAGAGAATCGCCGACACAACGAGACGATGGAAGCTATCGCTCTCGGTAAGGGGCTCTACCTCAAGCCTCACAAAAAGGGATTTGGTATACACGTGGAGGCGAAAAAAAAAAGTTCAACTATCCCAAGCATCCTCTAACGGACGCCGACCTGCTGAAATACGCGCAGGACGTTCCGCACTTTCGCGGTGTGTTCATGAGAAACGATTTGCCGAGGAATGGACCGCATTATCGCGAATCGGCTATCGTAAATCTCGACGACAAGGAAGGACCGGGCACGCACTGGGTGGCCTATCGAAAGCACGGCAACAACGTCGTCTACTTTGACAGTTTCGGCGATCTACCACCACCTCGAGAACTCCTGAAGTACCTCGGAGTCGCCGAGGTCAAGTACAATCACGCGAGATATCAGGATTTCGACACGTACGAGTGCGGCCATCTTTGTCTGAAATTCTTATATAAGCAGTTGTGAGAGTTTACGCGGAGTCAGTCACGCATCAGCATGGAAGAGTCATTGACTCTCAGCCTGTCGGGACGCTCGTCTCTACTAGAGGCTCAGTACTTTCCGCCGATCGAACTCTCACCCAGCAAGAACTACGTTCTCGGGCTAGTGGAATTCCTCTCGTTCAACTCCGTACCCAACATTGATACCGGTAAAAACAAGTTTTACGCTGGTGGTGAGGTGATTGCGTTGCCGACGGGAAGTTACGAGATCGAAGATATCGAGAAGTACTTGCAGGATGTGCTTGGGCGAAAAGGCATCTCCCTCAACCTCAAGCCCAACAACAACACACTGCGTAGCTTGCTCAAGTGCAACCGAAGCGTGGATTTTCGACCGGCAGACTCCATCGCTAACCTGTTGGGTTTTGCTGCGCGCGAGCTGTCACCCGATACAACTCACAGCTCGGACTTGCCGGTAGCTATTCTCAGAGTCAACGCGCTGCGAGTCGAGTGCAACATCACGTCCGGGGCGTACATCAACCAGCACAGAGCGCACACGATCCACGAATTCTTCCCGGCAGTACCGCCAGGATATAAGATCATCGAAGTTCCCTCGCAAGTCATTTACCTGCCGATCACCGTCAAAGTCATTGACCACGTGCAATTGCGCATAGTCGATCAGGACGGAGAACTGGTGAATTTTCGCGGCGAAATCATCACTATCAGACTGCACATCAAGGAAGCCAAGTAGACATGGGTATCGTCTACAACAACAACAAGGTCGGCTATAAAAGCGCGTTACCATGTCGCCCAAGTATCAGTCGTCGACGAGTGTCGAAAACGCTAACACGTCGGAACATTCAGTTCCTGAGAAGTATCGGACTCAAAGTTGTCGTTGGCGGTGGTGGAAGAGAGTAACCTGCGTGATATTTTGCTGCTGGAATGGAAGAGGCCTTGAACGTGCACTCGCCCGTCGTTTTCGACGAGTCCGTAACGCATTACGAGATTCACGCGCATCAACCCTATACTTCATCGAGTTTCGCCAACAGCGATGAGATTCGCATATCCATTCAGCATCAGGACCTGTGCGTTCTACCGGCGCGGAGCTCCCTACACGTCTGCGGTAGACTCAGCAAAACGAACGGAAATGCCGTCACGGCGACACAGTTCGTTAACAACGCCATCTTGCATCTGTTTGAGGAAATTCGCTACGAAATCAATGCCATAGAGGTGGACAGAAGCAAGAACGTTGGTCTGACGAGTCTCATGAAGGGCTACGCATCACTGAGCCCCGGTCAGATGTTCAGCGTTGAAAACTCTGGCTGGTTCGAAGAGCCGAAGCAACTAACGGACGACAGGGGATACTTCGATGTGTGCATACCGCTCGCCATGATTCTCGGCTTCGCCGAGGACTACCGCAAGATCGTCATCAACACGAAGCACGAGCTGATTCTCACGCGATCGAGGAACGACACGAATGCAGTTATTCAAACAGCCCTCGAGAATGGCGCCACCGAGGAATTCAAGATTGAGATCGCTAAAATAGAGTGGCTGATGCCTTACGTGATGCTGTCAACTAGGCACAAGATACGTCTGCTCAGTCACATTGCGAAGGACATCACTATGTCGTTTCGCATGTGGGAGTTGTACGAATACCCCATGCTCCCAATCACGACGAAACACGTTTGGACGGTTAAGACGTCGAATCAGCTGGAGAAACCGCGCTTCGTCATTCTCGCGCTGCTAACGAATCGACGAGGCGTTCGAACGGCAAACGCTAGCCGCTTCGATCACTGCGCAATAACCAATGTGAAACTGTTCCTCAATTCGCAGTGCTACCCTTACGGTAACCTCGATCTCGACGTGTCGCGCAACCAGTACGCTCAGTTGTACGAGATGTACGCCAGCTTCCAGACTGCGTACTACGCCATGAGGCAGAACCCATGCTGACAAAGACAGACTTCATCGCGCATGCTCCACTCATTGTGATTGACTGCTCGAGACAGAACGACGCCCTCAAGCAGGCACCGGTTGACGTTCGTATCGAACTAGAGGCTCAATCCAATTTTCCTGCGGGAACTACAGCCTACTGCCTGATCTTGCACGATCGCATCGTCGACTACAATCCCATAAGTGGGGATGTGAGGAAACGCCTCTAGTGTGGAGGGGATAAAGAATCCGCCTATAAATGCGGCTCGAGTCAAGCGTTCATCGTCATCATTAATCGCAATGGAGTACGTGGTGGATACACAGGGCTTCCAGCGGGACGAGTTTGTACTCAAAGAACTGGCAGTGACTCCGCTCAATGCGGACGTGCAGCCGCTGATTTTCCTCTTCAAACCACCGATCCCATGGTACGATCTTCCGGCCAGGTACAAAAGCATAAATTCCTGGCTCGAACGCAACTACCATCATCTCGACTGGAGCACGGGAGAAGTACCCTACTGCGA